>OY757271.1:8560771-8832791 GCA_963584085.1 Pyrausta aurata | reverse complement strand
CCTTCATACCTACCGAGAACAAAGGCTGCTGCGACTTCACGGCCTGCCCATCCTTGACGAGTATCTTGACGATGGTCCCGTTGCCCGGCGACATCACGGGCAGCGCGGTCTTGTCAGTTTCGATCTCTAGCACCACCTCATCCATGGCGACTGCGTCACCCTCCTTCTTTATCAGTCTGTGAATCATCAAAGGAAATGCTTCAGCTACCTGTTAGCTGAATCCAGGCCGGTAAACAACAAAAAACGATACTATGGATTATGACCAAGTTAGTTAACATGATTAGCAGTTGATGCAACGGTATATTCATCTAGTGCTCCGTCATTACTATCGCATAGACGTGTGAATGATTGATCTAGGTGAGTTGTCTGCAGTAAGATCCACTAGGTTTTTTAAAAGGCTCCAACTGGCGACTATTAGGCGGCGCTTTGCAGGAGATGAGCAGATTGGAGCTGAGTAAAAACGTAAATGATATTGCACTTTTTTTAATATGATATGGGTTTGATCTTGCCTCTAGCCTATATACCAAAGGCATAGACAGGGACGAAGATGAAGCGAGCTCACCCAGAAGAAGCCTGTTCACTCTTTATTTGAAAAAACACAGGGTTATAGACCGATGGAAACACAGATATTATTACAAGCAAAATATTGCATGCATTTTCAGCAATATAATTTTTAGGTAAAGAAGTTTCCTACAATCACCAAGAATTTTCCGACACAAAGATCAAATCGTCACAGTAAATCTATGGAACAGTAGCGTTTTGACAGTTAAAAAGCTTATCAACGTTCGGTGGTTTCAACTAGCCGATTTAAAACTCTTTGTTCAGCTCCACTCAGCTCATCTTCTCTTAAAACGCAGCCTTAGGTCCTGAGTTAGTCCAAAGCAGTAACAGAAGAACTCACTTGACATCTCCAGAAGTCACAGAATCCGGGAAGTTGGGAGCCTTGACGTCTTCCACGCCTCTCAGGGGCACAGCAGTGGTTATGGTGCGCCTGAGCAGTAAGCGATGCGACGCGTCCCATTTCAATGATGTGTCGCAACTGAAAATGAATTAAAAAAAACAATTTAAAACGAAACTTCATTCATTACGTAAAAAGAATGTACGAAAATATCTTAGTAAATAAAATATAAAGATTTAGAAAGCTTACACTGTATTGGTGGAAGTTGTCAAGAGTACGAGTTTCCGTTTTATATTGATAACCTTTTGTGTAGCGTTATTTCTCTGCGAGAACTGAAAAATGTAAAAATGAAACGTAGATCGCTTGGCTATTCACATACATATACATGCCTCCGCTTATGTCATAAGAATGTAATTATTGATATTGAAGCAAACCGTATAAAATAGGTAGAGTTTTATTATCTTAGGCCTAACCTACTTCTGGAGCTCTATTTTTGAATCACTCGCGTAAGGATGGCGTGTGATATTCATTGTTTAAAATAAAATTTTGGAGTGAAATCAAGTTGCAATCTACACAGGAAGGATTTGAAAAAACATTGCTCAATTTTGTGAGTACTCACGTCTATATTTCTTGTGGTTTTCGTTGATTTTTCATACGTTTTCAAACGAAAATCAAACGCCATATCCAAGCGAGTTATTATAAAATATAGCTCCCTGAATCTTTAGAACTTTTCCTCGCAAGGGATATAAAACGAAAGTCACAGAAGATGGTGTAATTACCATAGATAATTATGATATAAAGAAACTTACAAGTTGTATTATTCTCCTCCTAAACATATTATGGTGAAATTCGTTTCAATTTTGAATATTTATACCAATAAAGAAGAACATTAATAAATCAAAATCATAACGTATAATCTGTAGACAAATAAGTGACACCTTTGAATTGAAGTTTAATTTCTTTTTCTGATTTCCTGCCAGCCGCTTACTTCTTTTACAAAAAAAGTTGAATTAAAAACAATTTAGACAGAACCTACTCATCACTGATCAATGATCATGTACAACCTTTTACGAGTCTCTACTCATTGAAGGATACGGATTTAGAAGTCACTGAAGTCCTTTTCAACGTTATGTACCTAGACCCTAGCTAGCATACACGTAAAATTAGATTAGATATTTAAGCAAGGTTTTTATCAATAGTAAATAAAAAACTGTGTCATAAAAGTAGCTAATTTTTTTTGAGTTTATATAAGGTTAAGTTTACAAATTTTACTTCAGCTACATTCCTAAGCGGTTGACTGGTAGAGAATGCCCAATGCACATCAGTGAGATAAATAAATAGTCAAAATTTTCCCAACTCGATACATATTCTAGTCTGTCTTCAACCTAAGAGATGGCGCTAAACGATGTGCATATCGCGTTTTAAGGACATGTGATTCTGTGTTCTGCTATTCGCCGACAGATGCCGCAAGCAGTTGTTTTTCTGTATCTCTCTTTCAACCCTATTACCATAACAAATTGCTAAAAAGCACATACAATTCACCAATATTTACTTAAATGGTACTCCCGGAAAGGTAGCCTAGTTAAAAAGATATAATTATGACTTTTTACGGCCACCAAATGTTCCCGATTTTAGTCACCAAATTAAACTTGATTCACAACTGAAAGTACAGGTATTCGATAGTTTTATTACCTTCCTCAAATTGAATGTCTACGCAAAAGTAAGGTTCAGTTGATGAAATTATTGCGAAGACGGTGTCTGAGGGGTACGGGGCTTTTCATAGCTGAAGTACAGTCAGAAACAAGAATATGGAGTAGTTTGAAATAAGATTACGATGAGACATAGATTACACGTACAATGTTTGTTTAAGAATTGTTATTTAAGGTAGGCAATGTTTCATTAAAGCTTCAAATTTTATCATCACAACTTTTCAATATCTCTTTAAAATATATATTTTTCAGAACACACTTTCGAATCTCAGACTTTTACATTCCATATATGGCGGTCTCTGCACTAAGCATGGTTTGCTTGTAATAGATTTACAAATAAATCTATTACAAGGAGAGGTTTAGCTTATAAGGCACTTGGTCAGCTTTGTGTTGTCTAAGATTATGTATACCTATTCGTAACAGGAGAAATATTAATTCGTTTTGAAAGGAAACCAGGAGCTCTATTTTTGATTGATTAAAGTCAAATTTTGGAATGAAAACCAGTTGTAACCTACACAGGAAGGATTTGAAAAACATTGCTCATTTTTGTGAGTACTTACGTCTATATTTCGCGTGGTTTTCGTTGTTTTTTATTCGTTTTCGAACAAAAATCACATGCCATATCCAAGCGAGTGATTCAAAAATAGGGCCCCAGAGAGTTATCTAAGTACTTAATATCCTACTCACTTTTGCGTATAATAAACAGCCCCATCATCTAAAGATGTCTAAATGCCTGCCCATAGATATGATTGCGAGTGTACAATCAGAGGGGAGCTCTTTGAGACGACATTAGACGACCACTCAAGATGTCGTTACATGTCGTTATACCGGCCTTCTTGCTACTTCAGGGCTGTCAACTTAAACTCTGAATTTCGAAGCGGTTGACTAGTAGGGAATGCCTTAAGGCATTAATTCTGCCGCATGTACAACTTATAGTGCAAAAATGACAAAAAAGTCCATTATACGTCCACTGGCAATTCTTATTGGAATTTTCATGTTGGAAAATCATCATTACATCAATATTGTACTTGTGATTTGTCTGTTTTGAATGTTTTTATTATTTGTGTCCTTACTTATGCAATTAAGAATATTTATAACATAATAGAGTAACTGTCAGAGCAAGAACTATTTATTCCACCCACACCAGCGGACCCAGCGACCTTCGTTTCGCCCCCGGCACCATACACGCAATATTCAATTTTTTTCTTTAATAGGAACCTTCTTCTGACAATAACAAACACAACAAAAAAAATAGCGAAAATGCTCCAGCCTCTCACCCGTAATGGCGTTACCAAGGGAAGTAAGGATTCATTTTTCTAAATTAAATCACTTCTTACAGGCAATGCTAAAATAAATATTTATTTATTTATTTACTTTATTATATTAGCATCCCTAACGAAGGAGCTCCACAAAGACAGCAGTTCAATATCCCCAAGACCTCGCCATTGAGTCAGTGTAGTCAACCGCGGTAGCCCTGCAGTGGGGAGCGGCCCTAATTTGCTAAGATTCCTTGTGCCCGCATCTTTGATTAGGAATCCATAAGCGCTGTCCGACGGAACGATGCGCATTTGGTCCGTCTAATTTGCTATGAGTACCTTTGGAGAGGGTAACATAATATGCATGAAGTCAAAATAATATGAATATGAAATGTTGTATAGCCACTATGGTTCGAACATTTCAAAGTAAAAATAGGCTGTTACACACATGAAAGAAATCAAAATTCATGGAAATCGTGACCCGGATAAGATATTACCTTTGAAACAGAAAATTCGATCAGTGAACTTTTTTCGTACACGAACTGCACGAGAATTGGCCTCCCGGGGCCCCTATTTTTGAATCATTCGCTTGGATATGGCGAGTGATTTTCGTTCGAAGTAGAATTAAAAGTCATATAAAAAAACTCGTTTTCGAACGAATATCACTCGTAATATTGACGCAAGTGATAAAAAAATTGCTTAATTGTAAAAATGTATAAAATTCGATTAATGTGAATGTAAATAAAAATAATTAGGCTTATACCCACTTGGTTAAGAAACCAGTTAATGATACAGCTGCAAATGTTTATCCTATAAATACATAATATGTTGATTTAAAACTTGTATGGTCACTAACATTAAAATGAATTGTTACGAGGTTATTATTTTCGAGTTGGCGATATTTCGGCAAGGTAATGTATAAGGTAAATGGTGGCCACCTCGTAACCATCACTTCTAATATTATCCCATAAATGTCTATAAAATTAGAAAATTTAAATTGATTCAGCTACGTTATTGACTTAAAGTAGTATGAATTAGGTAGATACTTTATCTCAGTTGATGAAGTATTGCGTAGTCGACTATTTGCGACGTAAATAATGTCAAACATATTTAACTTAGGGCAGATTTTTCAATAATCAGATAAAAGAAATGAAATGAAAAATGAAATGAACATTTTTTATTGCCTTTAGTAATGAGAGACACATATACATACTTAATTTTAGCAAGTAAAAGGCAAATGGAAGTGACTCAGTCAGCGTATGCTGGGTAGGCCATACCGGCCTAGCCAGCGCTGATTTTCAGTCACTCCCATTTCTCTCTAGGTGGTGAACGAGAAGATCAGTAATGGGGGCTTAGTAACTTTCGAAAGCTAATTGTGCACGATAGTAATAGTTAAACACAACATATTATAAAATAAAAATGAATACTAAACTCGGCTTGGTTCCTCATTGTCAAGATAAAAGGTAAACTGTCTGATGTAACATATAGCAACCTGTTTTAAAATGTCACTTCATATC
This sequence comes from Pyrausta aurata, assembly GCA_963584085.1. Taxonomy (NCBI): domain Eukaryota; kingdom Metazoa; phylum Arthropoda; class Insecta; order Lepidoptera; family Crambidae; genus Pyrausta; species Pyrausta aurata. Next base: position 8,827,411 of record OY757271.1, on the reverse strand, counting down.
CGTATCCGTAAATAGGATATGCCGTTTTCAAATTTGCCATTTTGTAAATTTATACGACGAATTTTATTATCTAACAAAAATGAAGACTGACGACTGCAGAAAGCCTAACCATTACAGAATATAAGAAGTCTTGTGTGACATGTATCCTAAAATACATAAAGACGGACGAGTACATATTTCCTACTGTTTAACTAAGCAAATAGAATACACTTACAATACCTATTTTAATAGCAAACAGTGCTAGCGATGCGTAAAATGGATCTATCTTCAACAGGACCGAAGTCGCCTCCCGCTGAGACGAGCGACTTGTAAAGAAAGATGTAAGTCATAAGCTGTAGCGATTTTATGTCGCTAACAAGAAACAACACAAACTTTACTTTTATGTTAATTAGCAGCACAGACAGAGGAGCATTAGACTTGAAGTATCTTAATAATGAAACGTGTGTCGTAATGATTCAATTTTATATTTTGGGGTGATCGTATACTGAATTAGTTACAGAAGACGAGTTTCTTCTTATTTTCGCAACGGTAAAGAGTATTCATTTGCTTTGTTTTGTGCCAGTTATACTTTAACCAGTCAGATTCGTAATGTAGCAGCGTCCGTAGCGTTAACCGTAGTCCGTTCAGTGAGTTGATGTTACTACGTATAGAGAAGCTTTGACAAGCAAAAAATGTTACGACGGTTATCTTGATTGTTAAAGGTTTTCCTGTAAATTTGAATTTTGAATGTGGAACCGTTTGTATGAATTGATGATCAGTGGCGTCAATTCATGTTACATGAACTGGTTATAATCGTTATGTCAGTTCCATACGCTAGTAATAGTAGTTCAATGAATCCGTATCCCATAGCATGGTATGTAAATATGTAGACATTGTTTTAATTGTCAGTACGTAACTTTTAATACTGCTTCTGTTATATATATTTTCATAGCGAACAGTATTCATTTGGACATAAACCCTTGGACCACAGCTAAAACATCCGCTTCACCTACTTGGCAACTGATAAGTGTACAAATCGTGTGGGCATATAAATGGTTCGTGCCTTCAGTTTTAATTTGTTTCTACCTGAATAAATAACGCTATTCCTGTCGGACATATTTATATGCAGCTTAGCTTAGTCTATTCTTTTGTTCTGTTTACAACCTACCTACAATGTTTTCTTTGTTTTCATAGTCATATCCTAACTCACTGAAACTCAATAAAAATAAGGATTCCAACCATATTAATTACTTTTATTACGTAAGTATTATCTCTTATATATTTATTTCTTTCAATTTCCTTTCTTTGCTTTTCTTAAGTATTAATATTATTGATTTCCTCTAATTTTATTCAATTAAATGATTCACCTCGCGTATTACAAAAATAGGACTGACAAGAGTATATGGAGAGCAAATATGTAGAGATCACAACGTTAAAATCATATTTTTATATAACCTCTAAGAAAACTTAGGTTTTCAATCTTGAAATCTTCATTTCCCCAAAAATACGATTAAAGATATCAAAACTAAATCCCCAACTTAGTCATCAAGTAAGGTCGAAGTGAATTTCCTATCGCATCGCGGCGAAATAAGATTACGGACGGATTTCAATTACTGCTCGCAGGATGACCGGGGGACGCCCGTGCTGGCCGCGACACGCCCTGACAAGCCAAGAATACTGGCTGAATGTGAGGAATTAATGTTTATGTATATTTGCAAAAATAAAATAAAAAACAAATGAGGAAATAATAGACTGGACTCTTTTTAGAGAGTTAGGTCGTAGATTGAGAGAGAAGGGAAATGATCCTCGATCTGGTTCCTGGTTGGTTCAGCAGGTCTCCATTGCCATTCAACGCGGCAATGCAGCCAGCATAATGGGGACCTTTGGATCGACTAGGTTGCGGGGTGGGTCCTAATGTACCTTCTAAATTATTTCTTTTGTTTTATATGTTTTTTGACAATGCTTGTTGCTGAATTTAATTTTTTTGACTTTAGATTTAGTTTTTATGTAATTTATTTGATTTAATTATTTTGAACTAACATACTTGATAAGGCTGCTAACAATCTATGAGTCTTTGTTACTTTTAATAAATAAATGAAGTTTTGATTTCACTAAGTAAAAAAAAAAATTGTCGCAAACATTACTACAAGATTGTGACGTTTTCTTTGAAAATTTGAATTTCGAATTATGATTTGTACTACGAGTTGATGACCGTGTCATCAATTCATGGAGCACAAAATTATTTCGTGGTGTCAGTTTCATACGCTAGTAAATAGTAGTTCGTAGTTCAATGCTGGCTGAACGCATTTTTTCTTAGGAAGCTAAAAACGCTCTGGTCGGCTGTGTGTTAAATATAAGTTTGGCGTTTCTTGAAAAAAAAGGCCTAATAAAAATAGCTTTGATCATATCGAAGTCACGATTGAAAGCCGAGTGGTACTATCTGGACGTTTAAAAGGAAATGTTAGGTACTTAGAGATTTTAAGGGCTTCATAAAATACAGAATAAGAACTTAGGCCTAAATCTACGTCAGATGGACTCTACGGACAGAAAAACGGATAGATACACTTTATCATAAAATAAAAACAATATAACAAATACGTTTGTTTACTCATGATACTGGTACGAAAACATTAACTTTTTTGTTTGTTCAGGCAGTAATGTACATTAAGCCACGAATATTGAAGTCAAAAAGTGAGCAAGTGGCGCTACCAAGATTAGTTGAATGATGTTTTATAGAAATAAAGATCTATCTATTCACAATCCCTAAGTAAATCAGCTGTAAAGTCAGTCAGTTTTAAGTTGATTACTTTTCTTCCAGTTTACCAAGTCAAGGAGTGGTTAAGGATCCACAGGAGTGTCGCAGATAAATATGCAAATCCGACCGCCCTCATGAATACCCACGACTCGAGAAAGTACTGAGAACACGCTCAATCGTGTAAGACAAATTAGGAACTGTCCCTGCGAAGGAAATACTAGTAAGTTTGGTAACTAGGTAGGCTTATTTTGTTTCTAAATTGCTAAGATTTTTTGCGCGTTGTTATAATTTAGCCGATCTGAAAATATTTTGACGTTTCCAATTTTGACAAAAATGCATAAGAAAAATTTAGAAAGTCAGGAAGTTTGAAATTTTGTTCAAACATTTCGTGTCAAAATTGAAAACGTGACGATAGCATTGTCAGAGCGGCTAAATTATATGTGGCACAATCTTTAGCAACGAAAACGCATGTAACGCGCGCCGATTTTTAGGTAGGAAGTAATTTTCTTGAAGAAAATCAGGAAGTGAAGAGTTAGTTATATTTTGTAAGTTATATTATTTATTTTGGAGATTTTAGGAAACGATCACGACAATGTCTACACTAATCAACAACAAAAACTCCATAATATAAATTGCACTTGTAAAAAGCAACTGTGAACCTGTGACAGACGAGGAATTGAACCCCGTGTCTTACGCTATCCGGGCGTATGCTGTATACTACTCGGCCACCGTCACATTAACAAGCCTGTTGAATTTTGCATGTGTTTTAGGCTGCGTGACATCTGACATCATGACAATTTATATTTTTAAGTTTGTATGGTGACAAAACACTATAAAAACAAGAATAAACTATAAAAAACTCCAGTTTTCTTCAGAAGCTTTTAATAATGAACAGTTAAAATTGTTTATAAGTTGTTGGTTTCTTTTAAACTTAATTTTCCTTTTAAAATTTTTGTTAATACGCTTTATTTACATCGATGTGTAATTATTTCTCTTTCCCCGTGGCATTCTTGGTAGCTTGACAGACTTGTTAAAGTGATCAGAAGGTTCATTGAAGGATGAAATCGTTAAATTGGTTCACCACGTGACCGGCTTTTATTATTTCGCAATTATTTATAGACGGAATTGTCACCCGCCATTCGCACGCCTTACCGGTCACACATGCAGGTTGTTTCAACTTTATAACAGGGTAATAAAGAATAAAATCATTCGTCTGAAAGTCAAAAGAAAATATTTCGAACGGCCCGTTCGGAAAATGATTTGAAATTATATTGTTTATTTACATCCGGTCATTGTTTTTTTCGCTTGTTGCTGGCCAGTAATAAATCTGTCAACGAGGTTTGTTTTTGTTATGACTGTTGCCAACGTTAGAAAGTGTTTCGTAAGTAAAAAATAAAAAGTAAAAATTCAGTGTATCTATTTGGATAGAAACTTTTACCCCACTGAATTTTGCTCAAAAAGAAAGCAATAAATATAAAATGTAAATCATCAAACCACTACATAAACTTGTCAAAAAAATGCATTGACAAAACGCAAACGGCGCAAGTTTGGCGAATTAACAGGAATTGTGGAAGAGGGGTTCTGATTCTGGTTTTAAAAAATCCACCCCACAGTTGAAATTGCGCAATGAGACGAGTGCTGAGCGCGCAATAAATTCGCGGGCCCGATACGCACATAAACACGACTCCCCTTCGATATTTGAAAATACAAAATGGCTGCGCGTCTTGTCTTTATCTTTTTCTTATGGAAATGAGGATGTTGTTTTGGAATTAAGAAGTTTGTTGGCGATGGTTCTTAACTTCGTCGAAACTTCGCACTTGGCTTGGTCTGGAGTCAAGAGCAAACCGATACTAAATAAAAAAAAACAAAAAAAAATTTTTTTTTGAGGTAAACTACGGAGCTACTCTAATCTTTTAACAGGCCAAAATATGCGTTAGGTTGAAGCTTGTAGCTTACAGTTACGTAAACTATAATTTCGTCTTATTTCAAATGGTATGGGCTATGTTGATTAAGTTGTTGAATTCAATATAAGTCGAACAATGTTGGACACAAATAACTAGGAACTTTTATTCCTAAACTAAAGATTAAAGTAGAAGACATACTTAGCTTAATCTTTATCTTGGCGATACTTTTGTGTTTTGCTTTGTTAACGCACCTAAAGGTTCAATGTTGTTACAATTTGATGAATATTTACGATTGTGCGTGTTTTGTCAGAATGGCTATTTTAATGACCACAAATCTTAAATGTTCTACCGCTGGTAGCGATATTTAAGTTAAGTTAATTAACTCACTCGATCAACTGGGTCTAAGAGGCAATATTTGACGGTCTAGACAGGAACTAATCTTAACAACTATTAGACATTACGGGTCTACACGCGAATAAAAACTTATGAGTAGCTATTACTCATATTATAATTGCAATTAAAATTAATAAAAAATAAATTAATCATATTATTGAAATGCAACGCGAAAGTTTTAAATCATATATAGGAACTAATCTTATTGCTATTGAGTGAAGAAAGACCTATCAATAAAAAACTTCACCAACTGAGCTGAGATTCAACAAGGTCTATCCAAAAAGCCAGTCAAAATCAGCGAATTTATCAGCAACCGGAAGTCTTCTCTACTTCCGCCGCGTCACAATGGCTCCGCTTCCTGCCTGAGAGTTGAATATATTAAGAACTTCCCCTTAATGAATGGCGAATACTATTAAGTTTATTGTTTGAAGACTATGCGAATGTGGCATTGTTAATCGCCACCCTTGTAGCCTTGATGTATAAATAGCAGCCTGGCTAAGAATGATTGATGCCAAATTGTTTTTAAATAGAAAAAGACAGGACTTGTCTCTTATTTTGAAATTGTAAAGAACTAGTCGTTCAAACAAGTAGTCTGATAAGACTGGCTGATAAGCCAGATCTATACGTAAATTATAGATAGTGCCATCCACGAAGGCGCGCGCCAACTTTAGTTCTAATCGTTTATAGTACATTTGTACAAGCTCTTGCCAATATTTGATGATATAACATTAATTATAATGATGAAATGTATATTATTTCATATTTTAATATTTGCCACAAACCCTGCACCCCGCGTTTGCCTCAATCAAAAATGAACGGCGCGCGCCTTCGTGGATGGCACTATCTATAAAAAGCAGAAGAGTTTCTTTGAACGCATTAATCTCAGAAACTACTAGACCGATTTGAAAAACTAATTTTGTGTTGGATAGCTTATTTATCGAGGAAGGCTTTAGTAGGCTGTATAACATCACGCTGCGACGGGAGGGGAGGGAGCAAACTCAAAACAAGCGGACGCAGTCGCCACCACTAGTAATATATATAATAATTATTACTGATTTGGAAACAACCAAAAAATCATAATAATTTCGATGCTAGCTCAAATGTAGAGTTTTTGGTACCTACTATTATTTATTTATTACTAGCGGTCCCAGAGAACTTTGTTTCACCCCGGCTCCGTCCCGCCCCAGCCCCGGCCCCGTTGAACGGGATAAAAAGGATCCTATGTCCTTCTCCTGGTTCTAAGCTACCTCCCCACCGTTTCGCCCCGGCCCCATCCCACCCCAGCCCCGGCCCCATCTAACGGGATAAAAAGTATCCTATGTCCTTCTCCTGGCTCTAAACTACCTCCCTGTCAATTTTCAGCTAAATCGGTTCAGCCGTTCTTGAGTTATAAGTGGAGTAACTAACACGACTTTCTTTTATATACGAGTAGATTTATTTCACAGTAAAATGTTTTACATAGAGTTTACTAATCTTGGTGTCACTAAACATAGGTGTTTGTTGTGACACTGCACATTCGAGGTTGGACGCTCGAGAGAAATATAATAGTACTAGCGGCCCGCCAGCGACTTCGTACGCACGTTTTAGTTTTACTCCGTTCCCATAGATCGTAGCAAAAATATTTATAAGCCTCTAAGCATTAAACTACTTAAATCGCCTACCCCGATAAATTCACTATTTAACAATGTAGGTATCTAATATATTTTATAACCGGACCAATAGTTCCTGTGATTAGCGCTTTCAACCAAACAAATAATAACATCAGTTTTTAAATTTACATAGACTTTTATATTTTGTGTAGACTGAACACGTAGCCCGGTCTTTAATCTGGTCAAACTTACACGGGGATATTATCTTTTTATTTTACAACGTAATGGAAATACTTTACGCCTTTCGTCAATCGTATATTTCTTTCGGGTGCTAAAAAGACCAGACTACTCTGTGCGCTTATATATCACATCATGCTTAGCATCATGCCACCACATGCCACATAACGTATTATGTCTTCTCCCGCTACCTTAAGAGTTTGAACTTGAGCTTTGTTTGAATTCAAAGGGAAAATTATATGGAGGGATCTCCCCCATCATCATCATCAACACCCAAGGCCGTCCACTGCTTAACATAGGCCCTCACGAAAAATTTGCAAAAAAGTTCCAGGTCGGATACCCATCGACCGCAGGAACAGCGTAGAATGTCCACCAACAATATGAACAAACGATCTGCATACTACACTGGACACAGACCGCTTGATACCTACCCTGTTTCAACACAAAAAAACATTATTTACTATTTTAAGGAATAAAATCTCTTCTCGTGAGTAAAATTAATAACAAACATGTGTCAAAACATTGTGTCTCAGATATGTCAAATTATTGTCAAAAATGAAATAAAAATTATTTTAAGCATTAGCACTAAAGAGTATTTATATCAACTTTCTAGCAAATCATCCCCAAAATACCTTTCTACCCCTTTTTAACCCCGTTACAAGATAAATTTCAATAAAATTTGATACACATCTTTCGTTAATATTCATAAAGTATGTTTATGCAAAATTTGAAGTAGATTGGACCAAGGAGTCACATTTTCCCATACAAACTTTGCACCCCTTTTTCAACCCCTTAGGGGTGAAATTTCTAAAAATCCGTTCTTATCGGATCCCTTCGTCATACAAAGAACACACCTTCAAAGTTTCAGGTCTCTACGATCAGCGGCTGAGGCTGTGCGTTGATCCGTCAGTCATTTTATTTTTATTTTTTTATTTGAGGACAACCAACAAAGCATACACTTCACAATTATACAAGACAAGAAATTACAACATAGTTATAGTGTTGCCTTAATTAAAGGCTGCCACGACATGCGTAATAAACATTGAAGTCAGTAACAAACTGTAGTAACCTGCACTACACGAGTAAAAACAAATTGAAACAGTATTTACTTTCTTAGACTTTAGAAAATAATTTCGGAACAGTCGATTTGATTGTCATTCAGGACAAAGCCTTTTATATGTATAGATAACTAGATATAGTGAAAACATACTAAAATAATTCCAACGATAACTTGCAACCGGGTGCCAATAGCATAAAAGGTCATGTCACAGATGAATAAATGGACTTCATGTTTGTTGACTAGGTTGCTCTCAAGCAATCCTACAAGGCTAATTACCTATATTTTTATTGATTAAATATTTCAAAGTTATCAACATCTAACCTACAAATTTTAATCTGAAAGACAAATCAGCTCACCTTCAACTATCGACAACAAATCGATACCTCAAAACAATTTGCAAGTGTTACCTCAACTTTGGCTAAGTCAATACAAGTTAGATTTACACCGACAGCTCTCTTATACAATAGCGCTTATGGCGGCGCATTGTCTGCAAGACAAACTATAAATCCGTTTGGACCGTGCCAATAAATCGACAAGTTGCCGACTCCGAAACACCGGACTTACGGGCCAAGAAAGTATCCAACTCGCTTACTGGGCAAGCCTGGGTAGAGGTGCTCCTGTTACGACAAATTTATCGATGGCCAACGATATTCTTACTGTTCGCGTTGAGAGGGATCAATGGATCGGATTTTATAGTAAAATAAAAGGATATTTTTACTGAAATACAACTTTTATCTTTCGACGTAAAAAATCAAACTAAACAAAAAATAAACGTTGTAAAAATAATAAAAAAGAAAGATTTAAAAAACAATATATCTCAAATAGAGATTGGTTTGCCACACTTACCAAGATAATAATTAAGATTCGAGATTGTGATAATACCGTAACAATAAATCTTGTTTCCTTAAAAGACAACAGGAAAAAAAGTTATTATGAAAAAAAAGAAGTTCAAGAAGAAAATCAACATGGGTTCATAAAGTCACGCAGTGTAGACACCAATATGGTCATGTTTACAGACTTTCTCCTAAATTCTATGGAAAAAGGTACTCAAGTGGACGTCGTGTACACCGATTTTTCCAAAGCTTTCGATAAAATTAGTCATGATATACTCTTACAAAAGCTTTGGGGACTAGGTGTTCATGGAGACCTGCTTCGGTAGATCGAGTCATATATTCGCAATCGCAGTCAGGCAGTATGTTTAAATGGTTATCGTTCTTCTTTTCTTGCAGTCCCCTCAGGGGTTCCACAAGGCTCCCATTTAGGACCTGTGTTGTTTTTATTATATATTAATGATATTGGTAACGTCCTGCATGACAGCAATCACCTATTGTATGCTGACGACACAAAACTTTTTAGAGCAATTAATAGTATTGAAGACTGTCGTAAGCTACAATTAGATATTAAAAGACTTTCTAATTATTGTGCCAATAATCAACTCTACCTAAACGCAGAAAAATGTTTTGTAATCACGTATTCTAGAAAACTAAAGCCCATTCATTTTAATTACACTATTAACCAGAAACCTCTTGAGCGTGTAAAAAGTATTAGAGACTTAGGAATTAACATAGATGACCAACCATTTTTTAGTGATCACATAGATTCTGTTGTAAAAAGAGCTTTTAGAAGCCTTGGTTTTATTAATAGAATAACTAAACCATTTAATAAAATAATCACCCTTAAAATACTTTATTTTTCATTTGTTCGATCCATTCTTGATTTTGGGTGTATAATATGGTCCCCATATTATGGATGTCATATAGAACGGATTGAAAAGGTTCAAAAAATGTTTCTAAAAGTTCTAAATTATCGTTGCTACTGCTACGATGAATCTTATTTTGATTCCCTTCTGAAACATAAACTTCTGAGTCTCAGTGATCGACGTAAATATTTTGACATACTTTTTTTGCACAAAATTATCAACAACAAACTTGATGTTCCATCTCTCTTGTCAAAAATAAATTTTAAAAGTAATTTCCGTCTACCTGCTCGTTCTCTACGTGTATTTCCAACATTCGCACCACCAACTTTCCGTAAAAAATATACTCGAAATTGTTTTATCTCTCGTTCATTAAATCTGTTTAATAGTGAATTTAGTAAAATTGATATGTATAATAGTTATATAAAGAATGTAAGAAAAAGTGTATTCAGTATTTGTGCAGCCAAATATTCCACTGAGTAATAATGTAGGCATGCGTGTAACTTCTGAACTTCAAAAGTTTTGTTTTAACAATCACAGAGGTGTTCCCCAACTTGCATCCATGAATCGTATTTTTTTTTTCTCTAAATATCGACCAATTTGCAATTCAACAGCTCATCTCACAAAGAAAATGTAAACCAAATTATTGTACTCTTTCGGCACTCGTTGTCTGTTTTATTTTTAATATTATTATGTAATTAGTTATAATGACTGTTTGTGCCAAAATAAATTTAAAAAAAAAAAAAGTTTTTTTTAAATAAGTAAATAAAAAAAATAAGTGTCTTAACTACTTACATCATGGCCATGCGCTATTAGGTAGATATTTCTCAACTTCTCTGTATTACAACATGGCATCTCCTCAATGTGCTCTTGATACAAATCCAAACTTAATTTTTAGCTTTCGGTTGGTGCGGTGGTTGGTTGTTAAATCATTCTGTTGCTGTCAGTTTCTTAGATGTTGACTGGGACAAGAAGACAGATGGATTAAAAAATATTCGGGCTACTTTGTTAACTTAGGCCTGGACCAGTCATTGTGCTTACTTCCATTACTCATTGTACTTGCCCTTGCAGGGCGTCACATGTACTAAAACCCTACTATTGTCAACTGTATACCCATGTGACACGCAATAAAGATTTTGAGTTTGAGTTTACTTACTTCCATTACTAGCATTTGGAACTGACACCACGAACAAATTTCTTGCGCCATAATTTGACGCCACTTGCGACAACTCATATACTTAAACGGTTCGAAATCCGACATTCGACGTCACAATTTTGTCATAGAGTTGCGACACATTTTTTGCTTGGCATAGCTTCTCTAGTCATAACAACACACTGGGCGCAAGTGGGCCTTACAGAGATATTCAGTTATAATAAAATCCAACGATAAAATAGCCAAACCTTATCCTATCCCGCCTCTATCCAGTTGTTTGCGGGCAAGTTCGGACCGTTTAAGCTGAAACAGTAGCTTACTTATTACCTGAGACGAACAACTTTACTCCGCCTCACCGTAACTACGAAATTCTATCGACAATTTTGATTATTATCTATGTTGGCAGTCGACTAGCAAATTATAGGACAAATTGGGCGACTAGTTTGTCCATTAGAATTTGTAGTTTATTTTATTTATCGACATCTTCACATAATCTCTTATTTACTGACATTTCTGTAATTTTCTGACATTTCCCTAAATGTTTGTATGTGCTATCTTTATATTTCATTTGAAGTACATATTTAGAGTAATTTAGAATTAACGTACGGCACGTACCAGAAATAAAATTTTCTTATTACTTCCTACAGAAATTTGTGTTCCTTAAGTGTGCCTGTGTTCCTACTAAGTATTCACACTCAGCCGTTTTCGGTCACGTGACCTAAAGCGTGTTTTTGAAAATTTTCATTGTTAAAACTATTAGTAACCCTTATTTTAATCAATAAACGATTTCGTGTTTTGTTATTTCCGTATAATTAATCACTCAAACTACCAACATTGTGATTTGTTCTTAGTTGAAACTAGACTATTATAATCGTATACGTTTTTAAACTGTTTATTATTTCCACTTACGGCAATATCCATACACTGCCATCCATGCCTAAGCCAGGCTCGCAGGCTTCGCTCCCAAACTAAGTATTAATAACTTTAAAGACTCTACAACTTTGCTCCGACATAATTTGCCAGCTAAATTATAAACTTTGCAAGAGGCTACTGCTACAGACGATTAACCAAAATATTCACCGTCGCTTAGTATTAATTCGATCTAACAGCCAAGTAAAAAAATATGGCGGACAATTATGTCAATCTGCTAAGTGAGCATACTACGAGTGTATTTATTTAAGTCAATATCACTTACCCGTAGGCGTAATTTAACACATAAGTGAGGCCGAGGGGTATAGGCATGCGCCCGGATAGCGTTAAGACACGGGGTTCGATTTCTCGTCTGACACATTTGCTTTTTACAAGTGCAATATATATTATTAAGTTTGTATAGTGACAAAACACTATAAAACAAAAATATAATAATTACATAAGAAGTAATTATCTACATATCCTATCTTATCTTACTAATAATAAAAAAAAGAAGTTTGTGTAGGTACCTACGTTTGGATTGATTACGATGGATTCCGATGAAATTTTACAATAATATAGATATTGGGCTAATCAGATGATATAGCTCATACACCTGAATAGCCCATGGATAATTCATTGTGATATATTTTTAGATCCAACGTCGCGCGTGAATTCACGGAGATATGCTAGTATACAGTGGTGGTCAGCTAATTATAGACACTTTGAAAATTGTATGTTCATCAAGTTTTGTGTTACAATTATTTTGTATTATGAATACATAGAAACTAGTGACTGTTGTAAAAATAATCGTATGGGTTTTACGTATAATTTGAAGTTACTATTTGCCATAACCTTGATCTATTTGTCGTAACTTTTGACTTCAAATCTATCATAAGATGAAAAAGTGTGCTAGTGATGTGGACAACTAATTAAAGACACCTCATGTAAGTTTATGAAATCAAAAAAATACTGAAACTACAAAAAAGGCAATTTATATGAAATTAAAACTATTCATTTCTTAAATGTTTTACAAAGTTTTTGATGTTTTGTTGTATGTCGTTTAGCTGTATTTTGACCTTAACTTAGTCCTGGCATTGGTGATATGCGTATCTTGTTATGATGTATTAGAATTTGTACTAATGCTTTCATAAAAGCGCCGAATAGTTAATAAACATTAGCAACATGTCTCGCTTGTGTATTACCTAAAACAAGAATCTCATTTTTTTCGATTGTATTGATGTTAGGACTATTATGGTAGCATATCTAAAAGATAGACAGTGTCCCTTAGGAAAACTGAGACGCGCGTTGCAGTCGGTTTAGTAAGTCGTCAGTAAGTCTAAACTACAAGATTTTCTAGGCAAGATGCTTAGCCAGCTAAGGGTAAGATAGGCTGTTGTTAAATATTATTGTTTACGTATTCCATCCATGTACTAGTATTTTTCATAGGTCCAGCAATACGTCAAGAAAATCAACGACGCACTTTGATGTTTCCTCACTTTATATCCCACAGTTATATGATACATAGTCTTGTTAAATTGTAATCTCATATATCGTTTTCCGTAAAAATTACATCCATTATTTATTTACATTCGAAAACATCTCAATTATCCACTTTGATTCGGTCCACGTTGAAAATGTATTTAGGCAAACCGCATCCGTGAAATATTTGGCATATTATAAATTTTGTAACTTATAAAATTTTCTTCAGTGCAAGTTTTCCTCGCATAATCTAGGCCTTATCATTCTTGATAAAATATTTAACGATCTTCCTGCAGCAAATACTGTCATGAAAATATGCTTTGATCCTTAATATTTTTCATCTAGAAGGGTCCGATTCTAAGTGCCTGACATCTATCGCATTGGAAACTTTGTAATATCAGACAAATAATAGTTAGTAGGTAGTTATTAACGCTAAAATTACCTTAATGACGCGTTTATGAAAGCATTAGAATAAATTCCAATACATGCTTGCAAGGAACTAATAGCACTAATGCAGGACCGTGCCAGGACTAAGTAAAGGTCAAAATGCAGCTAAACGACATACGACAAAACATCAAAAACTTTGTAAAACAATTGAGAAATGACTATTTTTAATTTTATATTAACTGACTATTTTGTAGTTTCAGTATTTTTTTGGTTTTCAGTAACTTACATTAGGTGTCTTTAATTAGTTGTCCACATCACTGGTACACTTATTTTGCTCATAATAGATTTGAGGTCAAAAATTACGAAAAATAGATCAATGTTATGGCAAATAGCAACTTCAAATTATACGTACAACCCATACGATTATTTTACAACAGTTACTGGTTTCTATGTATTCATAATAAAAAAAATATTGGAACCTAAAACTTGATGAATATACAATTTTCTAAGTGTCTTTAATTAGTTGTCCACCACTGTATATAATTTAAAAGAAAGTCGTGTTTGTTACAACACGAGAACGGCTGGACCGATTGCCATGGTTTTTGATTTGTTGGATTTGTTTCCGTCCCGAATAGCAGAATACATCTTAAAAACAATGAAAACTCGATATTAATCATTTCAATAGATGCTGATTTGTTTATTACATGTCAAACATTTGTTGTCCAATCCTGTCAAATAGTGTAACAACTTTTTTTTTATTGGAGCTTATGGAAATTCCCATAAAACGGGGCCGGGGCGGGACGGGGCTGGGGGCGAAAGGAAGTTCGCTGGGACCGCTAGTTATATATGTTTACAAATTACAATATCCAAAGCCCATCTTTCCCCAAAATTCTCAGTCAGCCTTGTGGTTTCAATAGATCCAAATATTGAAATCGATCAGAACACCCTTTATTTGTGTTTATGTGTCTAGTTAACGATACATCATTGCGGTGAGGGGAGGTGCAATTTATTACATTCTGATTTTGTAATAAAACAACATTACGATATAGGCTTCTTAACCCTCTAATGTTACATTGATATATTACAATATAAAATGAGAGTAAAGAATCAAATTGTTATTGTTTTTTTATGGCGTTATGCTTCTTACGAAATCCAGAATCATCCGAAAGGTTTTATGTACCCATATTCGTTGCAAAAATATCAGTTTCCTCACACTACAAAAGTTTTACACTGCAGTAGCATAAACCTCAATTCTGAAAGTTTTCCTCGAGTTCTCTATAGATTGAGGCAAAATATTTAAAAATAAATCTAGGACACCAGACAGTAGACTATACCCAGTGCATTGCTCAAAAATTCATAACCCCTTCATACATCTTGCAAGACGCACATCAAACGGGATCGGCATCGTGGGGTGACTCCATCGCGTCCCCTTCAGAAAAAAGAAAAATTCACCAAGCAAAGACGCAATTACTCCTAGGCAAACACAACTTTGCCGTCGCTAAACTAAAAAGTTGATTAATTTGTTGCCATAAAGTTCAATATGGCGTGAATGTTTCGCACAGTTTCCGCAAAAATAACGCGGTCCGCAGTTCGCTAAAAGCCCGCTCGTATCAAAGAAATGCTTCTAATGAATCTATTGATAGCTCAGCTTATGTGTATATGTGTCAAGTATTTTTTTAAACGCACAAACAGTGTGTTTGTGTGCGTGCAAGGAGGGGAGGCCAAGAGATGCTTTCTTCGACCCCTCGTTTCTTATAGAACGGTCAACAGGTTTTGGTATTTGCACTCTTTGGTCATTTGTTAGAATTGATGTTTAATAACGTTTGTATTGGCATAGTGCGTTTTAATTTCAGCGTCATGCCTTCAGTAGACTATAGACTAAACGTTTGCATTGGTTCACACGAACTTGAAAACCTATACCAAGTTTATACTATTCTTTATTCATTTTAACAACACACTAATACATACAAAAAAAAAGAATATGTGTAAGTTCATACGGGTAAAAATCCTATGAATGTTTATTTCAAGATGAAAATCATTTCCATCTGTAGCGCAATGATGCTATCGAATGAACGAGCGCGCTGGTCTCTCCATCACGTACATAAACGGTGAAGCTAAATTTTAAAGTAAGTATATCAATATTTACTAAGCACGGTAACCTTTATGACGTACATTATAAAGTTGACATTTAAATATCAAGTTCTGCAAAAACCGCATCGAGACGGATAATCAACGCATGCGAATTGCGATAACTATAATTTCGCGTCGCGTCGCTCTTCATAATCGGTTAAGGGGACAACTGATGTGAAAATAAACTACCTCTTGAACCTCATTGAGAATATACTTTACCGGCATTCGTAAGAGACGAACGTAAAAACATTACATTGGAATTTATACGGTCATTCAGAAGTCTACATACTGTTGCCTTATTTTCAGTGATTTAATTAATAATAATAATTCCTTTGTCTATTTTTCCTAATTTTGTACCTTCAATTAGCTCGCATGTGATCGAAACAAAAGGACATTAAAACTGTACGAGGTAGCATCGTACATTCTACAACCACGACGTCAGCGACCTACATAGAAGCGGCCGACCGATGGACCCAAAAACAGCCCCGTCGGCACTCACACCGGCGGCACACATCGTTATACTTTTACATGTTAACATACCATAAAATATTATAAATACTGTTACATTATTGCCAATAAATTAGATATCAACCGTCCGTGTTGGTTCTCATTTCCCTCCGCTGCGGCCAAGACACCCTTCGCCGTCACTATGATCAGTCTGGTGAGTCTGCCAGACTGGCAGCGGGTCCACGCCACCTACCTACCGTCCTGACGCTGCTACCCTGGGCGACCTGGGAGCAGCTCTCCTACCACACATCCTTATTATATCTACGTATCTATTGTTAGGCTGGGCTAGGGCTCTAGGGACTTAGTATCTTAGGGAAAGGGATATCTACGCCACTAGGGAGTTAGTTTCCATCCTGACCGTTTATTAGACTTAGACAGACGGGACTTCTTCCCGCCTGTACATCTTCGAGCCGGATAGATCACCAGTTACCATGGACTTACAACATTACTGACTGACCTGGACCAAAGTAGACCAATGATCAATAAAAGTTGACTGGTAGAAATTAAGTCTGCCGTTCAATACCACAAAATAAAACGCGCAGTGCTTAAATATTACATTCAATTAAAATAAAGTCAGTTTTAAATACACAGTATTTATTACGCAAGTATGAGGCGTTACCAAGTCTCGCATTACATTACTTCCATAATGCAGATCAGCAAATACCAATGCGACATTTAATGCTATCGAAGTTAGGCATTTTTACGATCTATTTTTAGTATGACATACTTTTTAAATGTACGATAAAAGTACGGTAGGTTAGGGACTTTACTAGAAATCGGGAGTGGTGCCTTACAAACATCACTTCCCGAATAACCAAATATTAATATAACTTAACCAATCACCATTACCATTTCTAATTATTACCATTAGGTATTATTATACCAAACTTTATACATTATCATTTCGAAATCTTACTACCATTTTCATGAAACTCAACCAAGGAGTTATTCAAGTTATTTTATTATTTACTATTAATAACCTACCATGACAAAGAGCGGTGATTTACAACCACCGTTATTTCACCATATTTTATCAATTTACCAATTATCACCATTTCCTATCCTCTTATCTTTACCTACCTAACTCCTGAGAATCGACCAACGGCGGGTATCTCACGACTGGCGGAATTAAACCAACCAACCAATTCATCACCAGGCAACTGAAGACTATCTACAACTGCACGCCAGGGAAAGTACACACCATCGACATCTGACAGCAGCGGTTCGGTTACTGGCCTCCCGGAAGAGGGTCTCACCAGTAACTGAGAAGTCGCGCATGCTGTTCAGTAACACCATAACCAACGAAAAAACCATCACCATTGACCAACCAGCAGACCACCAATGAGCTACCAGAAGAATGCGAGCGACTTACCAACCAAAATCACCATGAGCATCGAGATGCAAACCAGGGGACTTGCAGTCATTACCAGTAACAAGCAAACCAGGGGGTTGCAGTCACCACACCAGCAGGACCATGCACATCAGGCGACTTGCAATCACCAGCATCGGAGGGCAAACCAGGAGACTTGCAGTTACCAGCAGAACCAAACCATGCAAACCAGGAAACTTGCGAGTTCCAGCACTTCGATGCAAACCAAGAGACTAGCGGTCACCAGCATCGCGATGCAAGCCAGGAGGCTTATATACCATAGTCAACTCACGTCATTCGTATACCAAAACGCGAAGACGTACGCCGAGTAGACACCACCAGAGAGAATACCATTACGCGGACTGGTCAGAGTCGCCACGATGGCAGAGCCATTTACCACTTCGTCTGTCAAAGCACCACACATCCATCGAGTCAACGAAGCTGCATCAAGTCATCGAGCCCATGACGTCACCACAACCACGACCAACTACGGATGATGCTAGCTGCACAGCGTACGGGACACTCGGAGACTTGGGCCGTATCTGCTTCTTCGTCTTTTTGCGGATGCCAATATGTACGAGCTAGCATCGTACATTCTACAACCACGACGTCAGCGACCTACATAGAAGCGGCCGACCGATGGACCCAAAACCAGCCCCGTCGGCACTCACACCGGCGGCACACATCGTTATACTTTTACATGTTAACATACCATAAAATATTATAAATACTGTAACATTATTACCAATAAATCAGATATCAACCGTCCGTGTTGGTTCTCATTTCCCTCCGCTGCGGCCAAGACACCCTTCGCCGTCACTATGATCAGTCTGGTGAGTCTGCCAGACTGGCAGCGGGTCCACGCCACCTACCTACCGTCCTGACGCTGCTACCCTGGGCGACCTGGGAGCAGCTATCCTACCACAACATACTTATTATATCTACGTATCTATTGTTAGGCTGGGCTAGGGCTCTAGGGACTTAGTATCTTAGGGAAAGGGATATCTACGCCACTAGGGAGTTAGTTTCCATCCTGACCGTTTATTAGACTTAGACAGACGGGACTTCTTCTCGCTTGTACAAAAACAGTGCAAGAGTAAACTTGGTCCCTTAGGCTATCTAATATTACGGTATTCCATATGATGATGTCAATAAGAACTAATCACGTACATATGAATGCGTAATAGCGTTACCAATCCAGCGTCGTCCAAGCAACTAACATTTTGTTATTTATAAAACCGTAAAACATTATTATCATGCCAAAGTGACTTGATAATCTTATAAACAGCTTGTTAGGATCAACTCTAAATAAAAAGTCTGATGGCTAACTGTACTGGTGCACACTAATTAGTGTAAGATACCATTCTATATCCATCATTTTTCAAACAACGAATAATTAATGAAAATGTATATTTTCTATATATATATTTCTTTTTTTTAATTGTATAACTGCCACTGTGCTGCGTCCCAGTATCGAGGCTCCCGCTGAAAATCAGCGTCGTGATAAACATCACAGATGGTTATCACGACTAGTGCTGAGCGGGAGCCTTTTTGATACACAATCATGGTTTTTAAATTATTATTTTTATTATGTCTGTATTGTTGTGTGTCAAATAAATGTTTCTTTCTTTCTTTCTTTCTTTCTATTCGGAATCTTGGATTAACTTTTTAGCTACATCCATTTAATTAAAATAATCAAAACTTTATATCTACTGAAAAGATACAGGAAAAATCTTCACTCTTCACCCTACGGTTACCTAAGAATTTACCAAGGTATATTCGCGAAAGTATCAAATCTATTCATTCGCAGTACAAATCACTCCCCTTATTCGAGCCGACTCTCCGATCGTCTCCGAGGGTCCACGAGCCCTTGCAAACTCCTCCTTTATATTTTCTTCTTTGTTATGTAAAAAATAATAATGGGCGAAAGGGAGCTCAAAATCGATACGCCTGTATGTACTTTTTTTCGATAATGGCTGTTTATTTGCGAACGATTCGTATCGATTTGCCATTAGAGGGCAACCGAGGATCGTTCTTACGAGGGTTGGAGTTGGTAGAGTTGATATTTATTTCTTATTTTAAGAAGAAAGTTTCATATTTTGATATCACATTCAAACATGATAGAAACTTACTGAAGATTTTTTGCCCCCATTAATAATTAAAAATAGGCAAATAGACATCAAAAATCATTTTGTACCACAACCCTTAGTTATGATAATTGACATTGGAACCATTCTGTTTTGTCGGAAGATTACGAATAGTCTAAATTAGGAGATGACAAGCCACTGTGACAAAGACAAGTTAGGTCAAAGCTAAAATGGCAATCAAAAGTACGATGTGAAAAATTAAAATTATACGACAACAAAAATCTTACCCCATGCAAATGTTAGTTGGTAGCGCTTGCACACGGCAACCATTTTCAACTCTTAAAACACAGACTTTCACCACTACCTCACTCAAAAATCTAACTCGAACTAACACTCTCGTCCAACTGACCGGAATCTTCAAAAGGCGATTGATCAACCGGTTTACACTTTTGTGGTACCACAATAGCAGACCAGATGCTTCGGAAGCTGATCTTGCCTAGGGAGAAACTGGTTCAACCCTGAATGGGCTTTTGTTCGATCGGTTATTTTGATTTATTCGATTTTTAGTGCGCGGCCCGCGGGATAAAAAGATGAACCGATCAACAGGTACTGGCGAGGCGAAAAGTGCTTGTTGAGTAATATTTCATTAAATTGTGAAATGTTCTATCAGTAGAACAAGACAGAATTCCACTTTACACATATTTTTTTTTTACGATGTGGGCTATCATTCTCCTTGCGTAAATGAGTAGGGAAGTTATCAGAATGGGGCTATGTATTAAAAACAATACGTATTTAAAAATGTAATTCATTTTAAATTCATGAAATGATGCTTTATAAAACTATGTCTAAAACAAAAGAAATGACATTACATTGTTTTACATGCCAGGTACATACATTAACCAAAATTATTTTAGGTCCAAATATCACAAACAGCTTACATTAATTTTGCGCTTTGCGCGATGTAAGATTCCAACATGCTGAACTAGGTTCACAAAATCACAGCCTATGACATTTTGATTGGCAAAACATTATAATTTTAACAGATAATGCAAGTTTGGTTTACATAATATTGCTCTATAATCATACAGTAAAATGTTGTCTCTTGTTGTTTAGTGTTGGATATAACTATTTATAAATAAAACTTGTGTGCAAGAGTGTCCGCGCGCACTTTTGTCCTTTGGTTGGTTTCGCTCAGCGCGCATAATTGACGTTTATAGGTCGGTACATTAAAAAGCGCTTAAGTGTGGCGAATTTCAATTAAGATACAAATCTATAAATCATGACGTTTGATAAAAAGGAGAAACCAAATATTTTAATGTGTTTTTTTAATAAACATTAGACATACAGTAATAACCCTTACAAATCAAAACCATAATTCCTTAGTCATTTTTTTGGTCTTTTCTTTTCCTTTCCATTCGAAAACCATAAACATATTTTTAAATATAGGTAGAGCCGTACGTATCATCACAAGTATCAAAGGTTTTGATAGCGAGTTTTATTTTATTGAACCAAAATCGAGTGTTAAAAAAATTAAATAAAAAGACGTATAAAAAAATGATAACACTTTTGTGGCGCAGTATCCGCGCGTTCTTTTTATTCTTTTCTCTGCCGTCAGTGTGTTGGTCATATAAACAGTGTTAACGCCACTGCTCTATTTTTAGGTCAGATTTAAACACTTGCAAAATAAAAATGTGGACTAGTGAAAGCGAGGAAAAATTCTAGTATTCTATCCGTAAAATAGAAATGAAATTGATCTAACGTTTATTGGTGAGAATAAATAGATACCTACATTACGCTTTGAGACTGTATAAGTGCTTTTCAATTTGACTGGATAGATAATTTGATATTATTAAACTGTCGTTATATTTTTGAATTTTGAATTTTGAATCATCAAATCTGTAAATCTCCGCATCTCTTTTCAAATTAGACAGCAACTTATCATTTCTTTCCAATTGGCCTTCATTTGTAGAAACTGTAACGTTACTGACCGTAACGGTCATTTTCTTTTCTTCGTTATTTATATTCAAATTCATAGATTGAGCTCAGATCACCCTCAGTTTATCAAGACCGGTCCAGCAGCTGTGTGCGACTGTCCATTGTGTACACTCGTCGGTCCATTGGACCGGCCATAGACAATTAAGGGTTATCTGTTACACGGATAGTTTGAATTAATAAGCAAATTCGAATTAGGAAGTTTCGGACGACAATGAGTTTAGAACCGTTTGTGTTTGATTTTCGAAACGCTTTGTTATTGGCACGAATTAGATTTAATAGGTGCTCAATTGGGCTTTTATTTTAAGTTGAATAAGTTATATACTAAGAAGGAGATATTTAGGTGTATCGTAGATTTGGTTTTAATTTATTGATTACTTATAATAATGTAAAAAAATGCTGCTTTGAATTTTCGGTTTTTGATGAACCTTTTATACTTACTTGAAAGTTTATTCTTACAATCCGAATTAACGACTTTTCATCTCCGAGCAACGCGTGTAAATTAAGACCATCTCTAAAAGTGACGATAGTCTATTGACTAGTGTAACAACAGCTACCAGTAGTGTATTAAATTACATAAACGCCTGAACAATAATCGTGTAAATGAAGCGAGCCGCGGGGAGTCGTCTGCGAGCGACGCGCGTAGGCTGTGAACGTGTTAAGACTGTGCAAGCTAAATCTGAGGAAAGATGGATGAGACAAGACTATCTAATATTTTGATTAGAGAAGACAAGGCTGTGTAGTTTATATATATTTTGATATTTCAAAGTTTTCAAACTCCACCGATAAGAGCTTATTTACATCTGATGAAAAGGCTCTATAATAAAAAATGGGCTAAGAAGATGTTATTAAATTTATTGCTTGATTAAAATATAAGATATTCCTTATTAGAGATTTCATGAGTAAATAATCGTAGAATAGACAAACCATGAAAATACGCAGAATTTAACGCAAAGCATTCCTAATAAGGGATTTGAACAGTAAAAAATATATAAATTAAACTATCGAGTGATTAGTGCAATATCTTACAGCAAAAACTGTGATGATTCCGTATATATTGGATATTTTTAATTAACTAAAAACGGCGTTTTGCATATAAAAACGATTTAATATCGATTTGAAATAAATTACTAAATATTCAAGAACAAATATGATTAACAAAAAGTACGAAAGTAAAAAGTTTACATCTGAAACTCTGGCTTTTCTACTCACCAATAGATGGCAGTACTGTGTTGCTACCACAACGCCACCAGTGACTTTCATTAAAACTAAAATGTATACCGCCACCTAGCGGGTAGAGGAAGTAATAGAGTGTTTAACTACCCCACGAGAGATGTCGCTGTAAGTCTTCAAATAAATACTGTAATGTTTAGTTTTGGCAAGAGTTGTATTGGTAAAACTAAAGATATGATGTATGTTTTTAGTATTTTATTTTAATTTCTGCAGGCGAGGCCGACAAGAGCTTAAGTTTTCATAACTAAAGCACGTAAATACTGAACAAATCTACAAAAAAAATATAGCAAAATTTTCAATTAAATGTTTTTGGTCTTTCTTTCATAAAACAAATCAGTCTAGCACATATTACGTAATTTATTCACCGCCTATTCCAAGCGGCCAATCTTCCACAAAGTAGGCATCGACTTTTCCTTTGAAAAACACAATTTTTCAAGCCATCGGAGCGAACTAAAGAAAATTACCGAACGAACCTGTTCAAAATACCTCGGCCAACTTATTTTTTGTCGTCGATCTCGTTTTTTCTCTTAATTTTTAGGTTATAAGGTTGAGTTTTGCGTGGGTTTTTCTTACAAAAGCAGTATAGGCTTCGTTCAGGCTTTATCCATGACCTAAACACTAATGCGACGATTGGGCCCTCATTAGGGCTCAAATTTAGTTCTTGGTCTAGACTAGATGATGTAAAGTAAGCCTAATAATATAAATGACCTTTTCGATAATGAATGTGGTTAAGGACATACAACAAATCTCCACCGTATTTTATATGAGTGTTTTACATCGAGAAAATTGACATAGTCTGTTTCTTCTATGATTTTACTTCGAACCGATTTTATTTGCGATTCCTACTAAAAATCTTACTTTTTGAATGAAGGCATTATTTTATTTTATTTTTATAAAAAAAAACACAGTTCTTAAAAATTCAGTATTAAATGTTCCTTAAATACTAATCATACAGCCAAAATTGGATTTACATTAAAACAAAACTTAAGAGTGTAAGTGTAACTGATGTCGTCGATCTTTCTTTACAAATAATTCAATTAAGTATTTTGTGTTTATGTGAGTGTGTGAGTGTGTGTTATTGTGTATTTTCTAGGAATTAATTTTAGTAAGTTCAAGTACAACTTTTTAAAAAGATTTCTTACTTTTAGATGGCATGCTTTAGACGTTCGTAACTTTTTTTTAGATTTCGGTAAGATAAATTTATTTTCTATTATGATGTTGTGACAATGATGTTGATTCTGTTTCGATAATGAATTTGTGACTTGTGAGCTTGGATAGGCTTGAACAATAATATAGTCTAATTGTGCATTTACGTTACACTTTAATTGGTTAGTCTGTCGCTTTTATGTAGGTAACTAGGTCTTTCTCTCTTAAGTACTCTTGAGTTTTTATTATTTTTAATCCTATTCAAGAACACATCATAACAATTACCTAATAGTACATTCCTCAAGGCATCAGCTTCCCTTGGACATGAAAAATAGTTCGCAGCCTAGCTCACATTACCATAATGACTGAGGAAGAGACCACATAAATCAGGCGACCCCAGCGGTTGCAAATACTTGCTTTGTTTACGTTCTTAATGTAATGTAAAGAGTCAAGTGCAAAAATTGATAACTATCTTGTCATTAGAAAAATACGATACAAACATTTATTGCGTATTTGAGTTTATTGAGTTGTTTTATTCAATTAAGAAGAAAATTCAACTATTAATAAAAATGAAAAAAAAAAACTGTCAAAATCAGTTCTAATTTCATATTTAGATACGAAAATGAACAGTTGTGTTCAATGAGAGTTATAAAAATGTTACTGGCTGGCTAGACTGTGCTAGAAGGTAAAAGTTTGATAGCTTCATTTGAAAAAAGAAAATTATTCCAGACGTGTAAATGGCGGGAAATAGAATTAAAAATTATGAATTTGTAATAAGGTTATGAATGGAACGGGGAGAAAGGAGTTAGAGTTTAACAGTTATTCCACGTTTACCTACTACACTTTTCTTCTTCTCCTTATTGGAAATGTTACTTATTCGAAAAAAGTCTAACAGTGTTTTTTCTAATAAGACCTATTTTATTTTGATTGGTTTTTTCATAAGACCTTTAAGATATTTAATTTTAATTTCATTAATGAAAGTTAACTTAACAATTGTCTGGTTTGGTCGTCTGGAAGAGATCGCATCCAGCGATAAGACCGCCAATATTGTACTTGTGATGGTTTTTTTTAAATGTTTTGTTGTGTCCTTTTTTGTGCAATAAAGCATATTTATTATTATTAATTGATATTTATTGGTTCCAAAAAAACTGCAAGTCTGGTTTCAAAACTTAAGACAATGTAATACCTACAATAAGACAATGAGGAAATAGGACTGAAGTACTAGTAAGTTGTTTTTGTACATTTGTGTTAGTTCTTTCATATCATTTTCTATTAATTTCAGTTGCTATTAATATAAGTATTAAATGGTTGGATAATCTCAGGTCGAAACTTAAGCAAACGCGATTAGAAAAAACCTATCAACAAAGAACTGGCAAAAACTGCTATCGAATACCAATTTATATTTGTCGTGTAACTTTACAAACACTAAAACTCGTCCCAACCTTAATGGGACCAGTAATTCATAAACATAAAACACTATCCATCCGCACAAAAGATAACCCGAAGCAAGTTTATATTGATAGAGGCCTGAAATTTAATATGAAATATTTCAAACTGCGAACTATCCGCACACGTAAGCAAACTATTCGCACACATAGGCAAGTTTGTTCGTACAGTTGAAAGAGAGGGGAGACTTTGTTACATTAAGGAAGAAGAAGGGCGGGGTGGGTGGGGTAGGGGGGTGTTTTGTATTCAGCCCGGGCGGTCACGATTTCGCGGGACACTTGGAGATATCACAGCGTTGCGTCACAGCGACGATTCGGAATTTCTTTATTAGAGTTGCGTAGGCATTCGGGATGCGGCGAATGTTTGCGATCGGATGGAATCGATTTTGTCTTTTGCCGATGAGTCTGACTGTAGTGTTGATGTATTGACGCAAGTGAAGATGGATATTTTCATTATAATATAATAATATTATTATTTTGGGCGTCGTTCTTATTTTTGTGTAAAGAACCCCTAAGTTTTTGTCTTTTTTTACATATCTTTAGTTTTTATTTGTTGTGTAACAAATGTATCCTATGATGAGTGTTATAAAAAATACTAACAAATAGTTGAAAATTTGTGGTCAAATACTAAACTGAATTTACAAAAATGCTTTTCACCACATGGCAGGGCTCATTCAAATATGAATGTTTTTTTATGTTATTATTGCATTTCCTTAAAATACCAATGTACGGCATTTCATAAAAAACCATAAATGTCATGTTTAAAAAAAATTGTGGTTATAATAAGAAAATAAGGCATCAAAGTTACCTCCATACAAAATCATACAAAGCAAATGGTCCTCCTTAACTTATTCCGCCTTCGAAAAAATCTAAATTTTCAGAACATATTATAATACCCATTAGCAGATAGAAGTGATGGTTTGCATTATGCATTCTTAAAAACTTAAGTCTAAAATAACCAGATTTGCTGAATAATTCAGGCCGCCTGCAGACGAGGAAAAACGCTTAAAACGTCATAATAAGAGGAGGGGGGAGGCATTAGCGAAGAGACCAAGAAGACAATTATATGCAAATCTTTTTCCGCCGCTTTAGCAGCCGAGCAACAAAATACAGCACTGTTAGGGCTGACAGAAATGGCCGCGTTCTAATTTCAAATGTATTTTATTTTCGCTATAGATATAGTGCCATCTACGAAGGCACGCGCGGTTCATTTTTGATAAAGAAAAGCGCGGGGTGCGGGGTGTGTGGCAAATATTTTTATATCATATAATAAATATGTATTAAATTCATTATAGCATCATCAAATATTAGCAAAAACTTGCACACTGTACTTACTTAAAACGATTAGAACAAAAGCTGGCGCGCGCCTTCGTGGATGGCACTATCTATACCTACATACATACTATTACAGAACAGGCATGTGTACTTAAAATATTAAGCTTGTTTCCTACTAGCTTGATAGCTTCTATTCCAAATTATTTTAACACATTCCGGGACACTACTCTAAGACACAATAGATGTTTTATTGTTTTCACGCCTGTAGGCGTTCACTGTCCCGGAACGTGTTAATAAGAACTTTCAAGAAATAACAATGCTTACTCAGGGTGCCAGTTACTATGAGTCAGACTCTATTTTAAGTGTAATTTTAAGTAAGTATAAGTAAACAATGTCTTTTTTTTTCAATTTAACAATCGAAATGGTAATAGCAAGTTTTGGTATATTATCTATCCGATTTATCAAACAATTAATAACAACTTTTTGTGTCATACAGTAAGTAATTAATAACAGGGTTGTAATAAAACACAATGAATATAAAGAGCAATCTGTGTCTAATTTTCTATAAAATCAGAACTTTAATTCATCTTAGGGGCCGATATAATTTAACAATTTACTCTTGTGGCAGCCCTGAGCAAGGCGATGCGAGCTGAAATAATTTTTCTCTCCGGTTTTAAATGCCGGCCGCGTCTCCGACACCTTGGGAGTGTACAATTTTGTCCTTTTGCATGGCAACATTGACTTGCACTTTTTGCTGTAATTTGTAGTTTATTTCCGAGGTGAATAAGGTTTTTCTTTTTTGTAATGACAGCTCGCTGAATGTGCACGAAATGGTTATAATTAGGTGTCCGTTTATTTGCTTTTGGAATGATTTTGTATTTATAATGAAATTGTTATAAAAATATTTATAAGAGTAGAACAAAGTAATAAGGTTGTTATCAAAGTTTGTTGTTTTGTATTTCTAGATCACCAAATATTAATTTAAATTAAGTTTCAACTTTATAAAATGACTACTACTAGTTAAACGTGAAATAAAAAATGTTTATTGGTCCTAGTTTCGTGCTTCTTGAAATCAAACCATTTAAATAAAGTTTAAGCATTGTGTTTGAATCGAAATAGTGAAAATTCGGCTCGTTATGTAATGTAAATAATTCGTAATTTTTCAAACTACTACAATTCCGAAACTGCTTTCAATCCATCACGATTCCGCACCAAAGTACATAGCCGATCGATGCTCGTTTAGTATACATAATGAAATGGACAAAGCGGACGTTTTCATCAAACAAAACACGTACGGGCGATAACCATCCGCTCTAATGAAAAGCGCTCGTGATTGCGACCCCGCTAACAGTCTTAGAGTTGGCACGCACACAGGCGGGCGACCGCCCACAAGGAATGGAAGAAGATATGACCGCGGCCGCTTTAGCCGGAGCTCAACGTCCCTCCCCCCCCGCCTCCTCTTTTGCGGGCAGGGCTGGCGACGAGATGGTTTTCTATTTATTTTTTTCTTAAACGACGGTTGTTTAATACTAGCTGTTGATGAGACCGTCTTCTATTTTTTTTTAAATGACGATTATTTAATACCATTTCTGTGGACTGCAGCCTGCCATTGCAATTTATTTAATTTATCATTTTTTTTTATCTGCAAAAAAAAATCACTAGAGAAGAGACGGAATGTGTCTTTTAATCTTAATTTATTTATCTGGCTATGGTATCAAAGTTATTTTATAAGGTCGGTCATTTGCTCGTCGAACAAGGAACTAATATAAGTGTTTGAAAATGCCTTCGTAAGATGGTAAAGACTGCAAGTATTGAAGGTGTTTTGATCAATATACAATTTTGTTACCTAAAACGACACGAATACTAAGTATTAAATATATAATGAGATTTATAAAGCGAAATAAGAATTGTGAAAAATATTCTGAAATATATTGACCAAAGTTAGCTGCGTATTTTACTAACCTTAAATGGCTAAGGCTTTGTCTTTATATTGAACAATCTGGCCAGAAAAATAGCGAGCTAGTAGCGAGCCTTAATAAAACGCATTATCATAAAACTCATTTGTATATCGCTTTACTGGCAACCCTGAGCACATTAAACGGGCAAGCGTCTCGGAATAGATGTCCAGAGGTCTTTCCAGTGGGGGCCGCGGGGGCCGAAAGAAACCCCCCGCCTTAAGGACGTATCGATCCGCCCCGTCTTATGCCCACTTTGTATTAATTATTCGGACGATCCCACCGAACGGGTGGACCCAAAATGGTTAAGTGCGAAAATGAATATCTTGCTATTGTAGACATTATGTCAAAAAGAAGTTAAGTGTAAGACAGATGAATATCTTTGAGTTATAGTATTCATTTATAAAAATGAAGAAAAAAAACGTAACTTTGATTCCAATTTTAAATGCATGAAACGTAAACGATCAACAGAGGTGAACTGTTTAATTCAAGCTCAATTAAATTTAAATGTGACTGGCTGGCTAGAAAGAAGAAGTTTGATAGCTTCATGAAAATAAAACTTTTTTTGACGTGCGTAATTGGCGCGAAACAAAATTAAAAAGTAAAATTATGAATTCGAAATGGGTTTAAAAATGGAACGAGTATGATTGCATAATCTTCTTAAAAAAATTAACATCTTTCCTCATGTACACGGTTTTCTTCCCGCCATTTATAATAAGCCCCTGCCTTGAGGTCGTATCGATCGCCCCGTCTTATTCCCACTTTGTATTAATTATTCGGGGCCGATTTCACCGAAAGGGTGGACCCGAATTGTAGATTAGGTTTAAGTTTTCCGACCGATTTCGTTTCGTTCTCTGTTTTTGGGTTCTAGAACGTTCTATGTGTGGGCTGGTTTGAGTACTTACCTGTGGGTGTGGGAATCGGGTCAGAAGTAGAATTATAGAAATTCTTTTAGTTATTGATACGATTGGTATATGTCTGCATGTATTTTGTGATGAGAATGAACAAATGTTCGTGATGCATATCTATGTCAAGTAGTTTTGCGATATTAATTAATTGCATAAGAAGATCGATGACATCAGTCACGCTCACACTTATATGTTTTTGTTTTATAAAATGTAAATCCAATGTTGGCTGTATGATAAGTATATAAGAAACATATAAAACTGTATTTTGAGAGCTGTGGATTTTGTTGCAATAATAAAAAAAAATATGGCTGGCTATGTTGATATTGACCTCTATGTTACACTAGACAGGCAGGACAAACTTTGTACAAACAATTGAGGCCAAATGGAGCATCTTTCAAAGCGTTTAGGCCAGATTTTATTATTTGGTTTCAGATGAAAAACATACGCTGTAGTTTTTTTCCTAGCAAATTCCTGTATGTCAGCAAATTACAAGTCTATTTATCAAAAAACGCTAAACCACGTTAAATGGGGTGTTAGTGATATTTACTAAAGTGAATCTTTTTTGTTGTATAAAGTTACATTTCAGCACATTTCAGTTAATTTGAATAACAGTAAACATTTGACCACAATGATAGATTTGCTGCTTAATTCACTTATTTAGGCAAGTACTTATTTAGGCAAATAAGGTATTGAAGAAGTGAATTTGAATACCTACGGCAAACAACAAGAGTTCAATAGCTTTTCTCTATTTCGTATGTATTTTTAAATAAATTTTACGTGATATTAAAAGTATTAAAAGATTGTGCTTTAAAGCTTTCTATTTGTTTTTTTTCCTCACCAATTATTCTCAATTTCAAAACTATTTGTGCTCTTTTTAATGACCGTGCGTCACAATTTAGCTCTCGCACAAAATAGGACGCGGCAAATTCCTTTGCTATTCGTCAAAAGCGGCATCGGCTGGCAAGCGCGGTGAATTGAACGAAAAATTTTGTTCGCGTACACGAATTTCGAAAAAAAAAACTAAATAGAGCATTTCATTAGTTTTCGGTCAAGCGGGACTTTGTAATGGGAGGAGTAAAATAAAACGAGCATTGATGTTTTTTTGAATGGATGCTGTTTTTGAATAGAGAAATTTCTCATAGGATTAGATATTCTTGCATATGATTCCGTTCACTGATTCCGTTCATGATGATTGATCGGTGATCGTCAAGTGTCAATCAAATTTCTATAAATTGTCGATTGTCATTTATACACCAAATGACCAAAACAGGTGTTATACGCTTTTTTCATCACCAACAATTCATTTGTGTAAGCCAAAACCGAAAAAAAATCATTTGTCTTTGTCTTCTAGGTACGATTGTTGATTGGAGTTTCGTCCGACGTATCTTAAATACTGGCTGTTATCAAAATAACCTTGCAATGTACCTAGGTAACCACTTTCTTTTACAGATTTCGCGTCAAACACTGGCCACTATTACTAAACTTTTCACAATTAAAAAAAACATCTCTCATCCGGCGTCGAATTTCAAAAAAGGAATATAATTTTCTTTCACGTGTTTACTTTACAAACGAGCGGTTATCAGGCCATCTCGAGTGGTGATTACGGTGGGCACACACATTAATCAAGTGGAGAGCGTAAGACGAGATCGGGCCGAAGTATCGCGTTCCACGTTATTATGGCGTAAGAATAGATAAATGTTGTGTACGAGGGTGGAGTGGTGGAAATTTGAAATTGGGACACCGTAGTAGGAAATACAAGTTTCTATTTGTTCGCGATTGACCTAATATTACTTCCCCCCTTTTTTTAAATATGTAATCCAATGTAACATTTGTTTGTGTTTAAAAATAATAATTCAAATTTTCTAGAAAATATCTACATTAATAATATCTCCCCAAGATGAGAAAATCTGGTACTAAGTATAATCGTGAATTAATTGGCTAACTGATTTTGCTCATACAATAATTACGTTATTATTATGTAAGGTAGGTACAGTACGTGCCTATTTCTTCACAATTATTTTTGGATAAATACTAGCCACTTTTATGCAAATATCATATCAAAAAGTATCTTATTTTGCGAAATGTGTAAATTGTAGTTAAAGAAATGGATATGTAAGGTACAGTACGTGTCTATTACTTACCTAACAATATTTTTGGATAAATACACTAGCCACTTTTATACAAATATCATATTAAAAAATCTTATTTTACGAAATGTGTAATTTGTAGTTAAAAGAAATCGATTCCAAAATATTATTAGATTTTAGAAACAAAAAAATGAAATGCAAAACACAAATTTGAGCTGTTTGTGTTCATTGCTTTAACAAATTTTATAATTAGTCACGTACTTAACTTTTTTACTAAATCGCCACACTTAAGACAGCTCAACACCGACTATAAAACATTTCCAGAACGAAGCAACATTTAATTTGCAAAGATTTAAGCGGCTCGCCTAAACTACGTAATTACTTAAATCCTGAAGCGTCGCCTTTTTAACATAGTCGAAAAAATTTTACCCTTCAGTGCGCGCGAACACTCTAAAAACTTAATTATTATCATGCATTACGTTTCAAATGAAACAACCTTCATGGGGAACAATGACATTCTATTCCCAAAATATCAAACCGAACTGTAATTCAAATGTACAGTTTCTTTTTTTAAAAAGGTTTGGGCATCGATTTAAAATTCCATAAAGGTCATTTCATGAGAACATAATGTAGGATTAGAGGTATTTTCTCACGATCTCCTGCGAAGACATGCTTGTTTGTACGAATAAATATAAACATTATCTTTATCTGCGTTACTTTGGGAGCGACCAAAGATGGCTTATAGCTATCTCTACTCATTCAGTAGTATCTGGTGCTTTAAGAATGCACTTAAAATAATGGTTCTACTGATAACTTTTTTTTATCTCAAGCATGTCTCGCGGGCGCTCACGAGATGAAGCACTGTTATATACTTAAAGACGTATCTCGAGATTGGGCGCTCCTTACCAGAGGGGCGGTGCGGGGCGCGGGGCAAGACACTCGATCAATACCGACCCGACTTTCAAACCGCTTTCACCCTCACGAAAGTCGTCCGGACTCCGCTCAGCGGACCCAGAGGGGTTAACATGGAGATGATCGCACCGCCTTGGAGTTTTCACGGGATTTTTTAAGCTTGGATGGAACAAAATCTTCATCTTCATGGTAGGTATTTAGAATCTTTTTTCTAATTGCAGCTTTGGTTCTTGTATCATCATGATTTGGAGATGTCGTTTTAAGAATAGTTTTTTTGTTACATTCCAGGGGCACATATTTTTTCAAATGGTCATACTTGGTGACATAGATGCAGAGGAATTGGTTGTTTTCCTATTTTCTTACATTAGGTATTCTGAATCATAAATTTTATGACCGTATTATTTTTTAGTAGACTTTCTTGAATTTCCTGTGGTGACAATTTGACTTATCCTCCATTCTTTGCTATAGGCGATGCTTTTTTGCACCGTATTGAAAAAACCTGCAACAATAGCAAAAAAAAGCTTAGTAAAGTAAATTAAAATTATCGTAATATTTAAGTATAAAGGATTTGTCACACTTGGTGCGGTCAGCGGTCCATGACGGCGATGAGCATTATGTAGGAAATTTTGTATGGACTGGACCGCAAATTCATAGCTATAACATACTTTCTTACAAGTACTAGTACCTATATAAGGATCATAAAACTAAAACGTCCCGCATATGGTACCTCGTTTACATGAATCCAATCGAATACCATTTCATTCAAGAATGTTATACGTAGGTATTAAGAGATTTTTCGGAACGGAACGAAGAGCGAGCGAACGAGGATCTCTATATGAATCCGCTCACGTCTTCGCACGCTGTCTTCACGTGGCCTCAACCCCCGCGAACATTTCGTTCCCCCACACCACCCCCTGTCTTATATTATGTACCGCTTCATCTTGCCTCATATAGGGGCTACTGTTGTATGTTCAACCACCCAATTACTTAGGGTCGGTATACTTGGAACCAGTTTTTTTATTTATTTTTATTTATTTAACCTTCTTCTTTTTCTTTTCGAGTCAATGGCAATCAAAATTTCTGCGCCCAAAAAAGTGGCATCATCAATGGCCTTCTGGCTGGCGTAGTAAAGGTCTTCTTGCGTGCAGGGGGCAGGAGAGGTAGGGCACGACCTTAAAACCCACACATAAACTAGATAGTAAAAAAAATGAAAAATATCCTAGTACAATTTTAATAATGATTGATGGTTAGTTCCTAGGCCTTTCTGATTTTCGCCATTTATTTTTGTTGTTTTTAGGTTTCATTTAGTTAATTCAGTTTATTATTAATACTTTAATCTTTTTATAAAGTTATTAGCAACAATTATGTATGGCCGTTTTTTAAAAAAAATATTTTTAAATTTATTTAGTGATTTTAGGGTTAAATATACACTTTTTGTTTACACAATATATTTGCACAGTGCGATTAAGTTTATAAGTAAAATCCGATATCAAAATGACCTTTCGTTGAGGGTTAAGTAAGCAAGCGTAATACGTTAAAATATTTGACATATAGAAGCACTGAAAGGAATATAATTACTTTGTTATTAAAGTAAACAAAAGGGTGTCCTATGAAATTCAACCGACTGATCTATCAGAGGACAACACAACCTCTGGTGTAGTATAACGCGCTAGAATTCCCACGCACCAAGGATGGGAAACCGCAAGTGTTTGTTATGTAAACCTTTAGGTATTTGCGTCTTTGTTATTGTTTGATGTAACAACAGCTGGAAATTATATGAATATCATTAAAAAAAATCTAAATCTTTATTTCAATTTAGGTCATGAAATGCAGGCGCGGATCCAGCACTCCAAAAAGGTTGTGGGCACGCTATGGGTTTTCAATGATAGGGGGGAGAGGTTTTATGATACGAAAGTAAAATTTGCGACGCAAAATTCAAAACGCTAATCAAATGAATACCTCCTTTTCCTTTTAAAGTCGGTAACAAAGAACATTACAACAATTTTAAGCGCGCGCTCGCTACTATCTGCGGCTGAAGTCTGAAGCAAAACTTTTGACATTTCGCGTATGCAATTTAAATTTTCTGACTTTCTCCTGTATCAATTATCCTTTAACATACGTAGTGAATATCTTTGATAATCTTAAAAATTGTGGAGACTTCCGCGCCTGGTTTTCGTCGCCTATCAAGCCAATAACATGATAAAAATCATGCCGCGAGCGAAGCGAGCGCACTACAAATCGGTTTTCGACACTCATTTAAACAAGGACATGATTGAAACTAAAGCTCGAACGAAGCAAGCGCGCTACAATCCGGCTTTTGACGCCCATCAAACCAAAAATGTAATAAAAATTAAAGCGCGTACGAAGCGACCGCGCTACAATTCGGCTTTCGACGCTCATGAAACCAAAACAATAATGATAACTTTTAAAGCGCGAGCGAAGCGAGCGCGCTACTCTTCGTTTTTTTTACTCTTATCAAAAGAAATATTTGAACAAGATTAAAGCGCGAGCGAAGCGAGCGCGCTACAATTTGGTTCACGAATCACGACGTTTATAAAAGCAAGCAAAGAATTAATGGCTGAACAAAGTGAGACTGAGATATTTGTTTAAGAATGACCATGCACTTTGTAAATTGTGATTAGGGTTGTGGGCATGCCCACAGTGCCCACAACGGTGTATCCGCGCATGATGAAATGACACTTATGAATGTCAAATATACAGTGAAAAAAAGAAAAAAAATGTGCCCTGAAAGGGTCGAAACATGTCTCCTTATCTTTTGGGCCCTACCAGCGCTTCGAGACAGAACACAGACAATTAGGCAAGTGCTGAGAAGAAACGCCAGTACAAACTCAGTCACCACTAGCTGCCGTAAAATCAAAATCATTAAGAGCTGCTGGTACTTAAACTAAGAGTAGAAATTCAAACGGAAAATATTAGTTTAGCACTGATCGGAAAATGACATGAAAAACTTCTTGGCTAGAAAACTTCCTATATAAAATGCTTCGTGTTTAGATAGTGTATCAAGCGCCAAATTGAAATGGCTTAAGGAATCTTACTACCCAGGCCAAATACTAATATTATAAATCTGAATAAGTAGTTTGTTTGTTTTCTAGTCTAGTTGTTGTGCGCGATGTTGTATAGACTTTCAAATCGTTCCAGTAGTTCTTGATATTAGCGCGTTTAAACAAAAAATAAACAAAGGAATATTTATGTATTCTCAGTAACATATGTTTTTTTAATGTAAATTGTTTAACATAAATAAAGAAATAAAGAAGAAGAAGAAGTGTGTTTCTTAGAGCGTTGTAGTAACGTTAGTATTCTTATAACCTGTTAGAGCCTTGTAAATCCATTACAAACGATCAGTAATATTGATCTTATAATAATATTCCCGTAACTGGACAGACAACACGGTGAGATCGGAAACGGGTTACGTGAGAAGATCTACAAATGCTGCGCTCCGTGAGAAACGAAGATGAAGGGGTCTTTCTGACCTTAGGTCAGACGATCGAAAGGATGCTGAATTGTATAGCTGTTTCTGAACCTTGACGCTTGACAATAATGAGGTATTTTAATTAAAATATTTAAATGGACACAATAAAAATGATCAACCTATTTCAAATAAACCTAAAAATATATATGTACTACCCGGCTTCGTTCACCCACCAGCGTTCGTCAGTTTCCTGTCAAATGTCAATACAGTTTTTTTTGGCACCCTTTTCTCACCACGCAGTGACGGTGACAGGTTCATTCTTACGATAACCAGGTAGTATGTCTACTCTTCTACGCATGGATTTTGGCAATCCATTGTGTGTGTCGTGTTTTTTCCTAAATAGTTATAATTGATGATGTTGTAATGATAAGATCCTTAATATAAATATAGTATTTTTTTTAAGTCCTAGAAATATGATTTTTTACCATCTTTCTTTAATCAGTCAGGTATCAAACGAATGCCGAGAGTCGCATAACAATGGAATTTTTATTGTGTCTCGTTTACGCATACTTGACGAGTTAAATATGATCATGTTTTTTTCTGTTGCTGCGTTCTCACGGCAGGTTGACCGCGCGGTCACAGGTCAGAACCGTGACCCCGGGTCAGCGAGACCACCAACGGCAGCGAACGGGTTAAAAAAGGGTTTCACTTTGCCCAACCTGTTTTATTTGAATACAAAATGTTTTATTAAAACTCTTTCCGAGATGCTGTGAGATTTAAAATTGGAACGGGTGAAGATTGAGCGGAGATGCTCTGAAAGTAACGGCTTTGTGCAGTTATTGGGATTATGTGAATTACCTCCTTTTTTTAAGTCGGTAAAAATATGTACTAATAACACAACTTCATAAACATTACGTTCCTGAAAAAGCTTTTTATCAGATCAATAAAAAATCGATTTTTCTCTCTGGTTTGATGTTTTATTTCCAGGTCGATCAGATTGTGTGACGAGTGTTGGTATAGTAAGTACCTATATTATGCTTTTATAGCCAGAAATAGTTACAAGTGACGACGCATCTACAAATCAACCAAAATACAGAATAAAGAAACCAAAACTCGTTTGCAAAGTAAATAAGTAACACCATCGATAAATAAGTCTCTCTCTCACACACACACACACACATACAAGCGGCAGTAAGTGATAAATTCCGGAGCAATTAGACTTAATCGCTGAGTAGAAAGCGCGAGGATCTTGCGTCGACGCGATCAATAGCAGGGGTGCGCAACTTTCGGCAACTTTGCTCCGAGCTTAAACTTCAGGGTTTCGGATTTTACCATATCCATAATACATACAGTAAAGTCTACATACAGTGAATCTTCTTTTATTCAGTTATAACAGGTGTCATCATCATCAGTCAAAGGACGTCCATTGCTGAACATAGGCCTCCCCCATGGATTTCCACAGCGACTGGTTGTGAGCGGTCCGCATCCAGTGCGATCCTGCGATTTTACAAGGTGGTCTGCCCATCTTGTCGGTGGACATCCTACGCCGCACTTTTGGTCGAAGGGTCTCCAATCTAGAACTTTTCTGCCTCAACTGCTATCATCAGTTCTACGCGCTATGTGCCCTGCCCTGCCCACTGCCACTTGAGCTTACTGATATTAGAGGTGTGATTCCTTGGATTTATAATTTCTGCGTTCCTAGATAAATAAACAGATAAACGGTTCTAAAAGTGGTTAAATAGACAATTATTATATCAATAACATTAGTTACAAGTAACAAACAGGTACAGGAGACTACCTCTTCTTTATAATTCTCTATAAAGCTCTATTGCGCAGCACACAGATCAGTTTACATAACACTTTTAACAGAAAATCTTCAAAAAGGCAGTCTTATCGTTACGCTTTATTACGTCAGAGCGTTACGTCACAACATTTGATTCATATTTTTTTACATGTTAACCAAATGTTGCGCACCCCTGCCCAGTAGTTTATGCGGCACTACATTATACTCGTCTCGGGCCGAGGCGTTGTAATAAAATCTAGCCGGCGACGTCGCTTTATGAATATTGTTCTGCTGCTGTGAGGGAACAGGCGTGCCAAACCTTTCCTTGAATTATTACGCTCCCAAGACAAAGGAAACATTACGGTTTGGGTAAACAAGTTTAGGTTAAATACAGGGTGTTTGGTACGTTTGCCAAATTAAATTGGATGACAAATACTGTGAAAGGGTAATCAAACTGTTTTTTTTTCAAATTTCATAATATCACGGATTTTGTGGATATAGATATTATATAATATTGTGCCATCCACGAGAGCGTGCCCCGCCATTCGTCCTATTTATAGTACCTACTAGAATGCAAGTTTTTGCCAGTTTTTCATAATAAACTAGCGGTCCCAGCGAACTTCGTTTCGCCCCCAGCCCCGTCTCGCTCCGGCCCCGTTTTATGAGAATTTTCTTTCTATAAACCTCACGGAGCCCGAGACCTTTCCAACGAATGCAAAACCTTGGAAATCGGTTCGTGCGTTCTGGAGTTATAGCGTCAGGAAGGAAAACCCGACTTATTTTTATATAGTAGATATTTATTATTTCATATCACAATGTTTGTCACATTCCCCCCTTCCCCGCAATGACATTTTCCTCAATCAAAAATGTGTAGGGCGCGCCTTCGTGAATGGCACTATATACCGATGTAGATAATGATTATTGCACAGTTTAAAAAGGCAAAGCACATTCGTAACGTACTCAAATACCCTACACGTACAAATGTTTGGACGCAGACAAGTTCAAGACAAAGCGAACTCGGCATACTTATGAGAAACTACAGTTTCTAGTTAGTAACCATTCTGCGAGTATAAATTATACAGGTAGTAGATACCATTGAAACGTGCACGTTTCAATATTTGTCTCCGAGAAACATGGAGAGCCACAAACACGAACAAAATACTATAATTTAGCCGCTATAGAAAATCTGTCAGTCTGGGGGCCGATTCCCGCATGATCAAAGTTATTTCGTGTGGTAATTCGATTACGAGTATCACTGTTTTACCGAAAAAATCAAGTAATATATCCACGTAAAAAAAACTATCGCACGAAAGAAATGCATAGAAATAGTGACCCAGATAAAGCAATAACTGTATTTTCTTTGAAAAAGAAAATTCGGTCGGTGAACTTTTTTCGTATACGAACTGCACGAGAATTGGCCTCCAGTAAGTTTGAAATTCTTTCTTTCCATACATTTTGTGAAAACGTCAAAATAATATTCTCTGAGCGGTCAAACTATACAAGTATACCTCGTCTCCCACTATCAGATATTAAACTAAAACACGAAGCAGCGCTCCGGAAAAGCAGATTTATATTACGACCCAACTAAGATCATAAAACTATACTATATCACCGACCCGGGTATTAATATCGCGCCATTTATCAACGACCCTCCCCCCCGTCTTTTGTGTAAGAAACACCCGTACACCCCAACGAATAAGTTCCACCGGCGCGGACTATTCAAACGAACGTCGTAAACAGCGCAACTTGCGTTCTTAACTTCGCTGCTTCAGCGGTCGTAAGAGGAAAATTGGATGCGTGGGGTGCTCATCTAATTTGGACCTTAAATGACCGGTGTTAGTTTTGTTTTTGGGTGCGGGGTATAGATAGTTCGATTTCGAGGACCGAGAATGAAATGGACTTTAGGTTGGTAATGTAAAGTTGGTTGTCGCGCGGGTGGTCCGGGTACGGCCGTAAGGAAGTTCGACGATTATGTTTAGTCAGCGCTGGCTGTGTAATGGAAAGGAAGTAGGAATTGGGGCCTGTAAGATGCGGTCGTATAAGGCGGCCATTCGTGTTTCGCCCCCCCCCGGGGGTGGGAGGGGCGATTTGTTTGTTTCTAAGGCCCGCTCTAGTCCGCATCTGCGGGCAGGATTTAAATTCGGGTGTTTCGGTCTCTGGCCGGTCTTTGTCGGTAATGTCCTTCTCGGTTGCTTGATGAGGTGGCTCTTTACAACTTTAAATTGAAGTGAGCCGGGCAAATTGTTTAGAATTCGGACGGTTTACGTAACGCCGGTTTGTTGCGTTTAAACTGCTTTAATTGAGGCACAATTTGAGTTTTGGCGGCGCTCTTCTTTTGTTTTGTGTACACCTGTTTATGATGCGCACGTTTAAGTGGGCCTAAATAATTTCATTCATCTATAGCTACATATGTACTATGTTTTCGTAGTAGTTGATTCGTTATCACACACAAAGTGGATAGGTGTACACAGCTATTCCTAGAAAGACAAATGTGCAAGGAATTAAACTCATAATGCGTTTTAAAACTATTGTATATAAAACATTTTCGTAGTAAACTTCTTAGATTCGCTACGAGACGAATCCGTTTGGTCGTAGTAAATGTCTACGAGAGCGTGCTACGATTGCTACAACTTTTGATACGAGTTTGCATTTCATTTCATTTCATGGCTTTAAGGGCTATTTTGCTTTGTACTGTAAACGTATTCTAAAGAATTTGAACATCTAATATTCTACGCACTTAACCCGTTTTATCTTCGCAGCCATTCCCTAAAAGGGTTCCCATGAAACCTCACAGATAACATCTCTCATCCCTTGTTCCTTACCCTTAGGACTATCGCAGACGATGTCCTTTTTGTCCTTGAAGAACGACAAAAGGCAATGTAAAGATAGGTAGGCAGAGACACTATACAAACAGCA
Organism: Pyrausta aurata; assembly: GCA_963584085.1. Taxonomy (NCBI): domain Eukaryota; kingdom Metazoa; phylum Arthropoda; class Insecta; order Lepidoptera; family Crambidae; genus Pyrausta; species Pyrausta aurata. The sequence goes on along the minus strand of OY757271.1, from coordinate 8,786,692 downwards.
TTTATTTAACAAGATTTTTTTAACATGTCGACACAATAATAACTACAATGACAGCGGTCGCGGGTTCGAATCCCGAAAGGGGTAAATATTTATGTGATGAGCACGAATATACGAATATTACGTACGAACGTACGTATTAGGTACGAACCTAAGTCATGCAAGTTTACATTTATTTAAGTATTTATGGGAGATTTTGTCTGGTATTCGTAGCATAAGGAAGAATCGTAGCATAAGGAAGTTTTTTTTAGACCGAAACGAAGGCAATTGGTGTGTTGTGAAAAAAAATTTCTTTTCGTTCACAAATAATACCGTCACCGTTTGCCTTTTCGTTCCAAACTACGTTTGCAGTCGGCCTTATAGTACCCAAAGACTGGATATTACATCCCCCGCGGAGATGATGTATCGAAGCCAAGGAAGTTTTAATGAAAGCGTTTGCGGGAACTATATCTGTAGTACCTATATACCTATTAGTACCATACTTATATTTGTTGCTATGGACAACTGCACTGATAGTGTTTCTTTCACAAACCTGTTTGTTTAATGATTAGTTTAGACTTGCACGGTTTAAATTAAAAGGAATTTTGATTTTGATCGGGAAATCTCGTTTATGAAGAAATAATTGAAAATAAAGTCAACTATTGAACTTTGATCATTTTTTGAAATTAGCTGAGTTAAAAAAGCCTTAATTGGACTTGATTCCGCATATTTATTAACAATATTAATTGTTTTAATTACAGCACAAGTCATTTAGAATTTCATCACTTTATAGTTTGTGTGATGAGCACGAACGAAAAGTATTCATGGGAGATGTCCCCGTCCTAATCGTTGTCTGGTACTCCCTGGTACGGAGTACCCGTCATAATCGTTGTACCATACATACTCTGGTACTCTACTGTCTCTGGTACTGGAAGAAAATTCCTTACCACGAAACCAGACAATTGGTGTGTTGTCTGGCGCATATTTATTATTTATAGTTATATTTCCAAACACTTGATACCTTGCAAAGCAGCGTATAAACATACTTACATAGGTAAACTGAATGCATACTATTTGAAATTTACTATTATTATTGAATTGTACTGAAATATTGTATGTCTGATAAAACAGGTCACAGTGAAACGTATTTTTTTTTAAATAATAAGAACTTATGTACCTGTCTTCCAAAATGAATGAATTTGATTTGATTTAAATCATTCTAAGACGTTAGATATTAAAAACTAGACGACCGATTTGGCGCAGTGGTTAAGAAAATGGCTACTGCGCCAGAGGTCGCGGGTTCGATCCCCGCACATTACAAACATTTGTGTGAATGAACATGTCTGTTTGTAGTGGTCTGGGTGTTTTCTATGTATAATATGTATGTATTTACAAAAAAAAGTATTTAAGTATGTTTATAACCGTTGTCTGGTTACCATAGTACATGCTTTGCTTAGTTTGGGACCAGATGGCGCTGTGTGAAATGTCCAAGGACATTTATTTATTTATTTATTTAAACGCCCCAAAGAACTCCGAAACTGTACTATAATAAGTATGTTCAGCGTTTTTGCTTTTTTTCCACTTGTTTTACAAGAAGTATATAACCATACGTGGTACACGTATCATATGTAAGTCCTCCACATACGTACAGCCCAACCCTTGTATATGGCGCGCTAAGCGATAGTTAGGGCGGGTTTCCACAAGATTGCTGCCATTCTTCAGCCGCCCTAGAAGGCTGCTCGGCTGGCTAACTAAATTAAATTAACCCTTTGAAAATTGACAAGGTTTCCGTTAAACTATATTATAAAATAGAAATATTGTCTCGAAGTGATATACTATTGCATTTTTTGATTCAGTAAGTATTTAGTTCGATCGACATTTTTAATATTTATTCATTTGTATCGACTTAAACTCTCTCCTAGTCTTTGCGGTTTTCGAAGTTATGTAAAATACTTCTTCCGGTTTTAAAATTTTTAGACTAAACATTGTTTGTGAAACAAAAACCCACTGTCTGAAGCTATATGTTCCGAGGACATTTATTGAGACAGCGTTTGAATTCTGCTATAATATCTACTTTATTAAATAGTTAAGTTTTCATAAAAATATTTTTTTTTTATATTTACTGTATACATTTTGATCTTTCGACAATTAGAGCAAAGTCCCAAATAATTCTACCTTCGAAATGCGCTAGAAGGAAAGCGAACTCTCAATTAAATTAAATTAAGGCTTCACGTACTTTCGATCGAAGCTGAGGTTCAAATTGATTAATCACAATTTGAATTGCTCTCTACGACCCTCTGCAAGGATACGTTTGTAAGTATTTAGTGTTTATAGATCCCGGGCGAAGTCTAAAGCAAAATTATTGACATTTCGCGTTGGCAATTTCAATATTCGGATTTTCTGCTGCATCGAATATCCTTTTAACTTACGTAGCTAAACCTTTAATAAATCATAAAAAAATAATACATACATTAAATATGCTGCAACTTTATGACAAGATTCTGTTTATCGATCTATTTATCGAGAAGATCTATTTATTGAAATTCGGATGTCAAATTTGAAACAGTTTGTATGCGTTGATGCGTCAACTCATGCGGCAAGAGTTTTTTTTGTGGCGTCAGTTCCAAGCTATAATAGTACTTCAATGTCAAAGATAATCCTTTTCATCTTTGCTTACAAAAAAGGTTGCATATACAATGGATGATTACTCGGTTTCTATTTACCTATAGTTTTGGGCAGTCAAAAGTTTGAAACACTGAAACGAAGATAGCAGACAGGCTGTATCAATTTCAAGTAACTTCTTTCATAATTGAGGTAGGTCATCAATTAAAGTTAATTTCCCTTATTTTACCGTCCTTTGAATCATTCGCAAACTTAACCCCTCTCGTGCTTAACGTCCATTCACAGAGCACCGTGCCCATCGAAGCAAGCAAACAATCACTAAATTTTCCACTTTTTTCCTAACCAGGCCAACTGGACTTAGCCGCACAAGCGAAAGTGTCCGAATTTACACACTAGGGTCCCTCGGACCCTTCACGGGCGAGCGACGGTTGAGGCGGCTACACTCAAGGAAATTGGGTCATTTGTCCCTACTACCTCACTTTTGTGCGTTTAGAGTGTTTTTCGCAGGGTTAAGTATCGCCCCTAACTCGTAACCCGCATGGACCATTTTGCAACGCACAGATTATTCGATTCGCTAAATCCTTTTAGGGTTTCTGGGAAAAGTAGGTTAGTTCAGTTCTTTGCTAGTTTTGTTTGGGTAAATGTTTCGGTTCGGATTTAAATGTTAATTTAACGATATTAAAATGAAGGGTAAATAGGATGAGGAGGATTAGAAGTTTTTTTTTCATTATTTTAAGTAACCTTGAATGCGGCAAAGAAAGAAAAAGTGAGCATATACACTACAAATTAAGTTTGTAATATACTGTCTAATACTCGTAGTATTAAACAATTTAACGTATTATTGTTCAATATCATTCCAAACCATTGAACTACTATTACTAGCGTATGGAGCGGACACCACGAACATTGCGCCATGATTTGACGCCACTTGGCGTCAACGCATACAAACGGATTTAAATTCGGCATTCAAATTTAAAAGTCACAATCTTGTCATCAAATTGCGCGCGACACATTTTTTGCTTGGCATAGCTTCTCTACACGTAGTAATAACAACTCACTGTTTCAAACACAGAAAAAAACAATACCCAAAAATCAAACCAACAAAACTTCAATCGAATCAGCAAAACAATCAACCACCCAAAAAAAGTCGGCCCGAAAACTTATTCAAAAGTGGCAAGGGGCCGGCTCTTATGGCACCCCTGGTTTCTCGACCTATCAGCTCCTCGCCACCCGGGCCCGCGCCCCCCCGCCTTAAAACTGGGGTCCGACCCCCCGATATCGACTTGAGTCCCAACTTCATATTTGGTAATATCAATTTGTTTTATTGCCATGTACTAGAACTTTCTAGTTCGGGCGTTGGTTTGGGTTGAAAATGTTTAAATTATCTGGAAAAAATTCTTGGTAACGATCGTAGATGGTACCTTTTTGTATTTAAATATATATATTTTTAATGTAACTTATCAACTGTCCCACTCATGGTTTATTTTACATTCTAACTGTTAATTTACATAATAGGCTCAGAAAGTTGGTAGTTAATAAATAAATACCACCGCTTCTTTTGTGTTTTTTTGTTCGACAGTCAAAGAGAAAGAATCAACCTGTATTTGAAAACGCGCAGACGAAGTCGGGGGCGGCCGCTAGTTTCTTATCTTTAGGTATTTGATGAAATACTAAAGTTTATTTTTGTTTGAATTTTAAAATTTGGATTGATATTGACAGATAGATAAAGATCACTTTTTCCAAGCAAATCAATAGATTTGCTTTGATGAAATATCATCAAAGCAAATCTGGCAATCCTTTTGATAAAAGAACACACAAAGAACAAAACCGGTCGCTTCTTTATCATTTATATTTGGAACGTAAAGTGAGAACACAAATAACAGAGTAATAAAACCGTTACGTGACACAGCAGTAGTGGCCCTCACGTCTGTTGTACATTATTTACGTGATATATCGGCGAAGTTGCGCTAGTTAAGGCGAGTTCTGATGAAATATGTCTTGGGGTGTGGGGAGTAAGGCGCCTTAAGCCTGCATTAGAAGCCCCCGTTATTAGACCCGCGTCAAGGAAGGCATACATAATTTATGTTATATGCATAAACTTCTGGATGGTTACCGAAAATAAACACTTACTTTAAAGACATTTCCATATTCCAACAGAGCTGTTGTCTAAGACTGAGCCATGTCTAATGAGCTAACAGGTCTATTAGGACGTCGATACGCATTTCCATTTAACTCGATATGTGAAGACTTTAAAGATGGTGTAAAAATATAGAAAGAAAGAAAAATCGTTTATTGGTAAACATCACAATATATACTACATAATAATATGTCAATTGTGTGTGAAAATGTATCATTAGAAGATAATAAAATTTCTAATGATTTGATATGAGAACCAATATTTACGCGGGTGAAGCTGCTAGGTTTTTATAAGAGAAGGTGTAAATATAAAAATATCTTCTTCTTCATTCAGAGATCACAAGCCACTCTGTATACTTAGCAGCGGTTTAGCTATAAGCTGTAGTCTGGAGCCTATAGCGAGCGAAACTTTGCGACAAATTGCCGCCGCTAACGACTTTAGTTCCGACAACTACCGATTTGGGCCGACAAGCCCTTAGCTGGTGTCTACGGCGAAGTAGATAACTACTTCGGACTAAACGCGATGGATGGAAAGGAATGGCGGATTATCGATGGTTAGTCATTATCGATTCACTTTCAAAATAATCATCATAATTTTTCAGCCATAGGAGTATAGGACGTCAACTACTGGACATGGGAATTTCGAAATAATGTAATTTCTTTTAATAACAAAATTCCTTAAAAACTACTACGGTACTTTTGGTGGGAACCAAACCGGGTTTCATATGAAAATAGTCCTAACAATCCCTAGTTTGCCCTATCTTTCCAACCGTAGCGATATTATGTTGGAAACACTAGTGATGTCCTCCCGTCGATGACGACGGTATCGATAATTATATAAAGTAATTATGTATATTGATCGGTGGCAGATACCGGTTTTCTAGAGTTAATACATTATAATAACTCAAGTTGAAATCAAAATTCTTTATGAACAGACTGCACATGCAGTTTTCATCAAAGGATATGAGTCAATACTTCATAATAAATGACTTACCATATTTAAATTATTCGTTGGTTAGTGCTTATTTGTTGATGGTTAGACTAGCCCTAAGATGGATAAAATAGCGACAAAGTAAATGGATAAGTAAGTATTAAGAATAAAGCATTTAATTTAAGTTATCCCAACTTATTCTTCTGTAAATAATTATATCACAAAGAAGGTTTTACGAAAACCCATTACCGTCTAATTAATTCTAACACTAACTCCATCAGCTCTTTCACAGGCATTAACAAGTCTACGTTTCAATACCTACATTAACTTAATTGAAGCTTAAGCTTAACACTACCTATTTATAAGCAAGACTAAAGGTGCCCACCCAAATGTTTGCGAAGCATTTGCTTAATAACAGAAACTTTGGGCGGTGTGGGTCGAATTCTCCTAATACCTCGTGTCGGTACACGGTGTGTGTGTGTGAAACTATCATTAGGGTGCGCGTGTGTGCGCGGGCAACGTTGCCATGGCGACGTATCTTAAAGATCTCCCTCTCTGGCCCGTCTCAGTTTTCTCCTTTCTCCTTTACACGCGTTTCTTGTTGGGAGGCGTGAACTGTACGGTTGGCAGCAAAATCGCTTTTTCGATATTGACAATGAATAATTATATCATAAGATTAAATGACGCCTTATTTTCTAAATAGGATTGAATTTTTACTTCTTTAAGATCACTAAGTTTGTAATTGTGCTAACAAGTTTTTTTCATTTGCATGACACGTATGGTTCATGATCTTCTTACAGTTAAGTAAAAAAATATTAGAAATAAAAATATTTTTACTGAACTTCATTAAATATCAAATACTAAATATTAAATAATGCACGTTTAAACGCTACTGAGCGCAATTTGAAAACATAAAACACAACGTCTCCATGATTGCCGATTGCGATTTCAATTTACCGGGAAAACATTTCCATGATTTCCGATTACACACAGATAAAGATGTAACTCTTTTACACTTTTTCGTTAATTTTCAAAAAAATATTCTCCAGAAAATTCTTAAAATTATCCACAAACAAATTTCCCGACCGTACAAAAGGGTTAAGCGCGGGGGGCGAAGCGGTAATGGAGTGCCCCCCGCGCCCAAGCCATAAAATTGTAAATTAGTGATAAGCCGGCCACCGGCGACGCCTATCGATTTATTGATAGTTTCGCTCTAAGAATATGATGAGAGAGAGCAGAATTTGGCAACTAACATAAATGTCCCACTGATTACTGGAATAACTTAACAACAAGAAGTATGACCACATTTCGTCACGAGAAAATACGGCGTTTGATGAAGACACGTTTGATGTAGAGATGTTTGAGAACAAGAACTTAATGTACTCAATTGTTAAAACATATCACCAGTTATTTTAAACACAAAACGCTCATTATTATTAAAAAGAGTTAGGCTCTTGTCGCCAAGTTTTTTCCATTCTTCACGATCTTCCGCCATTCTTTTGACCTCATACGACGCAACATTTAACTTTCTTTTGCTTTATATGATGCAAATAGCTTATATTTATTTGGTGTTACAAAAATATTGTTAATTTGTGACGATCCGGCCGCTGGCGACACCTATTGATTTAATGATAGTTTCCAAGAATATAATGCAAATGATGATGATAATGATGAGAGCGAGCAGAAAATGGCGATAGTTTAATACAGATTTAGTTGATTGACGGTTGTAGATTATGTAAGGCACTTCAAAGTTCGTGGTTATATTATCGTCATGGTCAATAGTTAGATGAATAAAGTTACACACTATTACACTCTGCTCTATCAAACAAGTATATTGTACATTAGTGATGAGCCGGCCACCAGCGATGCCTATCGATTTATTGATAGTTTCGCTCCAAGAATATGATGAGAGCTCCCAGATATTGGCACAGATTTATCACAGATACGGCTGTGATTGATGACACTTAAATATGTAAGTGCTGGCTCAAGTTTGTGGTCATATAATATGGCCGATATCGAATGGATCGACGCTGGTTACTTTATGTAACGTCATGGCGTCAAATGCCTATATGACGAACATTGAAGTTTAGGCCAAATGCAAAATGATAAAGACACATTTTATCAGTTGGGAAATAATAAAATACTCATGAAACAAAAATATTGCAAGTACTTGTTCATCATCATCGATGCAAGACCTACTTAGGGATTAGGTACAAAAACAATTTAAAAACTGATACTAACAAAGTAAATACGAACTAAAACGTAGGTACCAGTGGTATACTGTGATATAAATAAATAAATAACACTTACCGCTAGGTGCATAGCGCTTCATGTAGTATCTACCGCAAACAACTTTTAAAAACTGTGTCACCACCGCAGCATCTTCCGAAGTACTGATCGGAAAGTGAAAAATCACAGATGCCAACATATTTATAAATATTAATGAGTGTCCAGTTATGTCCGGTCAAGGAGTTATGTTAATAGGCCCTCGTATTGTCAGGAAACCGGTTCTTACCGGTAAAATTAAGGGTGCTGAGTAAGTGACCGCGTTTTCTTTTGTTATCGATAACTGGATTGTCCGCTCTTGTGCCCCTCACTATAGGGTTGAATTTCGGTTGGATTTTCGTTTGGTAATGGTGGAGATAAGTTGGCGTTATAGAAAGGTGTGTGCATACAAAATAAGCGGGAATCTGCAGCATCCCCTAGGTCTGTTGGTCTCTGACCTCGGCTATTTTAGTGAAGATACCGTGTCGTGGGATATTCTTCGAGATAGGATTCTGTGGGAACGAAACAGTTTTACTACTGATGTACCAGTTAGTGGATTAGTTAGGTTGGAACAAAAAATGATGTATTATTTAACCAGTACCAATGTATTGTTTTTTGATGAGTTGAAATTAAGGAAATACTTAAGTAGACAAGTTATTTTTAAAGCTTTAGAAAGTAGAGTTTCATATTACTGTGTCTTTACAAAAGACAAGTTATAGGTAGACTGATGGTCACGTCGTATTATGTTTTCGAAACAGGCATATACAGTAAGCCCACTCCATCCAAAGTAGTTATGGGTTTACAGTCTTATTTTTTTTGCACTGTCATTTCTGTAAATTATATGTACAAGGCTCTTTCTACGTTCCTTTTTTTGGGTAAGAATTTTATATCTGTTGTAACACTTCTAATTGTATTTGTGATATCCTTAATTGATAATTAATGAAATAAATTATTATAATATTTTTGTTTTTATAGTGTTTTGTACGTTACGTTTGTACTATACGTACTTAATTATACGTTGCACTTGTAAAATACAACTATGTTAGACGAGGAATCGAACCCTGTGTCTTACGCTATCCGGGCGCATGCCAATTTTTGTATGAAATTACTTATTGCAAGTAACAAACTCATCGTTGTAAGAACTAATTTCGTCCTTCTTCTTTCAACAGGACTACTGCTACAACTCAACTGTGACCAGTGGGTCCGGTGGCGTAGGGAGCCACTCCCACCTCTGTTTGGTTCATTTCCCGTCGCAAATCGTCTTGCCGCGCTACACTGCACTCATCATGCGAGGTCCTGCTCCGAAGTCCTATTTTAACATTTTAAGATGGGAAAATTCCACAGAATTACGTCTGAAAGGTTGAATAACATTATGTAGGTGTAGCATGGACAATAACAGAGGTTTTGGAACGCTCGGAGAATAAAATTCTCTTACCTATTAGTATTAAGTTGGAGTTTGAGTTTGTAAGATTAATGTTTTTGTCACACTTAGGGTAAGTTTACTGAAAAATACGTAAAAGTGTACTTTCCGTTGCGAATCTCGAAATCATCAGTTTCTTAATATCATTCATAGTATTCAAGTAAGCTCTTTTCAGTTTTGAATAGTTTTTGGTTTAGCTTGTAGTCTTACACCCAGAACTTGCGTGATCGTAGTTAGATCTACTAATGGTTAAATTATGTTGCTACCAGCGGGTGAATATTTACGATTGTTCACCTTTTTTAGGAATAATTAAAATAGCTATTGACATTTGGTAAGGTATTTTTTCTGTAGTTTTCTCCAATCACTCTTTTTTGTTTTAAACGCTTTATATGCTGCTGTTCAAGGTTTCGGATCCACCGTATGTTTCTTGGTAGCCCTTGTTCCATAATACCATACTTTGAATAGCGATATTTATCTTACAACAGATAACACGTTGGTGGGTGATGTAACTGGAGGTGGTACCAAAGAAATAATAGTCAAAGTTAGTCCATTACTGTGAATCGAGGCTCGGCTAATGCACAGCGCTGGAACACACGAATTAGGCGCTACAATGTGCGCTCGTAACGATACTTTACTATCGCGCCGTGCAAATTACTTCTTGAACCTCTAGGGCATGAGCGACGAGCGATTTTTATTTTTGAGTGACGGTCCTGTGCCATGGTGAATTGGTGAGTAAACGCCGCCATCAAATAAACGTACCCCAGGTGTTGGGTTGCAGGAACATCAGTACTGGCAGAAGGCTGAAAATATAGTATTTGGCGCAATAAATCAGGTAGCAAAGGGAAGCGTGTCCTGCCGACCGAGGTGTTATTGGTCGGGGACTAAGTTCAATGGAATACCGTCTGGGTGTTGTATGTATAGCTAGTCAGATAGAGAACTAACCTATCGCGGTTCAGGATTGTATGGAGATCCGGGTGTTGCATAGAGTTAGGCTATCAGCGCCATCTAGCCGTTCCGGAGCCAAATTGAGTCGTCATGTGCATTGTCACAAGTATATCAGAAAAGGCCTTTGACTGGGCCTTCGCGCGGTTGATCTTGAACTGCGGTGTGGAAAGCAACAGGGAAACCACCACACTATCTTCCCTAATTTAGAGTAATTATTAAAAAAAACTCCACCGACAAGAGCCTATCTCTTTTTGTTGATTAAATCTTATAAGCCTGGCTTGCGTATGTCAGGATGAGTTCATCATTATTCTGTCTCTGTTAAGAACAAATAAATAGATTGAGTATGACTTGCGCAAGCGGGCCTAAGTGACTTATGAGTAACAAAGGATAATTATAGTACTTAACTGTTTCGATGAATGATATATTGAGAATAAAGTTTTTCCGTAGCATACCATGACCATACGTGTCAGGAATTTTTTTTTGTATTGAAATCTATGACACCGTTCCCAGTAGACCGTTTCGTCACCGACCAAAACCATCGCGTGTCATGCACGGAGCGTATCAGCACCGGCAGAATACGCTCTCGCTCCATATAACGGTAAGACAGAACGCTGTCAATCCGTTTAGTGGGCCGATCCTAGCTGTGGTAGACCTTAAATTCTCATCTCTTATCACTTGGACCCATATTCCCAGCTACCGCCCAAGGCGCACAGATAAACAGTTTATGTGGCGAGTCCTGAGCGTCTAGTTCTGTCCTGTTCTGATCGGACGAGATAAGTGCAGGTAAAGATTAGGGATTCTCGTAAACTGCTGTCGGTTTATGGCGCACCCTCGGTTATATGACGCCGTATAAAGGCGGCACGTGAATGTACCTTGTTGTATGTTAGCGGGAGGTGTGTAGAGGTATATGTTTTAGACCCCACTCAAACTGCTAACATAATATACAGAACGTGATCGAAACCACCAAGATTTGTTCAGCATACGAGACAGTGCTAACAATTTTAAACAGCGCGAGTTTAACGAACGTGTAAGAATTTGACACCTTTATGTCAGAAAACTGCAAACGTAGCGAGCGCAATTAGATCCCTTATTTATTATCTTAATGCTAAGATGCGAGGCGAGTCTCGTAAGGAGTCTTGGGTCAGGATGGCAGGCCACTCTAAAAGCCTCGGCGGGACGCAGGTAGAGTATAGCTGCAATAGACTTACATAACATAACAGCAAAGTATAGGTCAGTGACGAGTTGACATTTTCCCACAGAGTAGGCGTCTATCTAGCTAGTGTATTTATAGGCGAAGAAACCTAGGGTTATGACGGGTGGAGACGCATTGAGGTCGCACGCACGGTGGGGGTAGCTGCCACCTTTCTGTGATTGTAAGGACGCTCTTACACTCGTCCGTATTCTATTCCATATTTGAAAATTTTCGTTTACATTTTTCAATCGAACTGAGTACCTACGGAAAGTGCCTTTGAGTTTTTGGACTTGGTAGGATACAGTTATGTGCGCATATACTTAAATAGCCGATAATGCTACTGTTTTTTTCATCAAGTTACCTTATCTGCCATACTTTTTAGCGTTTAATGGAAGGGTTATACACACCCTAGATTTCCTTAAGGAGATGCTGTGTTTCATATTCGCATGTTAGAATAATGCATTCAGTAACTAAATTGAAAGATATAGATCGACTTATGAATCGATTATTTGTAAAAATAACATGAGTTATCTTTAAACCGAAATTATGAAATGTTTGATGCTGGCGTCAACTCATTTTCTGATGCTGGCGTCGACTCACAAGGTTGTCATTTATTTATTTGTTCGGAGGTAAGAAACACCCCCTCACTTACGGTTGGACACGCATTAAGGCCGGTGTGTGCGGTGCGTGCGCCTTTGTGCCACAAATATCTGTGTCATTCCAAGACACGGCAGGGGTGGCGACGGTGGCGAGAGACAACGTATAGCTGGTGGGTGAGGGAAGAAATGCGTCCGTCACGGGTCAGTGACCGAAGCATTTGTTGAGATTTTCTCTGTGATTGATTCATAGACATATATGTAGTTGGATTGATTAGTTAGCTAAACTCCATTCTTTACATTACTCCAATCTTTTTGCAACTTTTAAAATAATATCAGCAAATAAAATTATTTTACTATTAAATGCACGTGTAATGTGTCATTCCTAAGAAACACTTTTCTCTCCAATCTGTTGAAACATTAATCACCATTTTAGCGTTGGTTGAGATATTGCAGATTGACTATTGGGTTTTGTTTTCTTTAATTAGTTGGTTACGTCTCCTTTCCGGTAGTATTTCCTTCGAGTTTTGTTGTAAACTGCTTTTGATATCAACTGTGTAGGATATATCCACATATCTTACTTAAACGAATACGAAGCTCGATAGGTAAGTTCTCTAAATAGAGTTTCCACGACCACCAGTGTTGCCAGTGCCCTGTACTAAAAAGTTACCCAAGAGCGTTCAAAAAGTAACGTTTTGGCCTAAAAAGTAACGCTTTTTAAAAAAAATTAAAAAACGGCCAAGCGTGAGTCGGATTCGCGCACTGAGGGTTCCGTACCATCCTAAAACTAAATTCGGGGTCCAATTACTTCCACCTAGCGAATATATCACAATGTTTTTTGACTGCAAAAATAACCTTGTTTTTTGCAATGTTTGTATGAAAGACAAAGTTATACAGTTGCGGTTGATGAAAATGTGCTATATATCAAACAAAAACTACCGGTTCGATCTCGTTTAACCAATTTTCGTTAAATTATTTTTTTTGAATGAAAATTATGTATTTTTTTTCTAATTTTAAGTTACTTTATTCAAAAGTTAGATGGGGGGTGGGGGGCGCCCATTTTACCACTCTGGAAGCGTCCAATCCTCAAATGTTAGTCTTTTAGAAAAAATTGTTTTAGGAACCTTATTGTCATTTTGAAAGACCTATCTATAGACACCCCACATGTATAGGTTTGATTTTTTTTAAATTTGGTTTTAGTTACATGTATGGGAGCCCCCCTTAAAGATCTTTTACTTTTTGAGATAGAAGATACCTACCTACCTACAAAGTTTCAGCGGTGTGATGCTAATAGTTTCAGAATAAAGTGGCTGTGACATACAGACGGACGGACAGACAGACAGACAGACTTGACGAAAGTACGAAACTATAAGAGTTCCGTTTTTTGCCATTTAGCTATGGAACCTTCAAAAGTGGTTTGTTATGTAGAGATAGAGATACTCTTTATTGCACCCCAGAAAATACCTAATACATTTTAGGCTGTCTTATCGTATCGTTAAGTGATCTCTTCCAGACAAGCATTAGCTAGAGGACGAAAAATATCAAGAATATGGACGACGACAGCGATGACAAATACTACAATAAAACAGCAAATTATTGGTCCCGGTCGGTTGGTACTCATTCACTCCGTACAACTTGCTCTTTCTATTTCCTTATTCAAGCTATAAGTGCGATAGAGACGATCAAATTATTTTAAATTAAATTCAATCCAGACACACACACAAAGCTACACAAAAACACAGAATATATAATAGTAGGTACTACACAAGCATTGAGTATGCGGTTCTTTTACCGTAAATTTTCTATTAAACTTAAGAAAATTAAGGTTCTAATGGTCCATCCCAAATGTAACGCAAAAGTAACGTTTTGTGACTTGTAACGTAAATGTAACGTCAAGGGGTCAAAAAGTAACGTAAAACGTTACAAAAGTAACGTTCTGGCAACGCTGACGACCACAGACTTTGTAAGAACACTTTCAGAAATAAACACAATGCTTTCAAGATAAAGCAGTCCTACATAATTGTTGTTCATCAACTCTCTCGCATTCCTTTTAAGAGACGGAATTACGACGACCAACATGTTTTGATCCTCGTTCTTTTTAGAAAAACCTCTATGGTTCAAGACTTAATGAAGGACTAAGGAGGAAGGTAGATCAAGTTATGGTGGTGGTCTGGGAGGCACTTCAAACGGATGGGGCAATAAAGAGGAAAGTAATTCGTGACACGATTCTCTAAGAATCCGCTGGAGTTGGCATACATAATGAAAATTGAGGTCTGAAATTCTGTTTTAGGGTAAAACGGTATTCGAACGAAGCTATAATTAAATAACGTCCTAAGTGGAAAATAATTAATCTCTTACTTGGTATGGTTAGGCAAAACTCTTTCCTTCGTACTTAGACATTATTAAGTGTTGTTAGGTCACAAAAACATCACAATAGCATTATCCTGACCCTGTATCTTTTCAATATCATTGGGGGTTTTAATGCAATTTTGGGGCTTCTTGAGTGCAAAATACTTTTAATAAGTAAATAACCAAAATTCAACTAATATTACTACATACTGTATGGAACTGACACTACGAACAAATTTATTGCGCCATGATTTGACGCCATTTGGCATCAACGCATCCAAACTGTTACAAATTCGATTCAAGTAATGCGTCACAATCTTGTCATCGACAATTTTTTTGCTTGGTACCTATAGCTTCTCTATACGTAACCAATTACTAAGCACACCCCTCATTAGCTACTAAGTGGTTGCGTGATGAGCGAACAGTCTAGAACTTACAAATACAGGGTTATTTACTGCGCCTTTTCTCTTTACGTGTGTTCTTACTCTGTGTGAGCGGTCGTGTTCATTATGTGGAAAACACATATTGTCGATCATTACTGTGATTTTCTTAGAATTGTTTGCCAATGCGTTCTATATTAACGTAAATATTTATGTTAGTTTTATTTTGCGAACTACTGTATTTAGTACAAGACTATTCAAGATATAAGTAGGTATTTAACTAACCCTGTATCTACCTACGTACTCGAAATTACTTCAGACGAATTAGTCTGAAGTTCAGTAATTACTGAATAAGGTTTTACGATCCAGGCCCAGATGAGCTCCGTAATGAATTTAGTAAGCTTATTTAAATCTTCATTGGTTTGGTACTTCAAGCGATTACGCGAATATTTGAAATGGTCAAGATTATGTAAAAGAATACTGACAACTCAATTCAAAAACCGTTTTGAGTTTTTGTTTATTTTTTGCGTTTTACATTTAAAGCAAATGAACAATACTGTAAAAACATGGAGATAGGCATTTTAAATTTTACGCGTTTGCTAAGGCATCTTAGATATAAAAACTTGCTGTCAGCTTCTCAGCTTCTCGCATCCATCAAATTTATTTCATATGGTGATTCGATTATGATTTATGAGTTTCACTGTTTAAACGAAAAAATCAAATAACATCCAGACGTTAAAAAACTACCGTAGGAAAGAAATCGAAGTGCATAGAAATCGTGAAAAGCAAAAAACTGTATTTTCTTCGAAAAAAAGAACATTCGATCGGACCTTTTTTGAATGCGAACTGCCCGAGAATTGACACGCTACATGAATGATAAAGCAAAGGGTTCTTTGCTGAAATCATTTAGTTAGGCTTACTGTTAGTACCACTGAATAGATAAATAAGGTTAGAAATGCCCCAGTCAGTGCAGCAGAGGTGAGCTAGTTGTGAGCATATGCATGAGCAGAACTTCATTCGCGTGACAGGAGCGTTGCAGTAATATTCTGCAAGAACAGCGATTTTGTTGCACCAAGTATTAAAAAAAATATTCATTGATGACTGTGCACGCACATTACTAACAAAATTGCTACCTTAGCACGCAATGTATCGCATCCAATTTGCATGGTTCGCTTGCGTACACAACGATAGGGATGTAGCTCACGGCACAGTAAAAATATCGATAAATGGTAATTTCCCTACTGATGTATTAAGAGATTAAAACATGATTAATTAGTAAAAATAAATATTGTTTAGTAATTATTTATAACAAACTAGCGCCCTCCCGCGACTTCGTTCGTGCGTCTAAGTTTTACCGTTCCAATAAATCGTAGAATTTTGTGTAAGCCCATACATACGCATTACTACTTCTATAGTATAATATGCTATTATATCATAGCTAATATGCTATCTAAAAATGTATGTGACATATTTTAAACCAGACGAATAGTTTCTGATATTAGCGCGTTCAAACAAACAAACAAAAACCTCCAGCTTTTTAATTAGTATATTTATATATTATAAATAAATGTTATATTATAAATAATTAAAAATAAAATAACAAATATGTTAATATCAATTTATTTTAATATTATTTTAATCAAATTATTAATGTTAAGCAATACGTAAAAGTATTAATTTTCTCTATTTCAAGTAAAGTATAGCAAAACCATTATTTTTCTTATTGTTTTTTTATCGGAAGGTAATTGTACAACCCTTTGATGCGATCAAATGTGCCGTAAAATTATACAAATACGCAAAACTAAAATCTTATGTTTTTTTTTTTCAATTCATATTGAAAAAATACATTTCACCGGTAATTGAAGTTATCGATATCGATCGACCTAAAATATCGACTTTTACCACAACGTAGTATTTTGACATTTAAAGAATGAACGTAGCGGAATGATGATTGATGGTTCCACTGCTAGCAGCTCTGTGATTGGTAGTTGGTTTTACGTACTAATCACACCAATCACAGAGCTCCCAGCGGAAAGTGTGATTGGTTTGTGATATTGATGCGTTGATTCATTGATTGGAGCTTTTGGCACTGCAGCAACAACGCCGTACCGCCCACCGGCGACACAGGTTCTCATACAAACGAACTGTCAGAACGTTTCTAACCTTATTTATCTGTTCAGTGGTTAGTACCATTGGTGCTTTGTATGTAGTATATACTTAGTTGACTTAGTATTAAATTCACATCATACAGCGAACGTGCCGCAGCTCAGTGGCTTCGCCTTCTATACCCAAACAAGCAAGACAAACCGAGAGTTTGCTTGTATCGCAGGTGGCCAACTAAACTGAACTGGCTTAAACTGGTTATAGCAAGTTAAGGCTGGGGCCTGGGGGAGGGTCTAACTAGATTCCTCCCAACTTTCTCGTGCCAGATAATGATCTTCGCTACGTGGGTGCCGGTGGATGTGGCAAGCGGGCGGGCGAAACGCGCGGTTGAAACGCTCGTCTGGTTGGTAAATGGTTTCATAGAATGGTTCTGAAAGAAAGAAACATTTATTTGACACATAACAATACAGACATGATAAAATAAATAATATAAGAAACATGACAGTGTATCAAAAGGTTCTGGTTGATATGGTCTTATTCTCTCATGTCAACATGATAGTGTGACCGAAATGGTGACAAAATCTTGCAGAAAACTCTTGATGTCATATCACTGTCATATCTGTTACTTGATAAGACCTTCTTGCCTTAATTCAGTGAATCAAATGAACTTACTATTATAGTAGGCAATAGAGGGTTGCCTACTCAATTGTAGAAGTAAGTTCATTTTATGGAGTGTTTATTACAATAATTTGATTGAAACCTGTGTTGCCATCCTAATCTTGCGGCGCGCGCTCCTACGCACATCATTTTGAGTACTTACAACCCCGTAAAGTAGTTGCTTTCGAGACGTTGTGCCCATGACACTGAACTGACCTGCCGGGGCTCAATTTTCGCGTGTGCCTTCCCCTAAACTTATCTGAAGACCTGTGTGACTGTGCCTGTGTCCTCGGTGATCACCTGCAACCTGGAAACCATCTACTGGCGGATAATAGGTGAGTCCTGACCTTGGATGAATAAACCACTGGATATGAAACGCAAGAGCGAATGTATGAAAACATCATCAACCAATTTTTGCGGGGCGGGGGGAGTTTGTCTTGTCAGTAATTGACATTTAGTGCGTGGAAGTGTCGATATTATTCTATCGATATGTGTTGAACGAATGAATGAACGAATCTTATGCAAAATATTTTTATTTTATTTTTAGTAACAAAATATTATATACATAATAACATAATTATGGGCATGTTGAAATTAGCACAAACCATTAAACGAATAATTGAAACATAGAATATGTTTATAAACGGTCTGGCAAGTAACACTAACTAGAACTTCCTAAGACATTGTGAAACAGGCCGTAAGTCCTCCAATGGTATAATAAAATCCTCTAATGGTATAATCTAGCAGAAAATGAGCTTACACTTCAAACTAAACTTCACAATTTCAAGGGATTCTATGCAACTTTCACTTATATAAAAGGTAAAAATTGTATTATTAATGGTATTCATTTTGCCTCTCTTCTGACGGCTTCGACCCACTTTTTTCTTATTGGATCTACAGGAAATCTGAAATATTATTAATAGGATGTATTGTAATAAAATATGAAGTTTAAAATATATAAAGAAAACTGTTGTATTTTTAGGATTACTTTAATCTACTTTAGAGTTAATCATTTTACAGATGTATTATTTTATTTTATATTATAAATTTATGAGTACGTTTATCGATATGATTATCGACAATTGTCAAGCAAAATTAAAACTAAATTGACAAGGAAACCAATGGTGAACGTACGATAATCCTACCAAATGAAGTATGCGTCATCTTGTTGATTTTGCAGTAACTGACCACAACTTTTTTAATTAGCAATGTAACTTTTCTCTAGGAAAACACATTTTACAATTTTAAGAAAAATTAACAGCTTTACTGGGATACAAAGTTACTTACGAATGAAAAGAAATATTTTTTGTCGTGCCGCTATAATTTTTACACAAAAATACGGCACATTTACCCATTTTTTTCTGCAATGTTTCTCACCGAGTTCTGTCACCGTACTGACAAGACGTCACATGAAATTGAGGCTAAAATGCCCAATTCGTTGCCGAGGGGGAACAAGCGAAATTTCCTGTCATTGCGCGTCCAGTGGTTTATTCGTCCAAGGTCCTGACAGACAAAACCTCCCTTATATTTTTTGCCTACCACGTTGAATCCACTGCCGATCTCGAACATTTTTTGGTAGCAGAGCGTAGTTTATTTTGGACCTTTGCCTAAATAATTATTTTAAAATTAACGTAATTAATTAGCTTCCACCCTTTACATAAAACGTCTCATTCTATCTTAGTAATTATTGTGAAATCTGCATTCCCCCTTTGCACGCGGTAGCCATCTTAGTTCCATTCATTTCTAGTAGTTACATAATGACGATAAATAAATAAATATCCAAATTCATCATTGTGTTACGGGGTGCGCGAGCGCATTTTAATTACTTGCATTCCTGCCTATTGTTGTGCTATTGATAACGTTCACCGTCCCTCCGCCACGTGTGTGTTTATACGAGCTATTTACGAGTTACGATTATTCCTTACCTATTTTATTCATTACACCTTCACCGAGCCGTCCTGCATTCCTTTGCCTTTTTGAAAATTACGTGTTGATTAATTACCATTGATTTTAGTGTAAGTAAGTACATATACCTACTTCAAACATGCCTGATTCTGAATCGGGTAACGAGACCGTGAGGGCCCTACTTTACACGGACACGGCTGAATACCATGAGGCTATAGGTGAAATTCGTTATGTGAGTGATTGGGTTGATGATTCCCATCGCGTCCTTGAGACCTTCTCCGTTAATCGCATGCGTGCGCGTCTTTCTGACCTCCCACTTATGTGTGATAAGTTTAGAGCTGCCTGTTCTAAGTTGTTAGGAAACCTTGACCCTGCTATTTATGAACAAGAATATGTTCAAATTAAAACCGAGATGCGCGTTGTGAGGGACAAGGTAGATGACCTAAAAATAATATTGGAGGAAATAAAACCCCACCAGTTCGAGTCTCCCCGTACTAGTACCCCCTTGAAGGAAAATAAGTCCATGATTGTTGACACCCCGGCTAGTAAATTACCTGACCTACCTATACCTAGATTTGACGGCCGTCCCGACGGATGGATTAGTTTTATAGACCAGTTTGATAGTGTGGTCGACAATCAGCCGACTTTGACCCCTACCTTAAAGCTTCATTACCTAGTCGGTGCCTTGTCTGATGAGCCCCGTAGGTTGATTCAGCACCTTAAGATTGAAGCGGGCAATTATACTGTGGCTCGTGACCTTCTCAAGCGTAGGTATCACAACCTTCGCGTCCTGGCAGATACGCATATCGCGCAGATAATGATGCTACCTAATATTTCACCTAAGTTGTCCGGCTTACGTGTATCGTTCCTTAACCCTCTTCTCTCAACTTACCGTTGTTTAGAACGATTAGACCTGCCTGTTAATCATTGGTCATATTTACTGGTACACCTATGCCTTGCGAAGTTGCCTTCTGAATTAAAATCCCGTTTTGAGCGTCGTTTTGGTGATGACCCTAATAAACTTCCAACCTTTGATCAACTTATTACCTTCTTAGAGGATGAATGTAGGCATCACGACAATGTAGGTAGTGCTTCGGTCGTCGACACTACTGCCTCACTTAGTACGAGCTCCACTCGATTCCCGAAATCTAACGCGCGGTCTCCGCCTCCTACGAAGACATTTGTTACGTTTGCACCCACACCAAAGTGTCACGTTTGTAATAGTACGTCGCATTACGTACGCGAATGCCCCGAGTTTGTTCGCCTCCCTACACGTCAACGTGTCAATGTAGTTAAAGAGGCCCGTTTGTGTTATCGATGCCTAGATAAACACTCCATCTCTCAATGCAAGCGAGATTATCGCTGCAATACCTGCCGTCGTTCTAGTCATCATACGTTGCTGTGTTATGCCGATGACTCCTCCGTGAAGCATCGGCATGAACGCTCCTACCGCGACGTCGCAGCCTTACCTTCAAACTCGCCGAGGACGTCCCCGCCGCGTGACCTGACGGAACGTACTTTCCCACGCACTAGAGCCTATAACAGCTTTTCACCTCGTAATTCCCACAGAGCTTCACCCCCGCGTTCGGGCGGGCGATTTTCGCCTGTACCCAATAGTGATCGTGTTTATCACGCTCCTCCTCCAAGATCTCAGGATGAACGTGCCTTCCATTCAAAGCCAAACGACTCTTCACAATTCTGACTAGATAGCCCTCCTGTACCTGCCCTTACTTCAGTATCACGCAATTCTCTTGTTCTTTTACCTACGGCCTTAATTCACGTTAAAACTTCGTCTGGATATTACGCAGAAGCCCGTGCCTTATTAGATACCGGCGCCCAAGGCTGCCTCCTACTACAGAGTTTGTTACGGACCAAATGAACTTACCTATCACTCCTTCACATGTGCCCGTTCGTGGAATAGGTAATATACAGTCAGTCCATTCCCATGGAACTGTATCCCTTTCTTTTAAACCTGTCAATTCTACCCTACCTGTGATATCGACTACCGCCATAGTTGTCGACGTGATTGCTGGGTCCCTCCCGGAAGTAGATGTACCTAAAGGTGTTCAGTACAACCCTGTGAGCGACTCATTTACCTATAAATGTTCCTATGATGCCTGTGATACAGTGATTACAAAGAGAAAGGTATTATCTGTGATTGCCCGAATTTATGATCCCTGTGGCTGGATATCTCCAGTCGTGTTTAAGGCCAAAGAGTTTATCCAACGTTTGTGGCTATCTGGCCTTTCCTGGGATGATCCCCTTACGGAGCCCCTCGCTTTAGAGTGGGCTACCTTTATTCAAGATATGACTAAAGTGAGCGAAGTGGCTATTCCTCGTCATATACTTTCTAGCGGTTCCTCCTCCTTATCGCTGCATGGTTTTTGCGATGCCTCCGAGTTAGGTTATGCTGCGGCCGTTTATTTACGCGCAGAGCATACGTCTGGTAATTGCTCCGTCCATCTAGTTATGGCCAAGTCAAAGGTTGCACCCGTTAGGACCCGTTTAACAATTCCCAAGTTGGAATTGTTAGGAGCTACCCTCCTCTCTAAATTATTACAACACGTCGCTCTTTGTCTGCAAAGGACGTCTGTGTTGACTTCAATCCATAGTTGGACGGATAGCAAAATTGTTTTGTGTTGGTTGAAAACACCTCCCCACCTTCTTCAGACTTTTGAGGCAAATCGTGTTTCCCAAATTATTAATTCTCCAACATCTAGTCATTGGAGACATATTCCTGGCTATATGAACCCTAGCGACTGTGCATCAAGAGGCATGCCCGTCTCTAAATTGGTAGACCACACTCTTTGGTTTTCTCCTTCGTGGTTGACCGAGTCTCCTAATCAGTGGCCCGTGACTGCGGAACCTACCTCGAATAATGACCTCCCGGGACTACGTTGTTTAGTAGTGTCTGCTGAAGTTTCTCCTCCGGACCCTTCCTTTTTATTAGAGCGGTATAGCTCATTGAACAAGTTGATAAATGTAACTTGTTACCTAAGGCGGTTTTTATACCCTAAAACTTACTCCTCATTCCTGAGTACTGAAGAGCGTAGAGAATCTCTTATATATTTAGTGAAAATTGTTCAATTTACCTGCTTCAGTGATGAACTAGACCGTTTGAAGAGGGGTGATACAATCACCAACTCCCTCAGGAAATTAAGCCTGTTTTTAGATGACAGAGGCCTAATACGAGTGGGTGGCCGTTTACGACACTCTGACCTTCCTTATGACGCTAGACACCCCCTGCTTCTGCCTAAAAATGGTAATTTCGTGAATATTTTAATCTCCCATTACCATCGTGAAAATGCTCACGCAGGTGCGAATGCCCTTCTGGCTATTTTAAACAGAGAATTCTGGACCCTGTCTGCCCCCACTGGGGAGGCCTTTTCGAAGCTGCTGTGAAATCGGCAAAATCCCACCTCAAACGCGTGATAGGAGAAACCCCTCTTACCTTTGAGGAATTAACAACTGTTTTTACCAAAATAGAAGCAGTTTTAAACTCGCGGCCTCTGTGTCCACTTTCTCCAGATCCTAACGATGTCGAAGTATTAACGCCCGGACATTTTTTGATAAGTCAGCCTTTAACCGCTTTACCTGAGTACCCTTATGAGAATGTTAAGCTTCATCGCCTCACACGGTTTCAGCTGATCCAACAACTTACGCAGCACTTTTGGTCTCGTTGGCATTTAGAGTACTTAAATACCTTACAGGCAAGGAATAAATGGACGTCTCCTTGTAATCCTCCCCAAGTTGGCGAACTAGTTCTGATAAAGGACGACAACCTCCCACCTTTGCAATGGCGCCGTGGTCGCATTGCTCATTTATACCCTGGCCAAGACAAAGTTGTTCGCGTCGTTGATGTGAAAACTCCCACAGGTATCCTAAAGAGATCTGTGACGAAGCTGGTTCGTCTTCCAGTTTAGTATATAACTTTTCCTTTTACCCTTCCTTTCTCTCTCGTAAACACTTAACGTGTTTAGGGCGGGCGATATGTTCATTACAATAATTTGATTGAAACCTGTGTTGCCATCCTAATCTTGCGGCGCGCGCTCCTACGCACATCATTTTGAGTACTTACAACCCCGTAAAGTAGTTGCTTTCGAGACGTTGTGCCCATGACACTGAACTGACCTGCCGGGGCTCAATTTTCGCGTGTGCCTTCCCCTAAACTTATCTGAAGACCTGTGTGACTGTGCCTGTGTCCTCGGTGATCACCTGCAACCTGGAAACCATCTACTGGCGGATAATAGGTGAGTCCTGACAGACAAAACCTCCCTTATATTTTTTGCCTACCACGTTGAATCCACTGCCGATCTCGAACATGGAGTGAGCGATGTTTCAGTTGGATCCTTTGAATTTAGGTTTCCCAACATGACATGACAATAAGGGTCCTGGAATGGAGACCTCGGAACGACACAAGAGGGAAAGAACGGCTGCAAACGACGGTCTGATGATATCCAACGACATCAGGACATGGCTGGTAACACGGGCACAAGACCGCCAATCATGGCTGAAAGGGGAGGAGGCCTACATCCAAGATTGGATAATATTGGGCTCATAATGATGATGATGATGAACATGACATGTTCTGAATACAGTAACCAAGGCCGTAGCTTTTCTTAAAGTGACATATCTGGTTGATGTATCCAGCTCATTAAACTACTATTACTAGCTGGAACTGACACCACTTATCATCGCCGTATACAAACGGTTTCAAATCCGACATTCGAATTTCAAAGAATACGTCTCGTCATCAAGTTGCGAATCATTTTTTGCTTGGCATATTTTCTATACGTACTAGATAAGAACAACGTATGTACTCCGAGCTTTCAACATCCGTATGACGAAACCACGAGGCTGCCTTACCATTGGCTTTGGCTGTTGCGTGTGAGTTGATACTCAAAAGTATATTATTTTGAAATAGAGAGTTTTTTTTCATATGAAATTGATTTGCTATTGACTCTAGACTAGACCTGCAAGGCGATTCAGAAACATTCGGCTTGGGTTTCAGATAGATTTTTCATATTTTCTATGCATTTATAAATTAATGCCGAAGTTTGATCGGATGTCGATATGTCGGTTCGATAACAAAATTATAAGAACAGAATAAACTAGTTGCATTGGATAAATCCACGTTATTATAATTTTATTAATAAGTGAAAGGTATCGAATCGGAACTTGGGCTTAGACAGAGACAGAGAGAGACAGAGAGATGCGGCTTTACTTGTAGGGGTACGCATCGAATGTGTTTTTTTTTATTCACGTAGTCTACGTTACGATTACGGAGATACTAGACCTTAACGATAGACAACGATAGACAATGATAGGCATGTCAGACTGTCACAAATTGTACCATGGGTTTAATACCCAAGAAAACTTATAAAGTACATGGCACGAGTGCGGTGGAAGATGATTAATTGAGCGCCGTGTCGCACACCTATTACAAACTTCGAACCCAGGGGGGTGCAACCTTCGGACGCGAGATTAGGATTTATTCATGCGTGGAGCTATTTATTTAATAAAATTAGTAGCGGAAATATTTCAGGAGTAGACTCTTTAACTTAGTATAGGCGAAGGAAAGTACAAAATAGGAACGTGCCATTTATTTGAACTTTTGGCTGCAGCGCCTTTGGTTTAGATTTTTTATTTTTTCCCACAATATTATTGTACATCTAAAATCATACTTGCATATTATGATTGACTACCCATCACTACGTTTTTACATAATTTGCCTTTATTATCATTTCATTGATTCCTACTTAGTAAGTAGTACTATGTATAAGTGTAAACGTTATTTCATTACTAAAAGCAGGTAGATCTGTCCTCGTCAAACAAAGGAGCTCACATCTAATGATGTTCCTCCCATTCGCAACCAGCATCGTTGAACAAACTAAATACAATTAATCCAGCAACTAAAAGGTTGCCCACCTCTGCCCGTCCGTGCACCGCGACAAACTATCTCTGAAAGCCTGGTATTTACATATCTTCATCAGAGAAAACGTGGGGTGAAGATGATTTGGCGAAATTGCCCCCTCCCCCCCCCTTTGGGGTGGGGGTCCCGCGGGTATTAGGTTCAAGAGAGTAAGTCTTGGTACTTCTGTGACATTCGTGAAGATAATTTGATTGGGTTTCGGGATAATTGCATGAGGGGGCGCTTTGTCCGAATTAATACTAAAAGTGAGTCTCGCTCGAGATATGCAAATTGGAATTTCACGGGATAGGTTTCATTCTTAGCGTGTAAGGATAATTGGGTTGTTTATTTGTCTGGCACGGTTTGATATAAGAAAAGACATTATGTAAGAAAAATATGTAACTAAGTATTTTTGCCAAATAACGACCGCTACGGTGCCGTGTAACAGAAGCGGTTCCTCACACAATTTATATTTGCAATTCATTTTTCACTAACAGTTTCGTCCGTTTAGTGTTGTAGGTAAGATATTTAGTGTTCTTGTACCTAAAGTAATAACAATGAAAGATTGCTGTAAATTGGCACTATCAAAACCTAAACTTTTGTAAATAAATGTATATTTATTTTAAGTGTTTTACCCACGGACCTTCTTATTTACTCTAACAAGATACTCTACTCTAACAAGATTCTAATACAAACTTTTAACGCCATCTAGCGTCGAGTAGACGACATACTTACCTTGTCGCCCCGTTTAATGAACCATGTTAAATGGCTCCGCCAAGAGATTTAATTAGAAAACGATACCTATTTCAATCAAGACAGTTTTTTTATTGTTAATTTGGAAAAGATTTAAAGCTTTACGTCGCGTCGTCTATTCTTAGTGCTGCTCTCTGCCGGGTGTTTAGATAACTAATGACAATGCAATTTTGGTTACTTTTCTTTGAAATTATCAAACCTACTTGTAAATAATGAGTACAAATAATTGATCTTAATTTTTTTTTGTCTGTGTTATTGATTTTGAAATGAACTACATTTGAACAAAATAGTTTCTAACTTTGTATCCTAATGCAAACTTTTGGTTCTGCTACTCAGCAATAGATGGCGGATGATGTACCCGATAGGGAAAGTGAATGCGTCTATGGAGTTGTTTTATGGGGCTTCGATGTATGCGCCAGCCGCCCGCCATCATAGTGTAAAGGGCAAACGTAAGGGAGGACACAAGAGCCGAAGTTTTATGGAATTTCGTAAGAAAATCGTAATCTGTAAATAATAATGTATGACTATGCATATTTATGTATTTTTAAACTTTTTGTTAAAAAAAGTATTAAGGTACTTAATATTTATTGAAAAATATACCTACTTATATGTCTTTATAGCAAATTCTTTTTTCAAAATACTAGTTCATAAAAATAATGAGATTTTGGAACATAGGCATACCATTAAAATTTCCTCATGCCCCTTACTTTTTCAACTTACATTAAAGTTTAAAAAACCTTTAAATAGAGTTTCTTATTGGATAGCAGTAACAAAGGGGAAGAATAGGTAACTAATGCCAGGCATTGTTATGCTAAAACATACAACATTCATTTAAGCTTTAAACAATCGATACTTATGCGAACCATTTCACAGAATTAAATGCTGTTGAATTGAAAATATACACAAATATTGTTACCGAAAGAAATTACAATCAATGTGGTGCATAAGCTGCGAGACCTATTATGAATTATGCAAAAAAATATTCTTTAAAGTTAGTTTTACTAAACATAAACGAAGAAAAGCATTTGTAAATGCTAATGCAGTTGTTTCGCTAGGTAAAATTGTGTTTTAATCAATGGCTAGTAATATTCAATTTTTTCTTGATAGGTCATTCGTTGGTAATAATAAATAAAAAAAAGAAAAGAGCAACTGTGACTCTGTGACAGACGAGGAATTGAACCCCGTGTCTTACGCAATCCGGGCGCATGCCTATACCACTCGGCCACCGTCACATTAACAAGCCTGATGAATTTTGCAAGCGCTTTCACACACAGTCACACACACACAGTCACAGTTGTCACAGTTGCTTTTTACAAGTGCAATTTATATTATTAAGTTTGTATAGTGACAAAACACTATAAATATGAATATGAATATGAATATATAAATATTAACGTTCTATAAGTTTAACACGTTCCGGGACAGTGCCCGCCTACAGGCGTGAAAACAATAAAACATCTATTGTGTCTGAAGTAGTGTCCCGGAACGTGTTAAATAATGATTCTAGAAGTATATTTTGTTTTTTTAAGGACAAGGCGCTAACTTGTTGATGTTTATATTTTTACAGTAGCTTGTGTAGTTTTCAAGATATGGGTGGAGTAGGTATAATTAGGTAGTTTTGAAGCTGGATTTAATACTAGATTAGCTATATGCTTGACATAGATACTTAGATCTTTATCTATTCTATTTCTTTTCTACTATCTATTTGTATAGTTTTTTTTATGCATAAAAGGAAGTCGTATCGCTTTCACCATCAATAATTCGAGAACCGGTGAGCCAAATTTCATTTTTTTTTATTTGGCAGATTGGCTTTCAATCTGTATAAGAGAATAAATTAAGCTCTTTTTTTAATGACTCGCTTGGCACTGGCTTGTGATTTTCGTTCGAAAATAAATAAAAAATCAACGAACAACGAATATCACGCGAAATATTGACGTGGGCTCACGTCATCTCGTGTGAGACGTGAGACCTACTTACAAAATTATATATTTTTTTGAAATTCCCCTTTTGTTTTTTTTCATTTCTTTTTGAAATTTGAAAAATCACTGCACAATTTGTTGAGTACTCACGTTTATATTATTTCACGTGGTTTCTGTTGATCTTTAATGTGTTTTCGAACGAAAATCACACGCCATATCCAAACGAGTGATTCAAAAATAGGGGCCCTGATATTTACGCGGGAATAGTCGCGGGGTGCCGCTAGTGTGCTATAATTATCATAAGTAATACCTACCTACCTATTTACCACGAGTCATGACTAATAATATTAAATGAAATTGTGGCGAATAAACATTACCATTAATTAAGTATAGATTATTTCTTTTACAATATTCGTGAGTTTTACTAACGGTAACCTACCTACCTACTGATAGATATATTCATTGTCGATTTCACCATCATTGGACGTGATTATAGGCGACTCACATGTGGTCATATTAATTATGTTCATACTTTGATAGGATTGGTTTCTAAAAGTAAGGCACATGAATTTGTATAGGTAATTGGTATTTCATGTGGTAGCTTATGTACTAATAAAAAAAAACAATGTCAATAATGTACGTCGATTCATTCGTTCTAAATCAGACACTTTATACATTCATATCGCAGACAGTTATCTACAATTCTAATCCAAGGTAGCTATAAAATACTTGAAATCAACGGACAAATTAAGCCAAAATTAATACCAGTCTTCGCAGCCATAGCAACATGGCCGCCACCCCCCATCTAACTCTCCCCCCTCCCCCGCACCCGCATAGAGCTTGCTTTTTTGCGAGCGAGAGAGACCTTCCATTCGCAAACGCTTTCATTCTAAAATATTTTCTCAGATCTCTATTCCCCAATCAAATTTCAGCGTTATTGGTCAGACATAGGGTTGAGTTAAGACCGGCGCTAGCGGCCGTTTAGCGTCATTTCGCCGCTAGTGACGAGAGCGGAAAAGTGTGAAAAAGTGAAAGAGACGGATAGAGGCGCCCGTCTCGGGCGGGGCCCAAGTTTTCGTGACTCGTTCGTAGCTTAGCCGTCGCTCTGCTCGCACGGCCGCCGATCGTGTACGAAAGAGTGGGACGCCGTTATTTTTCGCGTTTTGCTTTTTTTGTTCGGTCTTTATCTTGTGGAAAAAGGTGCGTTTGGGCAGGGGTGGGTGCGTTACAGTTTAGGGGGGGCACGCACACATACGCAAGATAATGAATAGTGGTGTAGAATGTTTAATCACGGTTTTTGGGTACTTAGTTCGCCGTTGTAGAATATGAGATAATTACGTCCAAAAATGATTTCCGATGAAAATGATGAATTGAAAATTTTAATGAACGCCCGCAGAGAATTTGGTAATCAGTCATTATTCATTAATATACGATATTTGCCGATGGCTGAATAGGTTATGTATTTGGAAAATGTTGCAATATTTTATAATTAAGTAGGTACTACTTACATAGTTCATTTGGAGTAAGTATACCAATAGTACTCTACCTAGGTATATTAATTGGCTTGGGTAGTTTTACTATGGTAGTATACGTAAACTTTAGGGCTATGTATGTAAAATGCATTCAGCTAACCCGATCTGTAAAATGCATATTTGTTGCACCTACGCATGTTTTATTTTCTTTTATCTATTATTTATGAAACAAAGAGTATCTTAAGGTATCTATCTATGAGCACTAATAATTAACTAACTTTTAGAGAAAACTTGTGGGGCTTGTACTTACTCTAGTAAAACACCAAGGTTTCAATTTTACGCATTTTAATTCGCTGTGTGAATTTATCATTTCACACAAACATTAGCATGTTAAGTTCAATTAAACACTTAACCCTTGCGTCGCCGTGGGAACGGTCACTGCGACCTGTTCGAGAATATTCATAAGTTGACCCCTAAGGTCTAAGGTCAAGACTTCTGACCCCACGTGTGCCGAAGCTGTGACAAAAGATAGACGTTTCGGCATTTGCATAAAGCTAAATATTGGGTCAGAATTAAAAATTCTAATTAGATTGAGACTAAGATGTGCAAAATAGCTTGGTATAAGTGGTGTAAAAGTATGTTAAATTTAAAACTTATGCTGTAAACATCTCAAAAATATGACGCTATCAAAATATTTCAATGGTTGCAAAAAGCTAAATAGGGAAACATTTTCATAAATACAATTTATCATAATGAAAATGTATAATTATTAATTTGATAATCTATTTGCGACTCATATTCACCTCCTACACATTATTGAATTCAATTTTGTTTTCTAGAACCGCAAATCTGATTTACATCACAGAATAACAGCTTCCATAATTTCATTAGACATTCCAGAAATCGCAATGAAATATTCAGGAATCATCCTTAAATCCTTTTAATATTTTCAAACGGAGCGCTGCGAGAGAAATCGTGAGAACAAACTAAACATTTGCAATTCTAATCTGCCCTCTGTCTATTCTTTCTTTAAGATTTACAAATAGGTCACTTTGACCCTTGCGAAGTGAGTTGACCCCACCTGTTGTGTGCATAAAAATTAACATAAATTATGTGAATCTCTCCTGTTTTCCCACATCTTCGCCCTGATTAGCATTATAAAGATTTTAAGATAAATTCGCTTCATCCTTGACCTGAGATGCACGTCGCGAAACGGTTTTTATTTTATTTAAGGGGTTGTTTTAATTATGCGTTTACTTGAGCGGTTTGGCCGTTAGAACTTAGTTAAGTCAGTTAGCAAGTTTCAGTTGGCAAGACATGTAAGAGTGAACAGTGGACGGGTTAAGATGTAGTCAATTAGGTATACGACTTGAACTAAGAAGTGTATTAGATGAAAGTGAGTTCTTTGGAAATGTGAATACGTTTTTGACAACGTGAAGAAGTGAAGTGTTGCAACTGAAAAACAGCACTTAATAACAGCTACCTAACAGTAGGTACTGCTATAATCTATATGCTGCCCTATAATCAAATCTTTGGCATTCTACCGCAGCAGTAAGACATGAAATGTACCTACAGAAATCACTAGGAGGTAAGGTAAGTACGAAGATAAACATTTCAAGCTTTGATTAACGTAAGATTTATTCGTATCTTAGTTCATTTTCTAAAACTTCTAGTAATAAGTATGCTTTATGAAAATTAATCAGTGTAAAACCTTTTTACTCGTTAAGAATTTCTAAACAATGCAATCCAAATCACAAAAAGAGGAATAAAAACGAGGTAAATTGGGTCCGGATGAAGGCTCGGGCCCACAAATTCCGCATTATCTTGAATCTCTTGCGCTGACAGCGGCCCCGGACTTCTTTTGTTTTGAACAAAACGGTTTTATTATAATACGTACCTAATTAGACGGACGTCAACCGAGTTGGAGAACAAAGGGAATGAAACAAAATTTGCGAAGTGATATTTTGAAATTTATTCATATTTTGAACGGTTAGATTGACTCTACTTAGCTGGCTAGAGTGACAGAAATGGAAATGGAATGGAATGGAAAGAAAGAAAGAAATAGCTAAAAGGGTTAATAATGTAACTAGATACGATTGAGGCATTATGTAGGTGTGTTTATAAATTTTATGATTTTTGGTAATAACAGTGGAGCCTCCAAAGAAAACTATACAATTTTTCTCATGAAGTCTTTGTTGAGATTACCTAAAAATATTAAACTATTTAATTTCGTGATTTTGACTTTGTTTGACAGCCAAAAAGGTTGTGACTTGTAATTATTATCGCTGTTTTTTTTATATTAAATAATTAAAATCTTTTTGCTACGTATCAATATTCTTAAATTGAAAATGTATGTATTTGCAAATCAGTTGCAAATTATGAGTTTCAAAATCCTCCAAGACACTTTTGCGTTTCAAACCGGAAAATGATTCGCTACGCTATAAGCATGTTTCACAAATGTTTGTGACAGAACCAGCCTTGCCGAATTCATTTAGGCCGAACTAGTGGAACGGGAATAAGCTGACTGTTGATTAAGCCTTTATTAAACAACCGAAATTGCGTCGGCTAGGCCGTTGTTTACACTCCAAATTCGTAGACAGATCCGCGGGCAATCGCTAGCCAATAAAGTATTTACGGGAGGGGGGCCTGGGACTAGAGGGAAAGAGTGCGGTAGTGCTGTCAAACGTGACGAATGCGGCTTGGATGGCAGTTTTTTTTAAATTTGAAATTAGAATCGTGACTTCTCTATTTTAGATCTTTTTTTTATTTGTTCCGAAGGCATGTGCTTGTGCATTAACTTGGCAGTCTTGCCATTTAATTATTAGAATAGAGTCTGATGAACTATTCTGTTATTTGCGAAGCATATCAGCATATAGGATTTTAAACTTTCGCGTCGCATTGCCTTAAGTATTAGACATGACGGGTCAAAACGCGATAAGAACATAAACATATCAGCATATGTAAGGTTAAGCTACCTATGCTTTAGATAGGTATGCACCTGATGGACTGGTATTACTGATAGCTAACACGTATCTTGTTGATGTATCCGTAAGACTATAGGGCTTTATTTAAAAACAAATGATTGCCCAATAAACAAGGCGTTGATAGTTTATGAGATGTTTTTTGTTAGGTAATTATTATAGCTTAGCTGCTCAAAGAATACTATTTTGACGTTTTGAATTGTGACACAAAATTAATGGAAGGAATGTGAAACTTCCTGACTTAGACGTTTTTTCCTTACGTTCTATGTCAATATTGAAAACGTTCTCTGAGTGATTTAATTATAGGTAACGTGGACATGATTACCTACACTAGCAAAAAGTTTGTTATGAAAAGAAGTAGGACGATGTTTTTGATGTGATATTCTTTAGGAGTGTTGGTCCTCAAAACTCCGTTTCCGAAAAGAAGCTATTTTATTTTATTATCAACTGCTATTTGTGAAAAAATGTATAGGTAAATAGAAAGAAACATAACTTTACCATCAACTACCTACAATGCCCCCATAGGCGACCCCATCGCTCGCCATAACCCCTGGTTTATATCAGATTTGTCGCGATTTACCGTTAATTGAAACGACAAAACGATTATCCGCCATACTCCTCTCCTTTTTAGTGCACCGTATTGACGTAATTTATTAGATAATTCGGTTTCCAACTCGATTGCAGGATGTCGTTTGTATCGTGGTATAATTAAGGTATAATCGCATCTGTCTTTGATTAGCTGGAGTGGTAAACAAGGACATTATTGGATATTGTGACTATGAGTTGTAAACGATTTGTTTTATTTTCATAAAACTTTCAGACAGCTTCGATATCGTTAAAGTTGTGGTTAAAGTAAAAAAGCTTTCGGGACGATATTTATTTATTGACATTATTAAGTCGATCTTATGGAGATCACTGGAGTAGAGAAATCAGAGAAAGTCTTAATGGCCAGTAATAAAAAGAGAACGCGCTGTCCAACTACGCGTGAATAATTTCAATCTAATTTTTTGGATTTCGAACCTCGTTTACCAACCGAACTGGCCGCATATCGCTCGTTGCCCCCGAGTTCAACCTCCATTCAATATTCGAATTCGAAAAAAGAACTTGCGTAGTGACGTGACCTTGCGTTTCAGTTCGTTTTTCGTTCAGCACGCAGGCGCGGTTGGGCCCGGATCAATGCCGAAAAACGGGGGCTGATTAGGGCTACCACCTTTTTATTACCTATGTAGATGTGCGTTAGGGGTAGTTCGATGCGTTTGCTAGAAATTCGTATAGGCTATGCTCGCATTTTGCGCATTGGTTATTAGGATAGTCTAGGCGCTGAAGATAGTGGCTGTTCCTGTGTTTGAAGTAGTAGCTACGTCTAGTAAAATGCTGTTCAATGAAAAAAGGCAAACAGAGAACTCTTTTATTATATAGCTAGTCTGTTAACAACTTTATATGTAAATAAAATAGATCTTTAGATAGAGGACACGCATGTTGTAAACATATTTGTTATAATTATTTTCGTGGATCAATTTCAACAGCGCTTGTTTTGCCTTACGCTGAAAGATTCATAGAACAAAGGAACATACAAAGATGAATTTATCGTTAATTCAAAGATTCACATTACGAATAAACTTGAAGACGCAATTGACTATTGACGGAAGACCTTTGTATACAGAAAATCACAGTGGTCTTTAAAAAATGACGGAAAGCGTGTTGCCAACTTATATCGCATGATGTGAAGCTAGTTCATCGATGAAAATTTCAATAAAATTTTAAAATAACGATAGGTTTCTTAGAAATAAGGCAATCTATTTTACAGCAGTTGAGACCAGCATTCATCACGCATCTATAGTCACAATAAAATGTAATAGCTAACGAAGATCAAGTTAATGCTGGCTGTAATGTAGAAGAAAAAAAGTCATTAACTGCGAAAAAATAATAAAGACCATGTCATTATTTTTTTCTCCTCCAATTTTCGGCCAGCACTCCCTTGACGCAAAACAAAGGAGGTGTAGGCCCAGCCCTACGGTTGTCCCCCGTCAGCCCTCCGCAAAAGTAAGCTCGCGGCATCTGAAGGGTTTGGTTGCTAGGCAACGCCGCCTTATTCAGACGGTCGATACACCCGCGTTATAATTTTCTTTAATCGTGCCTACGTGGGCGGGCATAGCGGCTATCTGTTACGAGATAGCGGGGGCCAAATTAGATGCGTGTGGGATGGGGGAGGGGAGGGAGGCAATTTTATCGGCTGTTTTTGCAGTTCAGATTAGTCGGTGGAAACTGAAAAATGGAATACGAATTACATAGGATTACATTTTGGGATATAGATGTTGGTGTACTGTTAAATTAGTTAGTACTACAACTATATGGCGTATTTGCATGCTATTAGTTCATAGCTGAAAAAGGTGCTCTTACTGTAGAATTAAGACCATATATGTATCCTTTTTCATAAGCAAATAAATGCATTTCATTTCATTTCATTTAGACTTATTTACTTCACGTGTTTTATTTGCCGTCTGTGAATTCTTTGATGAATTATGTCTGCATACCTACATACAGCCTATTAATCTTAAAATAGAGTGGCTAGGAAACACTTCTGCCGGCAGCTAATTTCATTCAATAGCTATAATGTAGATCGAAATTGTTTGGCTCGTCAATAAATATTTACAATATTGTTCTATGTTAGTTGACGGTTGATAGGGATCGTCATTTTGGATAGCTACTTTTATGTGTTTAATTGATTCTAAGGCCCAATTGCGTGATTACCGTTACTTGGTTTTCGTTACCAGCGATTGAATATTTAAGATTATGCGCGTTTTAAAGAGAAAAAAACATTTACTAGTAATATATTATCTGTGCCTTAACCAAATGACAGAATAGCTATTTTAATGATTATTGGTTAAATATTTTTTTATTAGTATTTCAGTTAAGATAGACAATGTTGTTTGAATAGAGACCTAACATTGTACGAGAGCTATTTTTAGAATTCACGAAACTCCACGTTGATAAATATCACCAAGTTTATCCTAACAGAAGAGTATTGGACATGACCATCATGCGGAATAAATTAAATATTGGTTCATTTGAAATAGGAACGTAATCTTTTGTTAGTGTTTAAAACAATTAACAACCGTTGGGAATGAAGGGATGTATTCAGAATCAGTAACGTAAATATGTGCCAAAGAAAGTCGACTCCACATGGAAATCATCATCATCATCATTATCAGCCAAAGGACGTCCAATGCTGAACATAAGCATTCCCACGGTTTCGCACAGCGACCGGTGGTGAGCGGTCTGCTTCCAGTGTGATCCTGTGATCTTTACAAGGTCGTCTGTCCATCTTTCGGTGGACGTCCTACGCTGCGCCTTTGGTTGAACCGATTTGGTATACGAAGTAAAAAAAAATATCGCTTTTCGACCTAGGTATGTTTATAGGAGAAAGTAAGTTAGTAACTGATTTTGATTAGTGCTTTATATTGTGATACTTTCTTATGTACTAATTAATACAAATATAGATAGTGAAATCCACGAAGGCGCGCTCACACCATTCTCGTTTATGTAGTACATGTTTGTAAGAATTTGCCAATATCAAAAATTTTTAGAGTGCGTCTTCGTGGATGGCACTACCTTTATTTAATTTAATTATGTACACAATCTTAATTACTTATTTAGAAAACTATGGTAATTTTGTTTTTGTAGCTTTACAGTGAGAACGGGGACTTATTTAGACACTTTGAAATTCGGATTGTGACACTCAGAATGTCGAGATCATTTGTAATTTATTCCAAAAAATACACATCACATAGATGATTAATTAAAAAAATATCATCGCTCTACATGTGCACACCGGGTAAGGGTACAGCAAGGTGAAATCCTTCTTCTTCTTCTTCTTCTTCAGCCACTGTTTACCAATCGCTTGGTGTAGGCCTCCTTTAACCCTCTCCATTTGTCCCTGTTTTGGGCAGTTAGGATCCAGTTGCCGCCCGCTACCTCTTTTAGGTCGTCCTTCCATCTCATTTGCGGTCTCCCTCTTGGTCTTTTGTGTCCGTATGGTCTCCATGTTAGGACTTCCTTGCACCAGGAACTTTCCTTTCTCGCAACATGCCCAGCCCACTCCCACTTCAGTCTTGCTACTCTCTCGACCACGTCAGTCACCTGGCTCTGTTGTCTCAGCCATTTGTTGGTTTTTCTGTCACTTAGAGTTACTCCAATCATTTTTCTTTCTAGAGCTCTTTGCGTAATTCTGAGTTTTTCTAGAATCTGTTTGGTTGTAACCCAAGTTTCCGATCCATAGGTGAGTACTGGTAGAATGCATTGGTCGGAAATCTGAGCTTTCTGCTGTCGCGACAGATTCATGCGAAACACAAAACTGAGTTTGGAGTAGGCTGCCCATCCAAGTCGCACTCGTCGGCCTATCTCATTGGTTTGGTTCTGTTTTCCAGAAGGTGAAACCCATTTAATAATAATAATAATAAAATGCGTTTATTGCTTCCCATACAAATAATAACTTATCTCTATCACAATTTCTTAAAACTATAGCTAAAACTGGGAGAGCAAATGGATTAAATTTAAAGGTAATATAATTTATTTTAAAAAAATAGTTTTTTATTTTATTTTATTCGTAGCCTTTTGAAAAGTTAGTAGTTTAGATAAGTTTAAAGTTACCGTAAAGCTATAAAATGATGTATGGCAATGATGATGTCTTGCTTTGACAGTTAAGCTGCTCTGCTTTTGAATGCATTCTGCCAATTTCGTATTGCAACGTCTTAATGATTGTGTTCTGTTTTGTTCTCCATGAATAAATAATAAATAAATAATTCCGACCAACTTCAATGTCTTAATTTCGACCATACGAGTGAGTGAGAAACAGTGACTTTTATTCTTTTAAGTTGAATCAAAATACCAATTCAGTGACTCAGCTTACTGAGTGGAAATTGACTTGAACGAATTAAAATTAAATCAATATCGCAATACTCAAGTCCCAATAAAACTTACTCCAAACAAAAATATTACGAACTTCATCATAATATGCCGTCGGGTTTAACACCATAAATAACCACTTGTATTTTCAACGGGTAAATAAAAATAAAGTTAACCTCATTTGAGGCGATAAAAAGCACACCCAGCGCGGAATTAAATAATTGAAAAAACAGTTAAAGTCTCCTGTTTGCAGTAAAATGGAAAGTTATTTTTCACAGATCGAGACTTTCATGAATGAAACAAATTCACGGAATGAGTGAAAAATCGTCTGCTGCACAGTGGGCAGAGGGAGTGCGAAAAAAACGTTTCGCATTTTTCATTTACATTTCATTAATTATATCGAAATTCTGTGTTTACGGAAGTCAATTGTTCGCACTCTCTTTATTTCGATACGTTTACAAGGTCTCGGTTCAGTTTTTTCCGATTCAAATAATAATAAAACAGTTTTTCCCTTCGTACAAAATGGCATTAATTTTGCCATTTAACATCCCCACAATTATAAGGCTCCATTCTACTTAAATAATGACCGACGCAACTGTCAAATTCTATACATGAGTGAATCCTGGACATAGTTACGTAAATGTAAGTTAAGTGGCGGTCTACCGAGCCTTAGCTTTATTTTTCTATGTTATTATGAGATTTATTTTACTGACTAATAGCAATTTTCTCGGTCGCACAAGGTTTTAATTTCAAATTTTTTTATGTTGATTTTATTTCTTTACGATAGATACGCTTATAATTGAATAATAGATATTTGCCACATTCACTTAAATATTTTTATATACCAAGAAAAATCTATCATTTGGCTTAGCTAAGGCCATCCGTGCCACTGTGCAGTGCACTTGCACACGGGAGGATACAATAAAAGAAACAAACTCGTGTTTGCACGGTGGCCCCGCACATTTTATACGGGAAATAAACTTGCTAAATTTTGATATTAGATGTGTCCGCATTTTAAAATAATTAAGATTTTTGTTGCTCATTAATTCTAAACTGCAATTTGCATAATAATAATGCAATTATAATTTATTCTTTAAACACATCCAGAAAATTATTCTAGTGTCTATACGGTTGGGGCACTGACCTGCAAAATGAAACCTAGGCATTCATCAGTCATCAAAGACAGGCAGGCCTTGCCTTGACCCGTATGTTAACCTGTATGGACATAGAATATAAATCAATTAGTTATGGTTCATTGCCTATCGGGTGTCACTGGCTAGGAATTTGTTTGTGACGTCATTAAAAATTATATTGAGTAGGTTGATCAGTGTAATTGTCATTTTAAGCAGATGTAGCTATTGTTTATTGCCTTACTTATGACATCTGAAGTTGTTATCTTAAAAGTACATGCTCATACCAAAAGTGACAAACATCCAAGCTATCTTACATAAAGAAAAGAAATAGTGGCGGCTTCCATCTACAGTCCAGTCTATTTAAATCCAGTCCAGATCAAGCGCTTACTGGTAAGATGGTTAATTCAATAAATGATACCATAACAGTGTAGCTATTAAAGTCAACATCTTAAGACATATTACGCAATTTGTTGCAAACCAAAAAACTTGTTACTTTGACATGGGTCAAGTTTTCAGCGTTTTGATAAAAAATGTACCACCATAACATGGATTGATTTCATTTGAATTTTACCATAATAGTTTCGATAGTGTCTCGTCTGTATCCCTAATCTATGACCACGCCTTGACCTCAAACGCTACGAGTAGGTACCAACTGACAGTGAAAGTGGCACGTTACGGTACAAACACGACCACACACGCACTGTTCCAACTAATTGCCAATACCGAATGATTTGAATTTAGAACTGGACACGGAATTAGGACAAAGTAAATAGGTGAATTAGTGACGTGAAGCACTAGTTGATATTTGATTATGTGCTCAATGTATTCTGTGGTAAGTATTTGGTTTGCTTCCAGTGCTGCCACCTAGTTTATAAGTAATAAAAAAATAGAAGAAGGAATAAAGAATACTAAACTGATGTTAGAAAACTTGAAACATACATATTTTTTAAAGTAATACGCCTTTCTGGCCTGGTTGAAATTTATTTTATATACTTGTAGTAATTAAGCATTTTATTTAATTTTCAGAAATATTCCAAAGAAATTTAAAATTATCCGAATCAAAACTACAAGCACATGTTATCTTTTTTCTAAAACTACAAAAATATCCGTTCATTCTAAGTGATAAGTTAAATCCTAATTACAGTTTTTAAGCAATTTTCAAAGGAATTAAAGCTTTAAAAGTTAGCTTCAAGCAGTGAAATTAAGGTTGCATTCTGCGGTGAAGGGTAACTTAAGCCAAGTTGAGGCGAGCCACAGGATGCCACTTAGACTTTGAAGCTTAGCTGAGCTTAACGAAAGTTCAAGAGAATTTAGTCTGCGTTTACACTGATA
Organism: Pyrausta aurata; assembly: GCA_963584085.1. Taxonomy (NCBI): domain Eukaryota; kingdom Metazoa; phylum Arthropoda; class Insecta; order Lepidoptera; family Crambidae; genus Pyrausta; species Pyrausta aurata. Next base: position 8,746,809 of record OY757271.1, on the reverse strand, counting down.
AAATAATAAATGCTTAGCTAAATTTAAACTTAGTTCCATTTTTGATAAAAATTACACACACAATTTTTGTACAAAATAGAAAGGGATTTATAGATTTATGTTGGTGGTGGGGTGCCCCACAATAAGTATAATTTCACAGCATTTTTTATGAATTTAGAGATGAACTTTATCAGTTAATCAGCTTATTCACCTAGAAGGTACCTTATAATATTGCGTAGGTTATATAAAGATAAATTTTTAAATATTATCTTACGACATTGAATATATAGGGGTAAGGACTTTATGCCTGAAAAATATTTTTCCCAAACAAAAACGTTAAGCTCTACTTTCAGGAGAAAACCAGTCTTATCCGGTCCTAACCGGTTCTTGCTGGTTCTAACCGGGCACTGCAAGTCAATAACCGGTTAATGTGTCACGTGGTGAGCTGCGGGAAGGTGAAAGTGACCATTGTGCGTGACGTCACGGCATAGGCGAGGACATTAACCATGTAACGACATTGAGATGTACCGTCTGCAAAGAAATCGGGTCTCTGTTCCTACAATCGCTCTAGTTACAGACGTCATCTCACTGGAATCACCGGTGATCACAACCATTGCATGAGTGTGAAATAAATATGCACCTTGTCACTATGTTCTATCGCGGTCACCGCCGCCTTACCACATTAAGAGCCAAAGTCGCTTGCACCTCGCATCGTCTTTTGTTTCAAGTGACACCCGTTATTGTGTCGTGTTTACAACCTTTTTTCGTTTGCGAGTGGTAAGGTGGCAGGAACTTCTACCGTACGTAATTTTAGGGGTGCTCAGAAGCGGCTGCTGATCTTCAGGTTACAAAGTAAAAAAAAAAATACTGTCAACATGGAGTCATTGAACATTTATGATTGAATTTGCATGTGGCTAGCCCTTGTTTATAATACCACAGGTCATTCTATCTGATAATAAAAGATAAATTGAATAGTTATATAAATATTCCCCTAGGCAACGTTTGTTTTGCAGACGGTACCCAGTGTTTAGATACCCCAGCTTAGATGTATCGAGCTAGCCAGCCCATTGACTACTACACGGCGACCGTCAATTAGTTGCCAATTTGCTAATATTCATGTTGCGGGCATGTGCAATACCACTAAATTAATTTGTATTAATTTCGCCTATCTGTTACTGCAATAAATAGTTAGGACGGAGGTCGCTTCTTACGGGAGTTTTGTAGCTAGAAGGGCTGAGTGAGTTAATAGCATTGCTCGGATTGCGTAGTAACGAAATATTGGTAGTATTGCGTTAGAAAAATTGTGCTAATTCTCTGTCTTATGTTCTCCTATTCTGTCAAACAGGTTATTTAATGCTGTTCCTTGAGAAAGCTACTAACCTTAAAAACCTTTACAGTTTATGCATACTTACTTAAGATACTTTTTAGGGTTCCGTAGCCGAATGGCAAAAAACGGAACCCTTATAGTTTCGTATAGTCTGTCTGTCTGTCCGTCCGTATGTCACAGCCAATTTATTCTGAAACTATAAGCATCACATAGCTGAAACTTGGTAGGTAGGTGTATTTTGTTCACCGCTTTCCGATTCAGATACAAAAAGTAAGAAAAAATAATATTTAAGGGGGGCTCCCATACATGAAACTAAAACCTAAAAATATTTTTTTACTCAAACCTTTTTTGTGTTAAATCCATTTTATAATACAGAATACGTCAATATACTTTTTACGTGAACATACGGTCTATGAAAAAAAACCGGTTAGGTGCGTGTCGGACCCGCGCACTGAGGGTTCCGTGCCACCCTTAACTGAATTCCGGGTCCACTTACTTTCACTTAACGAAAACATCACAATATATTGCGACAGCAAAAATAACTTTGTTTTTCATAGTGTTTGTATGAAAGACAAAGTAATGTTTGCGGTTGATAAAAAATGTGCAATATCTCAAAAACTACTGGTTCGATCTCCTTTAAACCAATTTTCGTTGCAAGTTTTTGTTGAGATCTACATCATATATTTTTTTCAAAATTTTCACTTTCTTAGTTCAAAAGTTAGATGGGGGGGACGCCCATTTTACCACTTTGGAAGCGTCTATATCTTAAACCTTAAACTTTTAGAAAAAATGGTTTTAGAAACCTCAACATAATTTTAAAAGACCTATCTATAGACACCCCACACGCATAGGTTTGAGTAAAAAAATATTTTTAGGTTTTAGTTTCATGTATGGGAGCCCCCCCTTAAATATTATTTTTTCTTACTTTTTGTATCTGAATCGGAAAGCGGTGAACAAAATACACCTACCTACCAAGTTTCAGCTATGTGATGCTTATAGTTTCAGAATAAAGTGGCTGTGACATACGGACGGACAGACAGACAGACAGACTTGACGAAACTATAAGGGTTCCGTTTTTTGCCATTCGGCTACGGAACCCTAACAAAGGTAGGAGGAGTTGTCATCTCTTTCACCCTTACTTCTTCCTTACAGATAATTATTATAAATTGCACTTGTAAAAAGCAACTGTGACAGACAAATAATCATATGCGGACGTTTTACAAAATTCAATCTTGCCAGTGTGTTGGTGGCCGAGTGGTATAGGCATGCGCACGGATAGCGTAAGACACGGGTTTGAATCCTACTGGCACGGTTGCTTTTCAGAAGTGCAATTTATAATATAAGTTTCTATAGTGACCAAACACTAAAATTACAAACAAAAAACAGATATTTTGGTTCTGTCGAATATTTACTTACGTTAAGTTTTGCCTGTAACATGCGTATTTTGTTAGCTAATGTCACGAAAGTGTTTTAATAATGACATACGCTGTGTTACGCGTGTTTCAACTAATAATATCTAATTCATGTGTTTGTAGGGCAGGTCGGTGACATTGGCATTGGTTTCGTTGTTAGTTTAGGCTAGTAACAGGCACATTTAATTACGTTCACGTGTGTAACTTAATTAGTAATCTTGTTATGTCCCGCTACACAAGATTCGAAGGTAGAAAAATTCTCACAAAAGAAGAAGAAGAGACGAGAAGAAGAACTAAAATGACTTAGTCAGTAGAAACAGCTGTTAATGGACTACAGTCAGGTATCAAACGACTGCCGGGAGTCGCATAATAATGGAATTTCTATTGTGTCTCGTTCACACATACTTGACGAGTTAATGTGGATTTTATTGGTGCTGTTAGCTTTAAAGAAATTAACCTAACTCCTTGTCCTTCTAACTCAATTTTCTTTTCAAGAAAAGTTCTGTAATCACTCCATGGAATCAAGCTCCTTATCATATCGAAGGAATAATAAGTACTTCGTTTTTTTTGTAATATGAGAATCAGTTGTCTAATTTTAAATTCTCTATATTATTATTAGTTATATTAAAATAATAATCTCGTATTTTATAATGTCGGTCAAAAACCCTACACGTATGTACCGGTTAATATCTTTAACCTGTCAAAGCCACAATTATACATATACCTAACTACCCATACAAACAAACACCCAAAAAAGTCGTTTCCCTAAGCCCCTAATATAATTTCCCGAACGTCATCAATCACTGGGGAGCGTTAAGTCGACACATGTAAATTTCGCGCCAAATTATTCGGAAGGCGGGGGCTGTGTACACATTTGCTATTGCTGTTCCCTGAAAAATACGACGGTAAAGCTGCGAAGCTAATTGGCACTTTTTGTTAATACTTTCGAGTAGCAACCGAATCTTTGACGACGCGTTTGGTGTAGTGGTTAGCGCTCCTGACAACTATGCCGGTGGTCGCGGGTTCGAACCCCGCAAGTGGCAAATGTTTTTGTGGTGAGCACGAATATTTGTACCTATTGATGGGAGACGCCTCCGTCATAATCGTTGTCTGGTACTTCGTAAATGAAAAAAATATATACTTTATCGAAACCATTTCAGTTGGTGTGTTCTGTGGCACATAAAAAAAACTATCTTCTTTATTCCTACAATGTTCTACCTTCCTACAAAATGTGCATAACACCGATCGCAGCCGCGTGCGATCTGGCACGCTCTTGAGTGACATTTGAAAATTTCTGTCAAATGAGATTAAAATAAAGGTAGCTCCACACCGCCCGCCGTAGTGTAGTAGTAGGCAGAAACCTTAATGGAATTTTTAACCGTTAATACGGCATTTAAGCACCAAAGATATATTATGTACTTTTTGGAAATACAATTAGTATTTTTTTGCGTAAGATCCCTTCCATCCCCTGATAATGAACATTATACCAACGTATAGGCATGTTTACCTATTTACCCTCCGTTTGAAAAGGGTTCGCCAAACAAAAACCGAAAAGATATTTCACTCGAAAGAGCCCATTACAACGGTCTTGATAAAAAAAGCTGGGGGCCGATGCTGGTGTCACTCGCTTTGAGCTTTTAATTTTACTTTTCAAAGCTATCTGTTTCCGGGTATGCCATCTGTAAAGTCCGTTATTCTTTGCTTGGCGAATATAGTACACAATATTTTTGATTAAATAAAATGAATTAACTATTTGATTTGAAAAGTTCACAGTGTTCAACAGTAAATTATCTACGTAGGTCGTGCGTTTTGTATTTTATCTTATTTTAAAATGAATCTTATCGTCAAAAGGGAATGTCAAGATTGTTTTAACAATATTCGCCTAGCAAAAAAAAACGGACTTCATTCGTGATAGAGCTGAAAGCTTATTGCACGTATTTCGTAACCCACATTACATTAACAATAGTAAGTCGTCTACAAGATTGATTGCCAGAATTAAGAGAGAGAGGGCTGAAACGTAGCCTAAGAAAGCTTCTAAAGAGCCGTTTATCAAAAGTAGATTAGCGTGCGTTCTGTAAAAAAAATTTATAAATTAATAATCGCTCAGTACCATCAGTTATTAAGCTAGTTTGCTGCAAATCAATATTTTCCTCAATATTGACGTAGCTTCTGTTCTTTGATATATAAGGTCACCTCGTTTTAAGTGATAATATTGAAAGGGCTGATTCAGAACAATAAATTAACCATTTTTTGTAGAAAACATTTTGGATTTTTGTCCGCTAGTTTTTGAGAAAATTGGTGACTAAGTTAATATTTTTTTTTTAGATTTTATTTTTTATTAATTAAGGCTAAGATAAGAGAAAAAGAAGGTTTAGGCATTGAATTGAGAGAGGCGAAGCCGATGATGTAGATAACTTTTTAAATTGTCTGAGAGCTGTTTTAAAAAATAATATAGTCTATGTTAAAGAAAATAATAAAAATAAAAATATCGATATAGACACACGCAGAGCCGCTCGGTCAACCAAGCACCCACAACGCCAATAGCTCAAAAATCATGCTCCATCATCAATAAAAAGGTTTAACCCCTCCACGGACGATTGACTCAAGCATCGTGCCCTAAAGGCGGGCCGTCAATTAGTGGAGGAGGCTGGTTTAGGCGCAAATAATCGCTCGCTCATTACGCCTCCCTTGTTTACTACTCATTAGGCAGCGAGCCGAAGATCGCATTAAATTCGGCATAGGCGAAAGCAGTTTGAGGATGACGGGTAAAATTGTTATTGCAAGTGATTAACAACGGTAATATTTAGTAGGACTTTAAATTACACATTTTATTTATTTATTCTTACAAAAAAATGTGATATAAACATTAATTAAGACATGTAAACTTATAGCAATGAGTGGTAACACATTTATTTATTTTATTTTATTTCTTTCTTTCTCATCCATTTCTTTTCTCGCTCCCTAATAATGTTAAACAAGAAAACGCCATCTTTGTATAATATAACAATGCGTGCTGCGTGTTCTCAAACTGTTATATGACAGTTTTGTCATAATTATAGAGTTTGACCGCACTTACCTAATCGTCGACAACGTTCGTTGCCGACGGTTTTGGTGAGGTAAAAGTTAGTGCGATCGAGCCAGGGGTTTTTATGATAAGTAATGATAACTAAGAGGACTTTAACATTAGCAGGCCGTAATACTGACTTTTTCCTTCCTTGTTTATTTATTTTCATCGTTTTTAGTCGGGGCCTGTTTACTACTCATTAGGCAGCAAGCCGAAGATCGCGCGAAATTGGGCGATGGTTATTTGGTTCTGGTTTGGTTTGGTTTGGTACTGTTGTAGCAGTATCAGTGGCTTGGGGGGGGGGGGGCGTAACTAACAGGATTCAAGAGCAAATCCATTTCACATAAAAAATACGTCACGAGGAATGTTTATTCATGTAACAATTAAACTCCTTGCAACGTAAGACAGCTATTATATCCATACTGCATGTACTTAAAAATACAGGTTCCAAATGCTTTCGACATAATAATCGTGAAAAAGTTTAATTAAAACAAGTGCGCCAGTCATTAGGGAAGAATTCCGCGCTTGCCGCGACCTCTGGTGAGCGCGTTATTTTTTTCGCGCCATTTAGTTCGAGAACCGTCAGCGTGGGACGGACTGGGGGTTAAATTTATTTTAAAGTAGCAATCCCGGCAAACTTCGTTTTCCCCTGTAATTCGGGGTGGCGACGAGTACAACAAAGTAAAAATCATGAAAATCGGTCTTCCCGTTCTTGAGATTTAATTGGTAGTATTAACTATCACGACTTACTTTTACGTATTAAAAAAAGATATTTGTAAACTCCTTTACATAAAGCAATGATATCTCTTGCTTACATTAGCATAAATGAAATTTGATGTCAGCAGAAAATACTCTTTAGCCGCATTACCAAATCTATCTTACTACCAGTTGAGATAGTGATATGGCGAAAGAAATGTCTGGCTTTATAGTTTATTTTGGTTTTTATAGTGTTTTGTCACCATACAAACTTATTAATATACATTGCACTTGTAAAAAGACAACTGTGAACCTGTGACTGACGAGGAATTTAACCCCGTGCCTTACGCAATCCGGGCGTATGCCTATACCACTCGGCCACCGTCACACTAACAAGCCTGTTGAATTTTTGCAAGTGCTTTTTAACGTATTCCTCGTCTGTCACAGGTTCACAGTTGTCTTTTTACAAGTGCAATTTATATTATTAAATGTCTGGCTATTTATGTGAATATTCTGCGCGTGAATCTAATGGCTAGTATAGAGGCCGTGTCCCATTTGTTTTCATGCAATAGTATTATGCCCGCATTCTTTGATTATTTGTGTCTGTGGTTACCATAACTACAATGGATTAATTATTTTTAAACCACGTAGAATTTTTCTCATACTTACGTTAGAACCTAATTCAAGAGGATATTGTTAACAAGTGCTAAACAGTTATTTTATTTTTATGCGTTAAATACCTGACACCTCTATCTGATACTAAAATTCTAAGCATTAGACCTCTGGGGGTCAATTCTCATGCAGTTCGTATACAAAAAAAGTTCACAGATCGAATTTTCTTTCTCAAAGAAAAAAATGTTTCTGATTTTTCATGGTCACGATTTATATGCGTTTCGATTTTTTTCGTGCGGTAGTTTCTTACGTTTAGATATACTACTTATTTTTTCTGTAAAATGGTCAAACTCGTAATCGAATTACCATACGGAAAAAGTTCGATTACTTGAGAATCGCCACCCTGGTAGTGATATACCGTACTATAAGAAGCTATCAAAATACAGCCTTGTCTCTCATGCTAATTATAATTATACTAGCTTTTGCCCGCGACTTCGTTCGCGTGGACTTCAGGTTCGTCCCGTTTAGTAGCGCAAAAAATGTGTTTTTTTACGACCTCACATTAGAAACCTCAAAAATTGTAGCCTATATGTTATTCTGATGTATAAGCTATATTGTGGTAAAGTTTCATTCAAATCCATTCAGTAGTTTTTACGTGAAAGAGTAACAAACATCCATACATCCATACATCCATACATCCATACTTACAAACTTTCGCCTTTATAATAGTAGTAGGATGATCTGATATTGGGTGAGATTTTGAATACTTTCTACAAAGACGATAACTTCTGTCCCTGCGTGCACCTCTGTTGGAATTTCGGAGGTTTTCAGACCGGCAGAAGTAAGGGGTCGCGGAATGCAAATCAAAAGCCGAGCTATTAATATTAATACGGACGCACACTGAATAAACGGATCTGCTTATGAATACTGCAACGTGCCAGAGATGTGACACGATTTTGGCCGAGTTCAAAAAAGGAGGGTGTTATTTGTCATGTTTTTGTGAGCATTGACAACAAACTTCAGGCAGTGTAGAACAGAAAGAAATTATAATTATGTACGACGAGATTGGTTAACTAGAAAATTTACTAATTTGAAAGTTGATTTGAAGAAGGTGTAAGACATATCTCTGAAATAAAGTATTCCTATCTAAAGTAACTAAACTCTAACGGTTTTTTTTCTAATTATATGGTTTATAAGATAAAATCAAACCTTTATTTCATTACAAAACCAAAATCTTTGCATGCCTTTAAGGTGTCACAGGCAGATAGTAGGTACGAGTACCTACTTTAAGATTTACGATGGCATAATTTCCCCTATCGCAGGGGGTCTATTATTTTTGTTTCAATTTGCATAAAGTGGAGGCATATTTTGGCATAATTATGCTAATTCATTTCCTAAAAAAGCACAGCCTTTATGTTTCTAATTTGCATTACCATTCCGCATTAGGTATAGGAAGCCATCGGAGCATCCAACCCTCAAAAGCCTACCCTTGTTTTGCGAAGATGTATGAGGCAGATAGTGGAGGCTAATGGCGCCCGTCAAATGCCTTCAATTGGGTCGTTAGGGCCATATTAAAAACACCAGTGACGTTGCGTTTTCTTTTTTACGCCGAGGTGTGGCGTTGAAAGAATACCTAGAAGGGTCGCTGGGTCGTTTCGACCCCGTCACCCGAGGGAGGGTTATTATATTACGGCCGGCTTTGTGCGAAGGGTAAGGTACTGGACGTTGAAGTATAATGAATTCCTTTTAAAATTTTTGCTCTCAAATTTTCATGAGCGTGCCGAGAAACGATAAGCGAATTCCGCCCCGTCATTATGTTATGGCGGTTTTTAATTACTTTTTTCATGCTTATGGTAATTGGTTACGCAAATACGCACCTGAAAATACATAAAAGTTATGCATTATTTCTTGAAATCACCATAATTTTAGAAGCTTTATGTCTAGATATTATTTTGTTGTACTTTGGTATGTAATATGAATGTTGCCTATGTAGCCGCCTGTTTGCTATGGATGTTCATAACGTTCTTATATCGCTGATTTCACAAGTATATTTTTAAAATGATCTGAGCTACTGAGAATGGTAAATTTTATACCCAAATTTATAATTAACTGTGTGAAGTTTCGGAAGATATTTGTTCTTAGTAACCTCAATATTATTTACTCATATTCGTCGTGTCTACAGAGTTGTTTACTTGAATGTAGCAAATACTTACTTATTGTAAATATAAATAATTGTCCATTCCAAAGTCAAGACTGTTAGTCTTATTACCTTTTCTTCCATCATAACATAACAAACTTTTGGAAAACTATAGTTACATTTAAGGGTTTTAGGGTTTTGTACCCAAAGGGCAAAAAAGGAGTCCTTATAACTGTCACCAGGCTGTATCTCAAGAACCGCGATAGCTAGACAGTTCAAATTTTCTCAAATTATGATTTTGTTGCCGTTAGACAAACAAATACTAGAATTAAAATAAATATTTAACTCGTCAAGTATGTGTAAACGAGACACAATAAAAATTCCATTGTTATGCGACTCTCGGCATTCGTTTGATACCTGACTGATTAAGGGAGGGCAACAAACGCAATGTTTTTGTCCTTTTTTGCTCGATATCAATAATGGGAACAGGAAACTTGAAAGAAGAACTTGAAATATTCATCAATGTTGTTTAAAGTCAATGGTACGAAAACATTGTGCGCGAGTCCGACTCGCACTTGGCCGGTATTTTTTTTCAATTTTCTGCCGAAGAACGTGAATTTATGACGTGAGCCTAAATTAAGAATGATATTTGTTTGCAAACAATGATTCTCCTCCTTTCGCTCAGATTAAAACTAAACGGCTAATTCGCAAAGCTAACCATTTACGCGATCAGCTAAAATTTTACGGCCGTAAAATTAACCGTAAAGTGTCCGCTGAAAATTATTATAAATGGAGTGGCGCAAGAATATTTTTTGGCTCGGCCGCCTAAGCTCTTAAATGGGCCAAAGCGGATAATTTAGAGCGTCGCGCCGGCCCACATTAATTAGTATTTTAATTAAAATTAATAGGCGATTATTTGGGAAAATTTTCAAGTAGATACTTTTAATAGGCTGCTGAAATTGCATTTTATGTGCTGTGCTGGGAATTTTGGGTGGCGAAGGCCAAACGTGTTTATTGGTATATTTGGAGTTGTTTGATGCCTAGTGTATGTTTTCGTAATTTCTCCTTTCATAAACTTATTTTTGTACCTTCTTATAATACAATTTGTGCACATAAGACTAGAAAACTTGTCAGTTAGGAGCGGTGAAAAATAGTTTTGAGTTAAATAGTTTTCTTGGAGAAACCATATGAATTAGGGAGAGATAACAAACATAATGTTTTGAAAATTACATGTGTAAATTAGGGGTCAAATTTTTTGCACATTTGTACAGCGAAATAGTGGCTCCAATATCTTCGATGGCTTATTAACCCCTAAAACCGAGCGGCGCCGCGGGCCGCGCGATGCCAAAAAGGCCAAAATTCTCACGCGTGAAAGTGCCGCTTTCTTTTACCTTTTTCCAATGGGTATCGACGAACCGCCTTTCGATTTCATTACGGACGTCCGTCGTTTTTTTATTTTTAAATCACACCGTGCTCCACGCGGCCGCGTTTTTGCTCGTCTCTGTTTTTTTTCCCACGATCTCGTTTCGTTTTTTATGCACGCGCCCCGCAAACAATGCCATCGTGGCCACTGAATTAACTCCGACTTTTTGCCTTTTCGCGCCAATAAAAATATTTTAATTCAGCGAAAGCGTGTTAATTAATAATTAATATTTTTCGACGAGCGCTGTTTAATGGTCTCGTTTAACACGTGCACTGCGATTGTTTTTTCGCGCATCGTTTTCATGAATGGAATGATGACGTAATAGGATAATGTCAGAGTCGGCAATTTAACGTTTTTATTGGATTGCGTGTTGTTGATTTTTTTTTCGGTTACGACCGCTCGCCGGTCAATGGGACGAGTGCATCGGGATTTTAATTTTCAATGTCATTATCACTTTCACAATGAGAATGTACTCATGTTTATTATTAACACGTTTATTTGCGATCGGGTAATGGGTACGGATTTTTATTTGCTCTGCCGTGAAATGCTTTTTTGTTTTTTCCGCCGAACGTTTAACGTGGTCAGTGTGTCAATCAGTAATGATTGTGACAACATGTTTACAATGTCACACATAATTTGGACAGCTTTTACTTTCCTTATCAAGGATTTTAATGCCTATACGGCTACGACGGAGTGATAAAAGTCTAAGAAAAAGCATTAAACGCATCCTTGTCCAAAGTGACGGCTAATCTAAGTATTTCAATTTTAGAAGGTCAACGCCACATAGGTTACAAAGTCAAACTGTCACTACAAACTCTAGCTCAAGTCCCCTTCAATCGAGACCAGTTATCTGAAGCTGCAAACTAAGGTCACGGCTAGGGTCAGCTTGTTTCGCTTTGACGGCAATAGTTTCGGTCAACCGGTCATTGAAGCCACGCGCAGTGAACGGGTTAAGTTGAGCCGCACTATTACTATTCCAAGCTTTATGTTTTTAATGCATGAATATGTTTTATTGAAAATTAAATGGGGCTTTAGACGGGATAGAACACAAATTGTGTTTGAAATTTCAAATGCGTGTGATCACACATTCTATTAATATAGTATTATAAAGTTGAACTCAACTGAAATAATTATTTGATTAAGTACATTACAGATCCAATATTATTAATATTAGTAGGTACAACTAATATGGTATATGGTTTGTGCTTGTTGTTTTAAGTGTCCGTTTTTAATTTATATTTGTATGTCTGATACAGACAAAACAAGCTGAACTGATAGAACCATCATTATCTTGACCATATTTTATACAAATAAATTGATTTCATTTCAATTCATCAAAAAATAATAATATATTACCTACTTAAAAGTTTCTACTTCCATAAACTTTAACGATAAGTATACTCAATTTTAACGTTACTTTAAGCCGAACAAACTTTCAATATTCATTCGGCGTAAAATAACGTTAAAATTGTTATCATGGGTTAAAAGTAAGTACCTACTGATGCTTCTTGCCATAAATATTTTTTAAGTTTTTTTATTTGCTTATTTACGAATGCTCACTGTAAGAAATGTTTTTACTCCTAGTTAATGAGAGCACTCCTTCGTTAATTCGCATTACCTAAATTAAGTTGAAACAACAACGACCACAAATTATAATAATTCGCGAACTTTCTCAGCAAAACGACCACCGCAATGTAACGCAAAGTAGATTTCCATACAAATGAAAAGTAATTTCGCGGCGGGTAAGTAGCGGAGCGGAGGTGCTAAATCTCAACTCTCTCCGGGGCACCTACGTAGGAACCGCTTTTGCATTTCTAAGTGTAAGTAGAGATCAGTGGGCTTGTTTCACCATCGCCAAATAAGCACTAACCAACGAATAATTCAAATATGGAACGTCATTTCGTATGAAGTTTTGGACCGATGACAGATGACAGATGTGTCACAAGAATATAAATTAGATTTTTTTTAAGCAGGCCTAATAATGGTTACTTTTCTTTTTACTTGACTATCTTTTCCTTCCTATCTCCATAAGTTTTCATCCGAAACAAACAAATAACAAAACCCACGGATCTACAATAGTAATTCACGCTATAACAGACTTTATTTACTGAACTCTCGGGAATTTGTCCTAAAATTATTTGCAAATAAACTATCAGATACGCTTCATCTAACTAGCTCGAGTTTCTGCTCTATCAAAATAACACAGTAAATTTCGTAACAACATAATAAATATTTAATCCATCTAACTTAGGGCCCGTTCCTTGATCGATAGTTAACTTAACCAATGGTAAAAAATACCAATGGTTGAATATTTTACAACTGTGCATGTTCCAAGGAAAAATAGCCAGAAAAATAGCTTGCTTGGTTAGGGTAACTTTTGCTTAAAACTTGCTCAGTCGTTGTTTTTCAACCTCTATAACGGGTTTGAACCATTAGTTTAGTTGCAGCCGGGTCTTAGAAAGCATTTCTGTAATAGCACCAACGACAAACCGCCGTTTAACGATTTTATGCAGATGCAATCAGCGCTCTTGAAATTGATCAAGAATGTTAATTCTGAACAAGACAATATTAATAAAGAACCCATAGCTGTAATAGCGACTCATGCTTGACGGTTTTTTGCAGACTTGAGATCGTAAAGTTGTCGCGAGGATTACGCGGAGGGGATGCAAATTCTCGTTCTCTTTGTCCGGAGCTTGAACGCTTGTACAATGTATTATTATTTGTTTTCTTTGAGAAAGATATGAAAATACGGCGCAAGAAATAAGGCGATAAGGGGTTAAATAAACTGTTATCACAGTTTTAAATGGCTGAACTTAATTTGGTAGTAGACAGATTGTTTATTGGGAAAATCAGAACTCTTCCATGCCATCACAGTCCAGTAAATTTGTGGTCGAAATGCATCACGTAAAATGTTAATTTTCTACAAGCTTTATCACGGAAACTAATGGGTCTAAAGATAATATTTAAGTCTCATTTGTAACATATTTTGTCAATTTTAAACATGTTTTCAAAGGGTTTTACCAAAAACTACTGCTGTATGGTTAAATTCGTCGTGCCATCTTCAAATTGAAGTTTGGAGGTCAGCATGTAGAAACCGATGCGGTCTTGAGCCGCTCTTCTTAGCTGGTCATAAAAACGAAGTTTGGTCCAGTCTGGAAAAACGATTAAACATTCTCGGTTTTTTCCCTTTTTTTAGACTTTTGAGGTCACAAACTTGCAGTTATCATTCAATCTGGGCTATCATCAACAACGAGTATGCAAAAAGTCTGATCAACCGTATTTAACTCAAGCTTAATGTTTTATTTTACTAGACTAACAGTAGTAAACATAAGTATAAGTGCTGCATGTATATGGAATATAAGTATAAGTATGTATAATAAAGCTGGTAGGTGCGCAAGGGCGAGTCTCATCTGCGTATCGACCACCTTTTACGACGTAAACACTCGCTGGCCACCAGCTCTCAAACTTTATTGGTAATTTACTTAGATTTGTAAAAAAAACTGTACTTTTATCTGTTACCTCCGTGGCGTAGTAGCTCAGCACGCTGGGTTTCAATGCGTCGCCGCTCTGAGGTCCCAGTTTCGACTCCCGGTCGGGTGGGTTATAATTTTCTACTTTTTCTTACCACTGTCGATTCTGTTGATCCCCAAAACAAAAGTGTATAAGCTACTTACTTTCGGATGAAAGCAAAGTCACATACAATGGTGTCTAATATATTTAATATTTGCATCATCCTACTATATGTACTTTACTATATTTTTTTAATCTCATTTATTTATTGAGGTAATAGAAAAAACATGAAATAACTCAATATCTACTAACTGAAAACCTACTCAAAAATAAAACCGTTTTCATGACGCAAAGAGGCGAGGTTGCTGTATCGCTGATATGTAACACTTATCCAAAATCATGTGACGTTATGTGCTAGAGACTTCTTAAATTTTTTGTTGCGTTTAAAATGTTCACGAGGTTGAAAATTTGAAATATTTCAAACTTTGAGTATCAACTCATAAACCCACAAGGGTAGTCAGGGGATGTTAGGGACAAATCGCCGCAGCCCGCGGCCAGGCACGCAGGGCCGTTTGCAAGACGCACCCTTCTAATCCCCATCCTCATTACATACAAGGATAGTTAAAACAGCCCCCACCCACCCCCGAGGTTTTATATCTTCAATAAAACGGGTAACGCGATACTTTACGGTCGCGCTTTGAAATTTTCCCGAAAATGCTGGGTTAGATACTTATGCGGCGAGGCAATGAAATGTTTATGGGCGAGTTTAGTTCGGCTTAATGTGCTGACGTACGTTAAAAGGACATGTAAAATGGAATTTGAATTAATTGCGTAAAGTGAATATTTTATCGGTAGGGAAAATGATGACTGATTTAAACACTGAAATAGTCTTGTACCGATGCCACTGTTTAGAAAGAGTTTGATTTGTTTTTCATCAAGTGTTTTAATGTAATGTTCACACACATTCGATAATACTAAATTACTTTCTAAATGTTCTTAATTCGAGTACCTAGGAAGACCCTAGTAAAAAGATGGTGCTTGGTTAAAAGTATATTACGAAAAATTTCAATTTATCATCCCATTTTCAGTTATTCTTCTCTCTTCTTCTATTCATCACAATACAGCCGTTTTGCTTGTCAACCTCTTATTTTTCAAATGTCCTTTTTACCATCCGCGGCCTATCTCTTCTCCCGGATAAGACCCTGCAATTTTTCCGAATCGTTTCTAATTCCAAAGCAAACCCGAAGGGAGGCGCCACCGCCAACTCGCCCCGCTCTCCGCTCTCCCCGGATTATACGAAAGATAGTTAAAGCCCTGAATAAATTCCCTCCAATAAAGACCCTTTGTCCTTTGAAATAAAGGGATGTTTTTGTTATCTTGAGGATGGGCTAATTTGACAATAACAAAAGGGCTTCCGTAAAGGGAATTGCGCTCAGTGATGATAATCAACGTTTTTATGTTTACGAATGTATGTTGGATTTCGTTTGCAATTTGTTCGGAACAAAGGGGTAATATATACCCAGAATGACTCTTGAGTTTTTCGGCTTGGGGCCACCGGTTTGTTTGTAGCTAAATTCAAAGCAGTAATAATTTATTTAGGGGCCAATCAACGTGGGCTTTAAAGTTTTACACTGTGGCTCAAAGTGGATGAAGTTTGTGCTTACATTGTCTGCAACTTAATTGGTTTTGTAAAATGAATTGGTCACATGCCTTTATCAGGATTAAACTTTATGAGACAAACATTAAACTTGCTGAAGTTTCAAATGAGCATAGATATGTTTACTGTAACTCAGGTATATTGTGACCATGGCACTCTTAACAGTGCTGACTCATACATAATAATAATACTTATTCTTTCAGCTCGACCTGGCATTCGAACCCGGGTTCTCTTGGGAAGTAACCAGTGAACTAACTGCTACATCAACGAGACAGTCAAAGAAGCTGACTCATAAATAAGATACTTGGTGTTAGAAATCCCCTGTGAAATTATTCTGTTGTAATCATAGTTTTTTTTGTGTGTAGGTTGTTATTGCTTACTTCCTTTAATGTCCTATTCTGACTACAGGACCGATCGCAGGCTGAAGCATTCATTCAGCATTGACCCTTCTACTAAAATGTAAAAAAAAGAAGTTATCTTTCCATTTTTACCACTTCACCCCCCACTTTTGCAGGCTAATGGCTCCTGAGCAGTGCCTTCCGTGAACTTTGCACTTGAAATGCAGCACTATGCACCTATCGAGTGCTTTGTTTAAATATGTGCAATAAGAAATGGAAAGGAGAGTGAAAAGAGCCTATAGGTAGGTTATGAAGCATACTTTACCAATTGTATTCAAAAGGTAACTCGAATCAATTGTAAACGAACGCTCAAACTTTATAAGAAGTCACTTAATAACATAATTAGTTTGACGTCGTCGTCGTAGCTTTAAAGCTATTTTTATTAAAATAATGGGAAGAAAACATGACTTCATAAAGCGTTTTGTCTTCTATAATATTAAAAAGTAAAAGTAAAGTTAGCCTGTAACGTCCCACTGCTGGGCAAAGGCAACTCAACTATGAGTTCTCAGTGCGGATTGGTGGAGGGGTGTTTGCAAGGAAAGCGACTTGCTGAGAGATTAATATTAAAAAAAAAACTATAATATTAAACAAAGCCTAAATTTTTCCATTATTGTAAAATCATCTATGAATGAGTCGTGGCTGTGTCGTAAAAGGTATGTTTACATGCACGTAACAACTAATACCCATATCGCTCGTATCTTGCACGCTAAAGCGTAAACCCTTCTCCCAATTTTAATCTCCGGTTCCATTCCCCTTAAGGGTCGGTTACCTCGACCGGTGACGGTAGGTGAGAGCCGTCGAAGATGTCAGGTGTCTCTCGCACGCGTTTGGTAATTAACATGTGATACGAGAGGGTGGGCCTTTAGGTTTATAGGGATTTGGTGGTGCTAAAGTACTCGTAGATTACTAGATTGAGTTAAAACACAAGGATTTATTTCGAATTTACTCACATATTTAAAATTAAACGCCTGACGTTTCGAATGCTTTACTTACAGCAACCGTGGTCACAGGCAGACTGGCAGGGCCCTATTTTTGAATCACTCGCTTAATGATGGCGAGTGATTTTCGATGGCGATTCTTTTAATTCGAAGATGAATTAAAAGTTTTCGAACGTAAATCACTCGCCATCTTGAAGCGAGTTATTCAAAAATAGGGATCCAGGAGTCACGAGAGAGATTGTGCGCGAAATAAATGCGTGAACGGTTTAAATCAAATAGTAGTATTTGCGTAAATTTTAGAACAAAATATTTTAATAATTAGTTTTAGCCTACGCGTTGAATAAAGCACTTGCTAACTTTGACATGCTTGCCAAAACGGTGGGTGGTCGTGTCTCAATAACTCAAGACATCGTAGATTACGTACTTACTTTGATTCTGAAGAAATTGGGCTCGTATGTGCTCACACAATCACATAACTAAGTACACACACGTTACACATAATTTGACGTTCATTAGTAAACGTAAGATGGTGCAATGAAACCGACTTGTTAGTAGTATCTAATAAACCTCTAACTGACGATCACTTAAAAAAAAACTTTTGAAAAAAAAACATTTGCGAGTTCAACAACCTTTGAAACTTCCCCATCACTTACTCCGAATCAACAGAAACTGAGTCCTTGTCACAAGTCACTCGAACCAGCCGATACGATTGGTAGCAAAAAGGTATTTGCCCGACCCGGCACTCGAACCCACTGTTTGCGTTGCCTACACCGAACGCTGTTTTTTTACCCCGAATCGGTGGTAAATATGCATGAAGTTTTTTAACACTGGCAATCATAGAAGTAGCGAGAGATTGCTTTGAAGCAGCACTAGTGTACTTTAGCTGAACAATCACTAGTTTAAGTATTAGTTTTGTCTGATATATGATTTTTATACTCTGAAATTCGATTATATTATTCGTGTGAAACATGTTACCGTATCTGTTGGTCATAATGGGATAATTTTTGACTAAGACATTGATAATTTAGTTTATTACTGGAGCTCTATTTTTGAATCACTCGGTTCATGACGGCGAGTGATTTTCGTTCGAACATGAATTAAAAGTCAAAGGAAATAACTCGTTTTCGAACAAAAATTACTCGTAATATTGACGCGAGTGATTCAAAAATAGGGCCCCAGGGTTGACATTACATTCACACAATGCTTATCTAGGTTGCTCTTGGATATTTACAATTCATTCATCGTAAACTTTAAAAAATAATTTTGCTCGGCAAACGAAATTATTTTTATATTCCATAAATTACGTTATCCCTTAACTCTAGAAATATATCTCGCTCCTGGGCGGCCACATAAAGGATAATAGCTACCCTCAGGGCGGGCCTGGACCCGGCCTATATACGTAAAGTCCCGGATTAAATAAACAAAGTTTTTGCGAAATCCCACGAGCTGAAACATCAAACAGTGGGATCGGTACATTTGGGTAGATTAACGGCCCCTGCGTAAGGGACAGACCTTTTCAGGGCGTTATTATGAGTAGCGATGTTGTGACGATACGGTAGGAAAGTAAAGACGATCCAAACGAACAGTAACAGGCATACCAAATTTAAGTCGCTTTACCATCGACACGATAAGAAGTAAGGGTAGCATCGGAAGCATCAGTACCTACTTATCCTATTACTTCGCGTATACTAATGTGCACTATGATAGACTCTACTTTGTCATGACATTTTCTTACCTACATCGGTGCTGGATTGATACCTAGTTTTTTCAAGATTAGCTCTGTTGAAGAATGGTGAATCTAATTATGGTAAAACCTCCAACAAAGCTTCCCAGTTGCGAGAAAATCAACGATCCATTTTGTCCAACATTGGTCCTAAACAAGAAAATTATCCTCTTTTATTCGATGTATGCTACTGAAGTAATTTTTAACTGATACATTCCTTTTTTTTCTTGGATGATTATTACTCCGTTTTTGTACCGTCAACGACCGATCGAAACAACCAATCCATATTGTCCTCACGCAGTAGAAAAGCCCTGTCAGATGTCAGTCCATTTTTGATATCTGTTCCAACGTTCGAAAGTAATCTCGTTAATCTGAATACATACAAAAAAGTGGGTCGAGTTAAATCTTGTCTGTTTTTCGAGCTATTTTTCTCAAGGGCCGCACGTGGCGGTGAATTATCGTGGGGGGTGAAGGGAGGGGGGCAAAAGGGTCGCTGGAGAGTCGGGATGCCCTAATTTTTTACCCGGCGAGGTTAGTTCAAAAGAGTTTTTATAATTACGTTACATAATATGTGGAGGTGTGGTTGATGTGTTTTTGCTTTTATAAAGCTTGGTAGGTATACTTGTTACAGACGACTGATGTAATTTGATAGAGTGATGTGTACCTTGGTAACCCTATACTTATAGTCTGCGTTGCGCTATCTCACTAAAACCTAAATATAAACCTCATTGAAAGCTATTTGACATATGTTAAATTTTAAATTAAGATAGAGCAACTAATCTTGTAAAGATCGCATGATCGCACTGGATGCAGACCGCTCACAACCGGTCGTTGTGGAAAGCTATGGGGGAGGCCTATGTTCAGCAGTGGACGTCCTTCGGCTGATAATGGTGATGATGACGATGAACTAATCTTACCTCCTTATTGCGTCAAGTATAGATTATGCAATTTTTACACACCCATTAGTGCTTGAAGACTTGATGACAATCCTTTGATTTATTATTTATGTAGGCAATGATGTGCAGTATTTATTTATACTTTATTGAACATCAATTGGTGGACTTGGGCACTATCTCCCAGTCAACAGCTTGGGAATGCAGAAATTTTAATCAGAGGCGGAGCATTTACAATAACCGCTTTTTTGTTCAAAATCAGTGTGTTGTCAGTAAGAAACTGATGCCAGGTTTCCCATTACCTTCTTAAAAGTCAGTTTATCTGTTCAATAGTGGTATATTAAATGAACAGAAAACCATATTTAATGAATAACTGTCTTCTTCAAAGCCGGGCAAATAGCTAGTGCACCATTAAATTATTTACACTTACCTATAGCATACATACTTCCTTAGCCATTCCTCCCGTACCTAAACAGGATTAAACCAAAACGATAAATCACGTAGACACACATGCTACACACCCGGCTATAAATTACGAAGATTTAATTAATATAACCGAACAAAATCTTATGTCCGCCATTTTGGGAACCCTTATCCCCACCCGCCGAAACAGACGATTACACCTACACCAACATTTTCTTGGTACTCCTCAAAAATTTGTCAATTATTTTCCATCTTTAACTCTCAGTGAATAGGGGTGATATTACATTAAAAGATTGGTTTGCCGGGTGCAAAAATAAGTTTGCGGTCTTTGTACCCCGGTCCTTCCGCGGGCATAATTAGGGACGGACCCTACTAGATGAGATTTCGAGTTTAAATTGATTCAATCGCCATCGTGTTCCGAGAGTCGGTGTTTTTTCGCTTGGATTCTGAATGTTTACCGAGCAAGGCATTTATTAGCAGATTGCTGAAGTCGACGAAATTGATTAGGTTTGTTCGATTAGTTCGGTAGTGAGCTAGTTTGGGTTGGTCTTGTAATTCTGTTAAAATGTTTGTTCTGTGATGTGACTCAGCAGATTTGATTAGGTAAGACGATTTTCAGTGATTCCATCGATTTTAATGTTGAAGATGATAGAATAAAAATAAAAAGATCATAAAGACCTTTTATAGTCTTATGCAAACCCATGATATAATGTCCTATTCGTTACAAAAATATTGATTTACTTAAGACCTACTATTACATTATAAATCTTCATAAGTATCACGATAAATTACTTATTCAGTAAAAAAATTACTTACACCACCCTTATTTACGTCTCAGCAACTCAATCCATTTAAATGTGGTTGTTTATTTGCAAGAAGAAAAGAGGTAAAAACGTAAGTAAATAATGCGCTGGCGTGTTCTTACCGCGGCGCCCCCGGCTAGCAATTACTGGGCAGACTGCAGCTGTGCTTCATCCATCACGGAGCTTTGTCTAACTTGGAGATTTTCAACTGTTTTACTTAGAGGCACTTGAGCATGATGATTTAAATCCTGGTTTAAATCTTATTTCTGTCTCTAGCAGTGTCAAATAAACCGATAAAGACAGAATCATGATTTTATCCAGCGTAAGCGTAATCTTGGGTAAAATCATCATACGCAAAGTGGACCTTAGTAAATTTTACTGATTTGTAGCGCCATTTTAAGATATTTGGATATGGAAGTATCTAAACATAATGTATCAATGGCAATTATACTAGATTTTCACATTTTCTTTTTTTATAATATATTAATCAACACTGTCTAGAGATATTTTGTATAAAGTTCTGATAAATGTTTTTTTTTAAATATATACATGTTGAATGTTATTTTGAATAAATTTTGTTTTAATTGAATAAATCTAAAATATACCTAGACAGTGTTGATGTGTGTGTTCTTAAGTAATCATTTTTGTCTTTTCCTCGTGGATAACAAAGGCCTATCGATTTTCATCAATTTTAAACTGGTTCTTCCACTTCTTTTACTTTCTTTATTAAATTTTCATAATTTGTTTTCGTTTGAATTGCCATTTTACTTACCCTCAACTTATTTCTCCCAAGAAAAATACCAACGTAAATATATTAATCTCGCAGCAAATCAGAGACTTGTGAATAATTAAAGCGTACGAAGCCCGCATAATATCTTGGCGATCCGCATTTAACTCGGTCTGAGTTAACTAGCGCCGCTATATTATTTACGGGAACTCTCCGCTATTTCCCCACGGCACAAAAGCTGCGCTTAGAATTATATATGAGTCGAGCTTAAAGTTTAGAAGCTCGCTATGCAAGTCTAAAAGCTTGGGCGGCGCGGCTTGGGAATGTAGTAGACACGGCTATGATATCGCTATATTTATATGTAGATATACCTACACTGGCGTAGAGGACCAATCTATGTAAGATTGATGCAGGGATAGGAGTATTTTACCCGCAAATAAACAATTCTGTTCCTAGCTAGCTACTTACTTTCAGACACATTCACTTACTAATCACGGTGGTCCAATTCAAAGCGTTTTTGTTCAAAAAAAAAATACTGTAATACCCCACTGTTTTGTTATCAAAATGAGTAAGTTCAAGCTCAGATTAAACTTAATAAGTGTAGGCAATAATTAAACAAAGTCTGGCAAGTGAAAGCTGAATCCAGTGTTTTTGAAACAGCAACATTGTGACAGCGTCAATCAAATTGTTGTTTGCTGAGCATTGACTATATCTTGATACTTGAGAGAGAACTTTCAGAGAACGGTAAAGTAGCTATTTTATATAAATAATATATTGAACTGCATAAACTCGTGTTTCAATCATTTACGTTTTAATAGCTAATGAACCGACTTTGTATATGAAGTCTTAAAACCAATAAATCTTAGATAATATTATGCCGCCTTTTCTAGGTTCAGCTTTCGTTTGCCAGACTTTATCTCATGAGCACTTCCAAAACGAGTAGTAAGTTAGCTCCCTAGAAAATGCAGTTAGGTATTTCCTGCGTTTTAGAATAATAAAAAATACTGTATCAACTTAAAAGTGCCTAACAGCCAACATTATTTAGAATAATTATTGACCCTGTCTAAGGATATCCAAGTCTATGGTAAGTACAGTCAGCAAAACATTAACGGGCGCTCAAGCCGACGCGACGCGCTCTAAACAGAGCTGACGCGACTCAAATAGAAGCCTTTCTACTTCAACTTTCTAGTGCCAGGCCTTTTAAGTTACAGTTTTAAACATATACATATTTAGTTTTATACATTAAACCGTATATTATTTAGATTTTAGGTAATTATAACGTATAAAGAAGCGAGAGGATACCTTCAATTATATCTTGATATTTAGTTTTATACATTAAACCGTATATTATTTAGATTTTAGGTAATTATAACGTATAAAGAAGCGAGAGGATACCTTCAATTATATCTTGATTAATAAATACCTAAATGTAATTTTACAATGGAGGCAATCAATTAGAATTAAAAATCTTGAATTAAAGTTTAAACAGTAACATGTATGGCAATGCAATCTATAATAGAAGTATCAGTTTTTGTTACAAAATCTGAATAAATAGCCCAGTTTATTAAATTTACCTGTATAAGTAACTGAAAAACAAAGTATTCAATCGTTTTCCACCAGAAACGTGACAAACATCATCATAACATAAAAATATTTTTTTTTCTATAAACCAACTGTAATCTTATAAAATACCTCGTCAAAACTAACTTGGCGGTAGTTAAATAGTTGTCTTTCGCCGTGCTTTGTGGCTCAAACGGAATGTAAAGGCGCGTACGAGCGATGTGTTCACGGCAATATGGACAATAACGCCGATATGGCAGCACGGCAATAGCAATACCCACTGAAATCCGGTGGAATGTTTTGAATATAAACGAAGGTTTAGTAATTTTGAGAGTTTGCTTGTACATGTTAAGGTTATGTTTCGGATTAAATAATAGAAATGCGTCAAAGACACGTATGTTTAACTATTGGTTGCGTCGTCTTACTTAAACTATTTTAAATGGAAAACATTGAAACACTGCATACAATCGGAGCTTGTATAAATTCATAAAATAAAAAGTATGTATTATTTATTTTAAAGAACAAACATACCTAAATGAAATTTATAAATTACACTTAATCCCATCAACTTTCTTAGACAGATATTACATTTTTTTAAGACAAGAGAATAGTTACAAAACTAAGTTGAATAAATCATGTTACTGTAAACAACTATTTGCAGTTACCTGACAACATTACATCACATTACACTGATGAGATCAAATAAATAGAACTAAACAAAATTAACAGTTGATTTATTATTAATCAAAATAATTATACCCACACAATGTTAATTAACCAGCAAAGCGTTGCAAAAAAAACTCAATTCTCAGACAAAAAGGACTCAGTGGATGCGTTCTGCTCAATTGAAACGCTGACTGATGCCTGTCAATTTCAAATGAAGCTGACCGAAGAACGCATCCAGTGTGTCAAATCCTTAAATATATTACGCCCATGTGCACTAACCTTAACCAGAAAACGGTACTTACCACAGATTGAGTGCTCCTTTGTGCTTGCCGCCAAGATTTACCAGTCAAACTGTACCACTTACGGCTATGACAAGAGGCAAAGGCGGAGTTAAGACACAATGCTTCAGTGTGCCAACAATGCAACAGTTTACCTCTGACGCCCTGTAGTAATCTTGGTTCTGTCGCTAAGTAACTTGTCTGGATATGAAAACACTTTGTCCATTAATTGAAAGCAATTCTACAGTCTAACAAGTTGTTTGCTGATGGCATTTTCAAATTAGAATTCCTTTATTTCGCTTTAAAAATGATAAACATGACAAGATGTTTTGTGTTAATATTTGGTTCATGCAATTCTATGAAAAGATTGGCCCTGTATAGTTGACTTCAATTTTATTATCTAGCATGTTTTGTTCGATAAACTGTTAAAATGATAAAATCGTACTAGTCAAAATTACCTTCTTGGTAATTTAGCTTGGTCTGGAGTCAATAGCAAACCCATACTAAAAAAAAATAATAAGTTTTCAGCAATGTAAATTATCAACATTGACACTGCGAAATGCTATGGAAACCAATTTCGTAGCAATGTCGTAGCTACGAGTCGTAGATGACTAAGATAAAACTACGAGAGTCTGTCGTTACAATGCTACTCTGTAGCACTGTAGTGGCAATTATTTGTAAATTATATTCATGTATTTTTCCTTTTTTAGATAAAGGTAGAGCGTAAAAACTCTTATGCATTATAGTTTACTTGAATTATTTCATAAGCAAGACTTACTGTGATCTGACTACCACTTGTTGCCTGCTTAGAACTGCATTTAAGACATTAATTTTTTACGTAATATTTTCAAAGAAATCTCCCATTATTTTTCAAAGGAAAAATCTAATTTTCCATTGTTTCCTCTTAATGAGAGCAAGCGGTTTCATTTCACCACAGCTGCCCGTCTCCTTTCTCATTTATTCAGCTATTTATTGCATGTTCGCTAAAACCTTGTTTCGGATAGATTCTACGGCCAGCGGGACTTTAATTAACAATTGTAGATGGCTGGCAAGGAATATAGGATACACTTTATTTACTAAACTTAAAACTATTTTTAAACGGAACTGACGAATATTACCCTTTATTCATTTATCCCTAGTTGCTGATATTTCTGTTTGGGTATAGTTTCAGTTAACATTTAGAAGTTATCTAATGACTTCTTTAAAAAGATTTGAATTTGAAAATTGTTTTTATGAAAAGTATCTAAAAGCGTATGAAATATGCTATTTGTGTGCATACAAATATAACATTCTACGTAAATAGTAGGATTATTATTTAAAAAATATTCAAATAGGTAGGTAAACTCGTCTTTTTAAAATAAGATGTCAAATCCTATGGTAAAAAGTAGATACTTTTTACACATACAAATGTACGATCTTACGTAAATTAGTAACAAATTTTTAATTATTTTTAAACATCAGACAAACCACAACAAAAAGAGGAGGCCCTAAACGTAAGACTTAAACAAATTCTCTGCTATTTGTCAGAGAGGATCCAATTATACCAGCGCTTAATCCTGAGCGTCTGAGCGTCGCCGCAACACCTCGGGGTTAAAAAAACATTAAAAAAAGAAAAAACTTTTTTGTTCTTTTTCTGAGAGCGCCACCTGGTGGCTAGACAAAGAAATAGAGCTGTGTAACTGGCCAGTGTCGTCTGAGAGTATTATGCCAAATAAAAATCACTTAGTATATTTATTTGCACTCAAAAACTATTATATGACAGACAGATTTACAGAATAAAATTTATTGCTTATTGGAACAGAAATACATTTTAAGTAACGGTATATTCTCTTCGTCCTACAATCGATTGAATATTGAAAAACGACATATTGTTTTCTTATAAAATATTGGTATTGATGCTTATTGCTACTCAAACTCTTTTATAGGAAATTTAAGTAAAAAGAGGGTTTGTTGTGTATTATTTGTAAAAAAAATTCAATTTGCCTTCCCAAGTTTTTCCTAGTATCCTCTTTTAGCCAAACAAAGAAAATTTTATTACTTAACCACCGACCCAATAAGAGCAAGCCCGCTTTAATTTGGCTCCAAAAGGCTGTACAAAAGTGCCGATGCAAAGAGGTTACCACCGGACACCCAATTGAAGGTTCGCTTCCTTTGTGGCTCGTGGCATAGACACTGAGCTGCAGCTGCAGTTAATTCAATAGATTTATTTTAATTCAATTGTCTCTGCGCACTGTGGTTTTGTGTGCTGCATTTTTAAGTTCCAACTCAGTTGAATTAGAGGTTGAATTACACGGATCGAATTGATTCCGGCAATTAGTTTTAGTTTTTAGTCCGTTTCCAATGGAATTGAATGCAAAAATTGGTTTTAGAATTCAGGTAAATTAGAATTACATTATTCGTTACAAAATTTTGTATGATTTATTAATGTAACGCAAATATTAAATTTATTATTATGTACAATAATTGACTTCAGTAATTTTTCAAGAAAAGAAATGTTTATTTCTCATTTTAACAGCTAATTTAGCTAGTACACAAGTGAAGCGAGCAATGTCAGATACTATATATCACATAAATATACTTTTCAAGTTGATCCATGATATCTTGTAAAAATGTGTAGTTGTCTGAAAACGTCAAAACCAACAGTTCAATCGAGAGCAAAAAAAAACATTACAATAAACAATTCCACTTTGCTATTCTGTACCCTTTTACTAGCGATCTTATAGCAGTACTAATTTTACTTCAAATGTACGAGGGAGTAGATTTGGTGGCGGGCCACTCGATAGCGCTATTGGGTTCTATGGGGCCCTCGGGCCGCATTTTGTGCATCCCTGCTTTATACCTCGTGTGTTCATTAGTTTTGAGACGAAAAAAAAGAGGCATAACTTTTTAAATAATTAACTTATATTTCTAAAATTTACAGTGAACACTAAGTAGATAATAATCAACAATAAAATATATCTTTTATTCAAAATGTCCACCCTTGTTTTTAATACAGGCCCTTAGACGATTTGGCCAATCATCAATGGCGGCACGAATCTTTTCAAGCGGGATTCGCTTTGCTTCTCGAACAAGAGCTCGCTTCAGTGACTCCAAGTTTGGGTGGGACTTCCGGCAGGCCCTGAGCTCTAACTCAGTCCATAGAGAATAATCCAGCGGGTTGAGGTCGGGGCTGGAGGAGGGCCATTCGTTCGCCGCGATGAAGGCCGGAACATTTTCCCTCAACCAAGCTTGGGTGGTTTTTGCTTTATAGGATGGTGCTAAGTCTTGCTGGAAAACCCAAGATTTGTTGTAAAATAAAGTATGAGATAGGGGTTTCACAACAGGCTCTAAGATGTCACTTTGATAATTCTTGGCTTTCACCTTGACGCCTTGTTGACAGAAATGGAGCGGAGTGACACCTTCATACGAAACTCCCCACCATACCATCACACTTGCCGGATGATGAGTACGCGAGACATTCCGTGCTGAAGCTGGGACATCCTTGCTACTTTTGGCATAGACTTTATTGTTTTGTCGGTTGAACTTTTCTTCGAAAGTAAAAATTTTCTCATCGGTGAACAGTATCTTCCTCGCATCGTGTCTCCTAAGCAGTAATGGACAACGTTCGCGTCGCAATTTACGAAGCCGATCGTTTAAAAAGTGAACTTTTCTACGGCTATACGCCTTTACCTTAAGATCATATTTCAGTATTCTGTTGACTGAAACGCGCGAAATATTAGTCTGCAGAGCAAGTTTTTTCTGAGTGCGACATGGATTTCGGCGAAGTCGCTCTCGGATGATTTTGATGTTCGCAGGTGTCCTTACAGAGCATGGCCGACCACTCCTTTTGCGATCTTGCAAGGAACTTGTCTCCTTGTATCGTTTGATAGTGTATTACACGAAGTTACGGCTTACGCCAAAAGTTTTCACCTCACGGAAAATCTCCATTGGTTTTTTTCCCGCCTTAAATAGCGATATCACGGTCGCACGCAATTCTTTAGTCCCCTCCATCACGATAAAATTGACAGAAATAAATTTGAAAGTCAAAGGTATTAAAAGTAAACGTTTCAAATTCAAAATTGGAAAAAGAATTAAATAGCAGCCAGTAATATTTAATTTATTTTTTTAACTTCAAAGTTCGTCTCAAAACTTATGAACACACGAGGTAGGTATGGTGTTTACTTGTACATAGTTACGCTAGTAATTTTAAACACAAACGAAATTGCTTACCTTTTTTAGTTGAAATAAACAATAACCTCTGTATATTGCGTAAAGTTTCACAATCACACTGTTGTACATTAAAATATTCAACATTCTTATCAACTTAAATTTAATCCAACCTTTTTAGGAAAGCCCATAGCAATGGTTTTATAATTTTGCATATTAGATGAGGGGGTGTGAGGGGGGAGAGGGAGGCTGTCATCGGCTGAGATCCCTTGTTTATCATTCCTTTTGTCCTCCGCAAGCCTTGCGGGCGCCGGCGTAAAATTTATATCAATTATAACACTCGTGTTACAGTGCATATTGAAGATCAGAAGGTTGTCTTACTAGAATTGTACCTGTTTTTTTTTTAAGTCATGGTCAAAGATCCAGGGGGCGTATTGCGATCCAATTTAATCCGTTCAATTCTGAGGCAGTTCAATTCCCACTAGTGTAAACGAATATTATCAAAATAATAATATTATAATAATACTACAATGGTATGAATATTCATATTTATAGTGTTATATTGTAGTAATATTGTCAATATAATGCGAAATTGCAATAAGAATTGATAATTTGACAGTTAAACATAGCGTTTTAACTGTCAAAACTTCATCGCAATACGCACCCAGAGAGGAATAGATTCATGTCTAGATACCAAAATTATTATTACAAATAAATAATAAAACAAACATTCATATTCATAAACATAAAACATATTTTTTGAGCTATTTGTTCAGGAGCGTAAAACACGACTATTATAGTTGAATGTTGAGTTCTCTTATTCTTCTTAAATAGTCTATTGCTTCATATTTTAAGAAAATAATGTGCGTTCATGTTAATAGCCTCATCTGATTTGTTAAAAGCCTCATATTATTGTCAAAAGCCTCATCTGATGTAATCTTAAGCTTTGTTACTTAATATCACTTTAATGTAACTATTGTCTCTTACCTATAGATTTTAACAATTATTTGACATCATCATTAAGTGTGATGGTCCAAACATTCAACGTCTACATCACTTGGCACAGAGCATGGTCAAATTATATTTTTGCTCAATATTGACCTACTGCCCATATCTGCACTGTGCACGGCATTACATATTCTTTCATAAGATATTTCAGGCGCTCTGATGGGCTGACAGGCCTCACTTAACAGAGTTCTGTTTAGCGCTTGCTGGCTTTTTGGTTGTATTTTACTAAAATACGAGAACGAAGTTACGCACAAACATTGCTGTTTATGAGATAGGCTTAATAGCTTCGGTATTTATTTTTATTTATTTTATTTTACTAGGAAAACAATACAGGTAACATTCAAAACAATAACAAAAAAAAGCGAGTAATTAATCTAACTAGAATGATACCCTAAAATAGTTTAACGTTGAAAACATATTATAATGAAAACTATGAATAAAGCTTCCAGATTGATGATTGCCATCTCTCTTTATAACCTTTAGGTTGACTGACAAATAATTCTTTTAGCATCGATTCCACGTTTGTACAATGAAGCCTATATAAGAAATTTATAAGTACAATGAAGCCTTTATTAAATGAAAATAAATAAATAAATGGAGAGTGTGATAACGTTATTAAGATTCAAGTTTTCTCTGCTCATAAAGCATTGAGATGATGTATCATGTTTTATTTATTGCAAGCTTGCTTATTTATATTAAACTAAATTCTTGGCTTATAAATTTATATAATTTATAAGCAAGTATAAGCTGCACAAGTGTTGATCTAAAATGAAAAAAACTTCGGCTATTTTATGATTTTTTTGCTAAAGTTAGCCTGTAAGCATCCCGCTGCTGGGCAAAGGCCTTACCTCAAATATGAGGTAGTATGAGCCATACTCCACCACGCGGGCTCAGTGCGGATTGGCGGAGGGGTGTTTGCAAGGCAAGCGACCAACCTTGCTGTCAGATTTTATCAAGCCGCTCTGACTGGGCTTAACGACTAATATCAACCGATATTAGCCGGGACCAACTGCTTAACGTGCCTTTCGAAGCACGGAGATGCTCGTGATATACGTGATATATGGTCGGAATGGCCACCCATCCAAACACCGATTTTCTTACAAAAAATATTAAAAAAACATAAGTACATTAGCTATAATATGACTTTTGAAAGAGATAGAATTACTTGTGAAGCATTAATTCCATCAAAGAGTTACCTACGTCAATAGGTATGTATGTACTTATCTTTGACGTACAAAAACTCTCAAAAAGGCGCACCCGTTGAGCTGACAGATTTTCATAATGGATGACTTTAGGCGGGCTGCTTACACGTGAAAAAACTGGCCAAGTGCGTGAGGAGCAATACCCAAGATTAGGGTTCCGTATTTTCAGCAAAAACATAGTAAACAAAAAGGAAATTGGACACAAGTGACCCAGGTTTCTCGGAAGGATGAATACAAACAGTAAAACTAAAGGGGGAAAAGTCATATTATTTTTTCTTTTTAGATCTATGGATAACTGGTAGAGAAAGCTTTTTGCATTGAGTCCGCCGTATGTACTATTTGTTTTTGTGTGGGGTTTGGAATAAATAAGAAAATAAACACTGTTACTGCAACTTATGGTGGGTAGATGAATAGATAAAGAAAATGAGTCCCTTGGGGCCATAAAACGTAGTCCCTTCGTAGGGGTGACCGCTAACGCTCGTACGGTCTAATCATTAAATTACAGTAAACAAAAGATAAATAAACAGTGCAATGTAATAGAAAAGTTAAATAGATATACAAGGTGTAGCCTGTAATAGGAACAAAATATAGGACCTTTGAGTAACTAGTAATCAATTATACACGGTTTTAATTTATTATAATGAAAAATAAAATATTTTTTATTTTCTTACAAAATAAATCTAACCAGCAATGTATTGCAAACAAATGTGTCCAGCCATAGAACATGACATTGTCATTTACTTCAGCGAGTTAGTAATTTTTGTTATACATTGATTAGGGATTGTTACTTTGGAATATTTTATCTCCGAGTTAAAGCATTTTAGACCACTATGACCTGGTCAAGGTAACAACGTATAATCTGTAGAATCATTGGTTAAAATTTTTGCTCCTATTACACGCTGTATACACTAAAGCTTAACTCGTCAAGTATGTGTGAACGAGACACAATAGAAATTCCATTGTTATGCGACTCCCGGGAGTCGTTTGATACCTGACTGATTACGGGTTCTCATTTCTCAGTTGACTGCGGGGACCTAAAACGCAGTCCCTTCGCAGGGCGGTCGCTATCGCACGCACGAATTGTCGCAGCGATCACGCTCGTTTAATGAAGGATTGTGCGACGTCACGCCGCAGGCTGCGCTCGAGCGATGAGCGACAAGCGATGAGCGACAGCGATTCTTATCATGCATTTGCGCAGTGTACATACAAAGGGCCTTTTGATTGGCTATGGATTAATGACTTTTAGCTACTAGTATTTTACGAAATAAATACAAAACAACCTCGTTTGCTCGCTTTCTACATATTTATTGGAATTCTGCATTTTGTTGGAAGAAATAATATGAACTTAATTGTTATATGCATACATAAATTCAGTTCTATCCATACATAAGATATATTGTTAAATTAAAATGATTCAGTTATTACCGCATTACCTACTTATTTTTAAATTGTATACAATAAAACGCCATATTTGTAAGAAAAATAAGGCAGCTATATTTTCTTAAGGTAGCCCTGATAATCAGTAAGCTCAAGTGGCAATGGGCATGGCACATAGCGCGAAGAACTGATGACCGTTGGGGCACAAAAGTACTTACTAGTACCAATCTAGATTGGAGACCCTTTGACCAAAGACGCAGTGTAGGACGTCCACCAACAAGGTGGACAGACGACCTTTTAAAAATCGCAGGATCGCACTGGATGCAGACCGCTTACAACCGGTCGTTGTGGAAAGCCGTGGGGGAGGCCTATTTTCAGCAGTAGACGTCCTTTGGCTGATAATGTGATAATGTTTTCGAAAAGCATTTAGACCACCAGCAAATTTTAGTGATGTATGTCTACTTTATAGCCACGCTTACGGTGAGGTTTTTCATTACATTTTAAGCATACTAATATCAGGGTCAAAACATCTTTTATGTAGACGAAAAATGCCAAACGTGACTTTGTCCCCTGGTTTGAGCAAGTTCATTTATTATGTTATCTTTCAGTACAATGCCTGTAGCATTTTTTTTGTGAAAAAAAAGTATTAATATTTTCGCTTACGCAACAACTGTGCTTAGGTACATTATTTTAACTTTCATGGTCACTAACATTAGAATTGATTTGGTAATTCCGTGATCATTGCGCTTGCAACTGTGCCGAAATATTAGAAGCTCATAAATAATAAGATACGTAGCATTCCCGTACATATGTATATATATTTTCATCTCTATTTTTTTCAGGTATTGCAAAAAGTGATGTCAAAACTTTAAAGATACCAAATAATTAGTTAGTAGATTACTAGCATTAGTAATATGTATCCTACGATGTGTCTCTAAGAAAAAAAAGGTTTTGATTAATAAATTCTCAACAGAACTGACCACTCTGACCAGCAACTTTGAAGCTGGCAGGCAAAAAAAACCGGCTACATTTTGACAAGAAAAAAAAATTGGCCAATTTTTCTTCATAATTTAAACGCAAAGGCGTTTCATTTGAACAAAGCGGTCAGCGCCGCGATTTCACCCGTGGGTTTAGCCCATTCTTATTTTACACAAGTTTTTTTTATTTTACATTTAAGTCTTTCCCAGGATTTATATTCGGTGGGCACTTCACGGACTCGAGAGTCCCATAAATTACCACCGAGCCCGAGACCCGACTTTACCAACCCCTTTTGGAAACCCCCACAAGCAGTGCTGCCAACTTAGTGTAGTAGAAGTTTAAATTACTTTTTGCCGGTCGTTATTAACAAAAGTTTTTGGTTTTTATCGTTTTTGTTAGAGTTTAATGATAGAAGTACTAAAATTAAGGGTCCTTTATGTTGTATTTAGCACATCGCTATCATACGACAGTGGTTATTTAAGTAGACTTTAGTTTTTGCAATACTTAAATGTTGTACGAGTAAGATACTTTATCGTAATCAGTTGACCATAACCAATTACTATTTGATTAAAGTTTTATTAGTGGTTAAGTTTGCTGGAAGGTGTAACCGTCTCAACGTGATGCGAGTTTTTTTTGTTTAGCTAGAAATCCCACCTTCAGAATACGACCCCTCATCCAAAAATCATAAACCGTCATCGTCATAACCACTAATATTCGAACTCTTTTTAAAAATCGAACACACTCGCTCAACTGTCCGTTCAGTTCGCGCGGTTGGCAGCCCCGGCCCCCGCGGATAAGGTTGCCGAGGGAAGATGAAAGAACACCCTCATATATCTTTTTCAAAGTGCGGACTGTTTGAGAATTTTAATTTTGCGAGGGAAAAGGTCGAAGGCAAAATGGCGGCTCATTTTACCCCCTCCATTTTGACGATCCAGTATTTGGGAAATGTAATTTTGGCGGTAATGAGATTTGGGATTTATTGAAAGAAGGTACAATGCTCGAATCGATTTAGTGATTCCATTTTTGTGACTAAATTGTTCAGTGTTTTTATATGCACGGCCCTAAAAATGTTCAATGAAAAGGAAAGGGCCATTTTTCCACGCCACGGACAGCAATGAAACAAATCCCTTAAAGCGTTGAGTTGTTAAAAAAATATTCGAAACAAATATCCTCAGAGATGTTATCAGGATCTTTTTCAATTTTAATAGTTCTTAGCGAAATTCAGGGTTTTTATCTAGCCATAACATTATTGGTATTTAGGGCGACATACTAACTGAAAATAAGTAAATTCGATGCTGTCCTCCAATAAGTAAGTATATGAGTAAGTAAGTAAATTCGATGCTGTCCTCCAATATTGGCCAAATCTACTATAGCCAGTAGTACGTAGTAATATGTATGTATGTATGCCCTTTCAGGTAATTCATGAAACTGGGAAATTTACATACATTTTGAAAACTAAATATTAATGGCTGCTTGGTTTTTCATTCATTTTAAGGGAAGAAAACGTATTGTGGTAATTAATCAAATAGAAATACAGTTTGGTTTGCACTCAAAAGTGCTTAAACAGGGTTTTATAGTCCAATTAGTTTAGAACCTTACATGGGGCAGCTGATTAAAATTTCACACACGAATAAATTTTCATACTTATAACTACGTGCTACTTAAACTACACGTTTAGTCGACGGCAACACTTGGCACGCCTTCAGCTAATTAAAAACGGCCACAACTTGCATACACGTAATCCTGTTAAGTAATTAAGTGCGGGGTCACTTGATTAAAATGCTGTGTAGAGCAAAT
This sequence comes from Pyrausta aurata, assembly GCA_963584085.1. NCBI lineage: Eukaryota > Metazoa > Arthropoda > Insecta > Lepidoptera > Crambidae > Pyrausta > Pyrausta aurata. The sequence continues at coordinate 8,712,075 of OY757271.1, read as the reverse complement.
AAAAAAGGCTTTATTTGACCAGGCCTCGGGGGTAAATAGGGAAAATAAGGTCCGTCATTAGGGACGTAAGGGTATCCTTGCGTTGTTGACGAAATATGAGAGGCCTGGGCAAATACTTCGGCTTTGAATTGATACGGGCCGTAAAGTAAATTACCAGGTTTGACCCTTACAACATAAATATAGAGATCGTTCGATGTGCACCAAATTTTTCCGGGTATTTGGAAGATAGGGAGATGAAAATTGACTTTCCGTAATTAGTAAAAAATACAGCACCCATGTTTAACCTATCCACCAATGCTTATAGCCCAAACCTCATAATATAAATAGTTGGTTATTTAAAAGTTGTAAGAATTTAATTAAAATTGAAACGAATACTTAACATTTCAGAATTAATTAAAGTAAATTGAGCCCGAGTCGGCAAACCGTTACGCCACCGTTTTACCTAAGTACTTCGAACGACAAAAACAATTTCTAACCGAAAAAAACACGAAAAATAAAAGGTTAAAAGTTGTCCTTATTTGAATTTTCATTAAAACTTTCTCCCGTCACGAACAAAGAACATTTATATTAAAAAACTCCGGGCCGGCCAGATAAATATCTGTAGTCTCGAGAGCGGACCCAAAATTTAACTTTGCTCATAGATTTCGGAGAAAATCCAGAAGGGTCATTTTTTATGATAAATGAACAAACAAATAATTTAAGAGTAGGTAAATGGTTTGCATTAAGTTACTTCTTGAATAAGTTAGAGTTATTTTTACTATACGGTTAAAGTTAAACTGTCAAAAAAGTGATGTTATGTATCAACTTGACTTCTATAATATTTCTAAGTTTGTTATTTGGACTACTAACCTGCTACCCATTGAAAATAAATATTATCTATCTATCTTATCTAAAAATAAGGACACATAGATTTGAACTTTGTAAAAAAAGTATGTTGTTTCTTTTACGAGTATGCTAGGCATTTTATTTATCTTTCTTGTGTCCGTCTGTTTTGCATATTTAGCCATTTAACCATGTAGCTATCTTAAACTCGATTTTCTTCCATTGCATTTCTTGCAATTAACTTTTTTGGTCCGAATGTTGGGGCTAGTGTCCTTACTTTAATTCTCGCTGCCCTTATCATGATACCTAGATACCCAGCACCAGCGAGTGCGAAATTCAAAATCAAGTGCAGCAGCGTAGGACGTCCTCCGACAAGATGGACAGACGTCCTTGTAAAGATCGCAGAATCGCACTGAATGCAGACCGCTCACAACCGGCATTTGGCTGATAATGATGATGATGATGAATCTACTTAACTATGAATCTACTTATCTACTTGTACCATCAAACGAGTGCGGTACTCATACGTAACTCAGTACGCCGCCCGTACCACAGACCCTCAATTCGGATTGATGAAGGGGTTTTTGTAAGGTAAGCGACCAACCTTGCTGTCAGATGCTATCAAACCACCACGACTTAATATCAACCGATATTAGCATGGTCTAATGGCTAAACGAGCTTTCCGGAGCACAGAAATGCTTTTGATACCTATACGTAACAACACGACCGCGCCATAGGTTATTACTATCAAAACGCTACAACAATTGCGTGGGTGTCACCCACCTTTAGGCACAAAGCACCGTAACTCTTTAGGTATCAAACGAGTGACCCATCTGCATATATTTGTTCCAGGGAGGCTCCCAACTCATTACGGGCGGCCGCAAGACCCGCCCCGGGTACTTCGCGGGAGGACGCGGCCCGGACCATCGAGAATTTGATTTGGACCCGGTAGGTTCTACCCACGCATGTTGGAAAACGTGACGTAAGAGGTTCGATAGCTGTTCATGTTTTATATAAATGTGTAACCCGGGAATCGAACCCAGGATCAAAAATATGTATCTAGGTTTTTCTGTTTAGAAATTCTCAGGGAAGCTCGGAGTTTGGAAAGTTGGCGGTGTTTCACCCCCATGCCTCGGAAAGCACGTAAAGCCGTTGGTCCTGCGCCTGATCTCTCTCCGGTCGTGTCAGATGGCTGTCCCATCGGGCTATGAGAGTAAAAGGAATAGAGAGTGCACCTGTGTTTGCGCACACACTTGTGCACTATAATATGTCCCCAGTCGGTTATTCGTTGTGACTGGCCACCGTAGTCGAAATCGGCTAAGGAGACTATTTTAAATGTGTAATTCGCGTAAGTAATAGGTAGAAAGGCGTATTTTTGATAGTATGTTCCTTAATAAGTGCCTGTAGCTTGGTCTTGGTAACGTTTTATTAATTCTAAGATAGCTGAGCCTTAATTCTCGTGGAGTTTGCATTCGAAAAAGTTCACCGATCGAATTTTCTTTTTCGAAGAAAATACCGTTTTTGATTCATCAGGGTCAAGATTTTTATGTGTTTCGATTTCTTTCGTGCGGTAGTTTTTTTTGACGTCTGGAGCTCTATTTTTGAATCACTCGCTTTAAGGTGGCGAGTGTTTTTTGTTCGAAGGGCCCCTGGATATATTACTTAATTTCTTCGGTAAAACAGTGTTACTCTAACACAGTGTAACTCGATAAAATAGTTCGATTGACGTGAAGATCTGGGCCCTGAACGTATATATGCGAAGTATCAAAGCAACTTAGGGTTGGTAACTGAAAATGATAAAGGCACTGAAATTCCCTAGTTATACAATATTTTGTCAAAACTGCCAAATCATAAGATACAATCAATAGATCCAATCACATATGTTACATTCTACAGTACACTTTTCTCAGCACCTTCTTTCTATCTACTTTGATTTATAAGCATCATTCTTAAAGAGTTCTCATGTCAATCTGTATTTTATTTACAGCTCTCAATATCACCTGATGCACATCCAGAGTTGGCGTTCAAACGCTGCGTTTTAAATGCTCGTCTGCGCCGTCAGTGTAAGGAAGCGTTAACAAATTCACCATCGCTGAGGATCGGAACTTTTGTACAATTACCGCGGCCGGCGCCTCGCCTCCTGCCTGGACCGACAGCAAAATAAATCATGTCACGTAGATTTAGATGCAGGTTGCATATTGCGATGTTGCCTTGACAGTTAAGCAGCTCTGCTTTTGAACGGAATAGCAAATTCGTAATGTGATTTCGTATAATCCACTCAGCAGATTAACGTGGGACAGCACTACACGAGTGAGTGAAATAGAAATTGTTCCAACAACGCCAGTTTGGAGATTCAACTATTTGAGTGGCAATCGAACTGCCTGGAACCAGTCGAAGAACTGCACCATTTACTTTAATAACAGCAATTATTAACCCAACAAACCAGAAAAATAAAATGAAAAGATATGTAGGCACGCAACATTTGGTTCGATCAAATCGTAGAACCACAGAAAAAAATAGAATGAAGTGAAAAAATAAAAAAGTTAAAACTATGTAGCTAAAGCTTTAAGAGTACAATTTTTTATTACTTTGAGCCGGAGCTGGTCTGCAGCTGCAGACCGAACTGAATCAAGATACTTCACAGTGCTGAATAAAAAGAAAAATTTGGACTCATATCAGCGGATACAGAGGATAATCGAAGTTGTTAAAATAATAAGAAAATCTGACCGCACCGCCATGCGGCGTAGCCAGGAAAAGAGATTTTTTTTTAATGTAGGTATAAAACTGAATATGAGGAATGGTTTATGTACCTAAAGATTATAAATTGCACTTGAAAATAACAACTTATTTCAAGCGGGGTATCAAACCACCTCATGCTGTGCTATCTGGGCGAATGCCTATAACCAATCGGCCACTGACGCATCCAGTGCTATCTTAAGCGCGTCCGCGTAAATAAAGGTTCAGATTTCTCAAAAATATTTCCTACCGCCATTGAATTGTCACAACCTTTTCTGCCGACCCTCCCCCGCATAAGTTGGCCACACATAAATTATAGCCACCAAGGATAGGAGCGCTGTCTAACTTTGCACTTCGCCCGTATTTTATACCAAATGGTTATATACGGCTCCAACTTGCACGCAACTCAAATGAGAGTGCGGTGCGTGAGAGTCTGGAATTAGTGGATGGAAGTTTTAATAGTTCGCAACTTTCCACGAATCCAGAGTAGTTTCCAAATTGGATTTTGCGCTTCTGTAATTGCTCCGGAGATGCGGCTTCGGGGACATGGACGGAGTTTTACTTCCGAGAGTACGTAGATAGGTAAAGTTTATTAATAATTAGTTTTGTTTTAAATTAAATGCGTAAAATTTGTGACGAGAGAAGGAGCGTTATCTTACAAGAAGCGTTGATAGTAATGATGTTCATCATTTGTGTGCAGTTTATGGTAAAATGATAAAAAATCATATAATTTTGTTATTTATAGAAATTAATCACTGATAAATTGTTATTTATCTTTTCGACACCCATCATATTTTCATAGTCTAAGGGCCTGTTTCACCATTGTCAAAAACACTAATCAACGATTAATTCAAATATGGAACATCATTTCGTATGAAGTAGTGGTCAGATAACGCTTATGAGGACACATCAGTCATTGTGAAACAGGTCGTAAATATTTCTTTTGGGAAAATAATTTTGAAGCTCAAGCATAATAATAATAAACTTTGGCTCCCACATTTACCCGAATAGTTGGCAGCAAAATTAAATATGCTCCCCGAAAGTTAATTATCGTTTACTAAAACTAATAAACATAGTCCACCGTGCGCGGTTTCATTTCGCTTAGTTTTCAGCATATTCTCAAATATTTCAGCGGGTTTCAGCACTAATATTAAATGCCTCAAATTACAGAGTTTTAAGTTGGACCTTGTTTTGTATTTTAGCTGATTGCATAAGTTCATATTTTAGAACGTGAATCCGTTATTATAAAAACGACGTAATTTCGTAGAAACGCTCCATCAGTTTTGATATTCGGACGATGTTTTGCTGACGGTAGACATTGTTAACTTGTGTTATTTATTAAGTTATGGAATAACAAGCATAAACTTCTAAAAAGCGAAGATACGGCCGAGATCTGCCCCAGAGTCGTTTAATGTTTGATTAGAGAAATATATCAAGAGGCTCGATTACAGCATTTTGCTAAAAAATAAATCATTAGTACTAAATAATGTTCCTTTTTAGTTAGATTATATCTAGCGGGGTATGAAAATACAAAAAATAAGGGCCTGATTCCATTACCCGACAATTGCTGTGTTCGGTTTAAAATAGCGCTTAGAAGACTCTATCGGTTCCTTTATTTCGTAATTAAGTACATAGTTTAATAATTGTTTTGTTTATTGGGTTAGTGGTTTCTTTATCTCTGTGCCTTTTCTCAGTTCATTTAAATTAATAATATTATAACCCTGATAATTGGAAAAAATAGGGTTATGTAAGTATATGATCAATTTTATTAAGCATTTATACACGTATCTCGTAGGTATACTTACGTATTGAAGTTAATAAAACCATCTACATTTAGATACCAAAGAGTTGTTATTTTTTACTAAATATTTAAAAATGTGACTGGTAGCGCCACCCAGCGGAAGAGACGCAAACCTCGTCGAAAGAGGGTCCGGTTGGGTTCCTATTAATTTCCTAAGGGAACTCCACACTCCAAATTCCCGGTACCACGAAACTAGAATATAAAAGACCCTCGTTTTATTTTTATTTATTTTTGTCTATGTTGATAAGTGCTACTACTTTTAGTATAGAACTTGATTAATTTTCCATAAAAACAATGATACATTTTTGTTTTTAGGGTATTATTTCCTTTGAACGAAAACGAAAAAGTTGTGAAACAGAACAGTTGAAGCTGTTATATTTTCTTTCTTACTTTCAAACAAGTGAATGAATGAATGAATGAATTATTTATTTATTTGTCACACGAGAGGTGCTATTATTAAAATAACAGGGACAATAACAAAAACAAAAGATATTAAAATAAAATGAAAAAGAAAATAAATTGGACGGAGCAAAAAACATAGAACCTCAAGGTTACGGATAACTTAGGAAATGTTATATGTGCTTCATTTTTAAAAGGTTAATAAATAATGTGTTTTTTATTTCAAGTAAAAATGTCTCAGAGTTGTTTTTGAAACTCATAAACTATTTTATTTAGTTGATACAATCCAAACATAAATTCAATTATTAAAGAAAATAAATTCAAAATAAAAGATAAATAAATAACTAAGGTTATTTATACGGAGGATTCTTGTTTTTAAAAATCATAATTTTGACAATTACCAAAAACCATGAAATTTCTAATATACCTTGTATTTGCCAGAAATATTTATACATTCAATTGCGATTAAATAAGCGATCGGAAATACTTGTATTGCAGTAGCCTCGATAGTTTTTCGGGAACCGATAAACGGCTTTTATTTATTTTATCTCATCAAAAAATAAATCGAGAATTAAAAAAAAATAACAGCTGAAATATATTTTTTTAAGTAACTTATTTTTTTCTCCCTCTCTTTTTACTACGCCTGTAATTTATAATCAGCCCTTGCAAATAAGTTAGTTAGTTATTATTTAAAAAATAAATTACTTAAAAAGGTTAAGTAAAAAAAACTTAATTATCTTTTATCGTTTTGTGTCGCTATCCCTTGGTACGGGGTGGTCGGACCGCGTTTTATCTTCACGCTCGCACGGCCATAACGCGGTAATGTAATGAAAAATTACGCTCATCTGATATCGCCGTCTCCGAGCTTTTGTGCTTACCTGAAGCTTTCGCGATAAGCGCAGAATGGGACTTTGGTTATAGTAATTTCATTAATTTTTGGCGAAGGTAGAGCTTTTTATCTTTTATAGTGTAGTATAGAGTCTTTAAACTACCGTTTTTTAGTGGTGAAACTAGGAACTTTAAATGTAAAATTTTTTGGTTTCTTATTTCATCTTTAAGAATGTAAAATTTAAATTTTTATGAAAATCAAGAAAAGTAAAAAAAGAATCGGTCTCAATTAAATACTTTTACCGCCTGCTTTACAATGTTCTAATAAATGCTGGTTAGCGTTATCTGTCTAATACTTCATACGAAATTACGTTAAATATTTTAATCAGTCAGGTATCAAACGACTCCCTGGAGTCGCATAACAATGGAATTTCTATTGTGTCTCGTTCACACATACTTGACGAGTTAATTATTCGTTACTTAGTTAATGCTGATTTGTCGATGGTGGAACTGGCCTGTAATAAAGTTACAGTGTTTACAAAGGTTTTTGTTTTTTTAGAAAGTTATTTAAGCGTTTTTAATCTTAGGTCTTAGGTCTTTGTTCAGCAGTGGACGTCCTTTGGCTAATAATGATGATGATGAAACTTAGTTGAAGAATCAAAAGGGAGTCACAACTACACAACGTGTTTCCTTTTTTGAATAACAATTTATAACAATGTGTTACTTATGTCAGTTTGTATTGATTTTTAATTTTGTAGATACCGCTTACCAACCCAGCCTAAGCTGCAGTACGTAATACATATTTAGAATAAAGTAGATTGGTTCAAAATAAGAATACACAATGCCTTGTATTGTTATTATTAGAATATAACTACCGAATGTAGGTAGAAAGGTACCCTTTTTTGAATCGAGTCGGAAGTCTCAACACGGTTTTATCAGTCAAACACCAGATGGCACCCGAAAATCGCAGGGACAAAATTCGTGTTTAATTGATTGAAAACCATTTTTAACAATACTTTAATTTTTTTTTTTTATAAAGAAATGCCTAGCTACATAAGTTAAAAGGACGTTTAATACAGCAGAAAATCAGAAGATTGAACTTATCTAGGCGAAATGTCAAAATATAACATTTCGTTTACTTCAGACTATAGCGGCAGAATGCCCCATGTAGATGTCTAAAAAAATGGCATTCCAATTTTAAAATAAAACCATAGCAGCAACCGCACACCTTGTCGCGTCTAAGGTCGCCCGAGGAATGCGACTTTTCCCCTCGAGCCGTCGACGACTACCCACCCCCACCCCTTTCAACCCCACGGGTGGCCTTTTTAATACCCACCGCCTTTACACTCAGTCCACGTCTGATGCCGTTTGATTCTTAAAAGACGAATTTTCCCAATCCACCACCAAACCATTTTCAATCCTAAACTTTCGCAACAAAGCTCAAAATATTCTGCTCAAAAAACAGAAGTTAGATCAGTATCTAATGGAATATCAGATCAACAGAACTGTTCGTTCTTTGGAGAAATTTGTTCCTACAATTGTTTCTGTTCTTTCCGATTTTGAATTCTGACTCTATAGTTCTAAGGTTGACAATAGTCTGTGTGGATCAGGAACAGATACGACCAGTTTGCGGGAGCGGGCTGAGGTGCAATAATTTAAGCAAAGGGTGGAAAGCGACAGATAGTTCTTTTTGGAGTTTGTGCGAGTGAGACGTGCGTAGAGGTCGGCTGGGTGCGGGTTAAACGCGCTACAGGGCCGGATTAGTAGGGTTATGTTGTTCAAAATATTAATAACTTAGGTCATAGGTCAACTTAGGTTTTAGTCGAAACTTATAATAATAGTAAAACCATTTGTTTTTCAAGAGATGATAAATAGCTTGCAACTTTGAATTATATATTATGGGTTTGATTGCTAAGGAAACTATCCCAACTCGAATCGCATTGATTGGTTAGGAAAGTAACCCTGCATTATTGAGCTAGTGTTTAGTTAGTTAGTCTTTCGGAAAAATCATGAGTAGTTAACGAAAATACTTTATGGTGATAATAAGCTTTGTGATTTGTAACTTTTGTGTACAAGTGATATTGGTAGGCAAAATTTTAAGTATCAAAAATTCGAATAAATAGAAGTTTACTCAGAATTTTAAGTAACTCATATGTTAGAAAACTTGAACTTTTAAATGTTACTTTTTCTTTTTCAGATGCTGAAGCTGGTTGCCGCCCGCTATGACTGCTCATTTGAAACCTGAAAACCAACATATGATTGTATTAGAATCTTGTATATAAAATCACCATCCAATTTATATACTTCCACAAATATCATTTATGCATGACCATGATAGAATATCTTAATAAAAGAGACCATAATTCTTAGAGCATCTTTGTTCTGGGATGATATTTATTTAAAAACTTTATTACACAAACTATGGTGTTCAAAGGTGAACTTAATACTAAAAGCATTATCTGCCTGTAATACCTTAGGAGCATGCAAAGGTGCATGAATTCACGAGCATTAAATGATTTAATTTATTTTTTATCAATTCATAAATAGTTTGCTAATCCATCCGCATTAAAGTCCCGAGTGCGTCCCTGGCAGCCATCAACACCCCAAATAGGCCGACGCGATGCGAACGCTAAAAACGTACCCCTTCGTCCCTCACCCCGATTTTTAAGCCTACTCCCCTCCCCCTAGCTCCCGGGTTAGCCAGAGGTACATTTATGCACAATAAATTTTGACCGCCATCGTCGACACATAACGACGCAACCACCACTGCACAAATCAACCTAAAACACACTTTATAAACGGTGACGTAAGACGAATATTAGATTGAGTTTGAATTAGGAACATAGAGTATGTAAAAGAAGCGGGTACGTGTTCTGAAAGCAAAGTTTTGCCGCGCGAAAAATTGCCTTGCTCTGTGCTAATAGGGATCGTTTTCGATTGTTTTTTGATGGTTGAAAGAAGGTGCCACTTTTGTGGGACGATGCTAGGTAAATAGGTATTGTGTATTTCTCATTTGTCTTAGTGATAGTCGCGGTAATAAAATGTATTGTTATGACGTGTGCTGCAATGGAATGGGCTCGTGGTTTTATTGGCGACATTGCGCTAATCTCAAGGATTGCTTTGTACTTTGAACAAAGATTCCCTTTTGATGCGGTTTTGTTTGCTGATGTGTTTTGTACAGTTATGGTGTGATGCTGAGATTTGTTCTTTTTTCATACTTTTTACAAAAACACAATAACGAGATTTGGTTTTTATTCGTAGCCAGTACAGTCTACTTACGTCTAAAAGCTTAGTCATCATGACGTCACGAAGCTTATGAATTCGAAGAACAATGATACAGTTCTACTAATTTCAAGTTGTTCATCGGTGTCAATGTCGATGTCAATCGGCAGAAATTATAAGAATATCATAAACGATCCGAAACAGAAGCATATGAGTCGCCTTCACGGACAGTAAAAAAATAAGTTAGTTCTTTTTTACTCGTATAGTCGCCTTAATTTTTTAAATTTATAAGCTTACAAGGTCTTGATCAATATATATGAAACAGGTTTTTAAAATACATTTTTTAAATTTGTAATCTATTCATAATAACGTAACTTTTTATTATCAGGAAAAGTTAGTTCGCACTTGACTTTAGTACCTATGGCAAACAACGATTTTTCTGCCCCTGGATACATATCTGTTAACCTCATAGTGCAGAATTTGTTTAACCCTTACACAGACTACGTGATCTTAGACAGCGCAGCAAAAATAAAGTACACAATAACTATCTTCACGGCTAGACAGTAGACATCATCAGCAATTTCGTCCTTACGGCTGAACGCGGCATTTCCTTCGCCTGAGCGTGCCTCGATAAAAAAAACAAAAGGCCATTAGTATCGGAAGCCCCCTCATCAAGATAAATAGAAACGTCACGATGATGGATGGCCGTTTCTCCGTGGGTACTAGCATCATCATTTAGCCGTATAATCCCAAGTTTTGACGCCTTATATAAAAGAAAATAAGGTTGATTTTCGAATGGAGTTCTTTTGGGAATTTTGTAAAATAAATTCGCTTCCTGCAAGGCTGTGTTCGTTATCTGAAGTAAATAAGTGTTTATGTATGCGCACATTGTTATGGCGGGACAAAGGGGTTTTGTTTGCATCGGGTAATGGCGCAAGAGAGATATAAGTATGAGTTAGTGTAGAAAAAGAGACAAAAGCACAGACTAAAGCACAGGCTATAAAGATGAGCTGGGAGCGGCATTACGAGAGTCTTCGTCGGAAATGTTAGGTCATTTGCGGATATTTTAATTTTAAAAGTAGTACGGGTGCGATGGCGTAAGAGTATATTAGCGGAGGCATATTTTTTATGTACACACCAAAAAATATGCTTATGAAAAGTTGTACTTTTTCCGTATTATTAATCTAGCACTGCCGATAACCGCAACTATTTCATTTCCGACACCTATGGTTAGCTGGAGGACATCTCTTTTAGGGATAAGCCCACCTTTGTTCACCTTGTGACTTCTTGTATTTTCTGTACATCTTATAAGTGCAATAAAGAATATAATAGAATATAATATAAGCACAACAGGCTCGTGTGCATCTCCTTACCAGAACACCTAGGGTATGATTTTTCGTCTTCAGAAAATTTTGCAGCTTGAACATTGCTGGACGAAAGTACAGGTGCAAAGCTGTTACGGAGATGCCTGATGGATCCTGAAAACTGAAAACAAATACATATGTAAGTAAAAAATAATTTATATGCCTGGGAGCTACTCATCGTACTCACTTAGTATGTCTACTGTCATATATTAGAACATTGAACAAAAAAAAAGAGTAACAGTTTTTGTAAAAAATAGGTTACAGCCCTAAAATGAGTCGACACATGTATTCGAAAAGAAATTCTGAATTCTATCAGATAATGCCATGTGTTAGCGGTGCACTCATAAGCAGCATATTTAATTTTAATAAAAAAGTTACTAGGGTAGAACATAATTATATATATTGTTTTTTTTTTACAGATTTCATGATATGATTTTGTCAGTGGGATCTTTACTTGATTATGAAGATACCCTTAAATTTTATTGCACATTTTTCTACACGTTGTTTATACGTTTTTTTAAGTATACAGAAATTATAAACTATATTCACGTAATGCGTTCTCTTTAAAGCGGCACAAAAGCGGTCAATGATGTTAAATAAGTTTTCCTCTTTATAACTTTATTTCCAATAATGCGTACGGATATCCGCATACCACGCACGGTTGAACACCGCTCCCTTTAAATCTGATGGACAGTAGGCTTTGTTTATCTCGTAATACCAAAAAAACGTCACTCAAACCATCTTATATTACATTGGACCCGGCTCAAAATCTGTCGCCCTCCTTCCCTTGCCATTTCGAACCACCACTCTCACATGACCTCACGCTCTCCGCAGTTCTCCTACTATTTCTGCAAAACCCAGGGTTTGGTTCGAAGCCTGAAGGGTCTACGTTCTCTGGTCGGTTCGTTCGTTCAGCTTTATATGACAGATGATTATCTACGGTGGACGTCAAAGTGAATAATTGGGCTTTAGTATACGCGGCGGATGGAAGAGTTTACGCTAGTTATGTATTTGCGATGGATGGGTTTGTTTTTATGTAAAAAAATGTTTTTTTGTTCCGTGAAGCCATTGAGGTTAGTAAGCAGCTTTAGAGGTCTTTCAAGGTATGTGCATTCAGTGACGAGTCTTTCATTGTTCACATCCACACCCACATATACATAAAACAACATTTTTTTCATTCAGGAAGCGATTGTTGGATCGCATTAAAATACTAATTAGGTACTTTTTATTACCTAGCACGCGAAACGCGGTACCTAAAACGGAATGAATAAAAAAATCCACATAGAAATGCAGATGCATCTAATCAGTGGTTGATTATTCATTCCGGAGTTTCTCATTAAAAATCTTTTGTGTGACCCTCATAAAAAGAGAAAAATCGCGTGCGTTTTCAAAATGGAGATACATAAGCGGGGTGAAAATTAAAAACCTCCCTTGCAATTAATTCGGGAACATTCTAAAATGGGTATTCGCATATCAAAAATGTTAGCGCCCGTGGGGGCTCAAGACACGCCGAAATATGAGATCGAGGAAAATGGAAATAAAACCACGCCTCTCTGTTAAGGGGACGTGATAGATTTGTTAGAAAAATTAACGATTAGCATGTCAGTTTTTAAATATACATAGGAGTTAACTTAGAGGTTTTATAACGTGAATTTGATTGTCTTTTGATAATAATAAACAAATTGCTTCAATAAAACCCTGAGTAAATAGAACATTCAATCATTGTCAACGTCATCTATACATATAATAAGACTGTAAAAGATCGATTTCTGTACATTGAAGATTTTTATGAAAAATTGTTACAGGGGGTCTTAATTACCGTAATAGAAGCCAAAACAACAATTTTTAAAATTTTTGTCTGTCTGTCTGTCTGTCTGTCTGTCTGTCTGTCTGTCTGTCTGTCTGTCTGTTTGTCCGGGCTAATCTCAGAATCTACTGGACCGATTTTGATGGGGCTTTTTTTATTTGACTCAGCATCACTTGGAGAGTAAACTAGGATAGAAATAATCACGCCAATAGACTTAGGGGGTAGGCAGAAAAAATATATATTATATATATATATATATATATATATAAAAGAAAGTCGTGTTTGTTACAACACTTATAACTTGAGAACGGCTGAACCGATTTGGCTGAAAGTTGGTGGGGTGGTAGCTTAGAATCAGGAAAAGCATATAGGATACTTTTTGTCCCGCTAGACGGGGCCGGGGCTGGGGTAGCACGGGACCGGGACGAAACGGTGGGGAGGTAGCTTAGTACCAGGAGAAGGACATAAGATACTGCATATAGGATACTTTTTGTCCCGCTAGACGGGGCCGGGGCTGGGGTAGCACGGGACCGGGACGAAACGGTGGGGAGGTAGCTTAGTACCAGGAGAAGGACATAGGATACTTTTTATCCCGTTCGATGGGGCCGGGGCTAAGGCGGGACGGGGCCGAGGCGAAACAATTTAAAATAAATGTGGGTGGAAATGAATCTGTAAAGTGTTTTAATTCAATGTGTAGTGTTTCCTCCATATTGGTTTGTATAAATTAAATGAATATTTGGTACTTTATGGTACTTGCCAAAGTATAACAAAACAGTGCCATGAAAAAATTTATATTTAGATCCATTTTTTCCACACAACAAAGTAAAATGTTAGTAAAGTAGTAGTTTTTTTTGTGGCAAAGTAGTAGTTAAAAGTAAAGTAACCATATTATCCTATGAAACAAAGGAATTCCTAATCGAAATACAAATTGTGAACGTCCAAATAATCGGTATGGTCATAATAATTGATCACCTTTGATGTACCTACTACTTGCTTCTTATTGTTGTAATATGGCCAATTTTAATGATAAGTGAGTACTAAAATGTACTATATAAATACTTTATATCTTGCGTACTTATAAGTACTTATACTTAAGTATCTTATTTGTAAAATCATAAGCCTATAAATTAAAAATTCTATCCAAAGTCACTATTCCACGCGGACGAAGTCGCGGGCACAGCTAGTTCCGAAATAAATGTGGCTACAACTAGCCACACATACTTATAAGAAAAGAAAATTCATAACATGGTGTGTCGATTTCTTTTTAATAATAAGTTACCTAAGCTTATTTTACTGGAACCATATAAATTTCACACATGAACTTTTCTGCAAATACCTCATTTGTAATGTATTTCATGCGTCAGATTTGCAATTCCTGTTCGAAAATTTTCAACAGTGTACCTATTTTCTAAACGCAAAATAGATACACAATCAAAATACCCCAGAAACCGAACTGTACCAGCCCACACCACAAAAAGTCCGAATTACGTTAAAAATGCAGAAACGTGCGCATTAAAAATACCTAACTGTTCTAGGCGGAGCGAAGCCTTAAGCGGGAGAAGCCACCACGCACATGCGTAAAGCGCCCCCTCCCCCCTAAGCGCGACCATTTTGTTTTTGCCCACTTTTTGCTAGCCGACCTAATAGAGATAGTAATGGGAGCTTTGAGCTTTTTTTTCTGAACGCAATTGGGGATTAAGCAGGGTAATGATAGAGATTGGCGTTAATGATTGCTAATTAGAAATTGATGATTATTTAGTTATGTGACTTTTTCTATTCTAAATCGAACTGTTTTCTAGATAGGGTATAATGGCAAAACCTTAATGGGGACTACTTGCCTATTATATGCATGGTGTTTCTAGTTAGGTATTTTACTTTTTGTGATTCAATAACGATAATGTGACGTTACACTAAACTTCTGTTTAGTGTAACGTCACATTATCGTTATCTTCTGCTTCTGCTCATAGTAATCGTATTACGTGAAGCATGCTGAGATTCGATTCATTTAGTTTTTCATTTCATTGTACTGTAACTATGTACTATTAAACATAAGTGAGTTTGTTGTGGTAATGGAAATAAATTGATTTGATTTTTGATTTTTTGATTTCATTCATTGAGGTTAGCATCTCAACTTCTTATTTTATTTTTCTGTCCCTGGCAAAAAGAACATAAAATTTGTATTCAAATTGGTGCATTGGTATTCAAATAGACACTTATTTAATTACTATCTTTTGCCCGCGACTTCGCCCGCGTGGAATCGTGACTTCTTTCTCCCGTTTTTTACACATTTACCACTATATCTTTGCTCCTATTGGTCGTAGCGTGATGTTATATAGCCTATAGCCTTCCTCGATAACTGGAATATCCAACACAAAAAGAATTATTCAATTCGAACCAGTAGTTTCGGAGATTAGCGCGTTCAAACAAACAAACTCTTCAGCTTTATAATATTAGTATAGATTATTTTAGACCTACATTCACACGCTTAAAACTGCTCAAAAGATTATTTTTCACCTGATGTTAGCCCGCCTAAATTTTATTGTTTATTTTTATTACACGTTGTACAGTACTATTAAATCAGCTTTGTCCTTACTTTGTTAGTCAATCAAGAGAAGGTAACATTAGGAAACATCGAATGTGTTAAATTGATTTTTGAGACGGCCGACCAAAAAAGGGGTGATGGGCGCCGAAATTAAACCACCACGCGGACAGACTGGTTCATTGAGAAACATAGAAAAAGGACACAATAAAGCGGACTGCTCAAAAATACTTGGAAAATACTATTTGAGTATTTGCGACGAACGAGATGCATATGGGACATGAGGGTTAGGAATGCACACTCACAAATTTTACCATACCTTTTGTCCTCTTGATGTTTGACGCATTCACTGGTATATAAAAAGTGGAGTATTGTTACAGGCTTCACAAGTTTTAAAAAAAATATAATAATACAATGGGCACACACGACGATGAGTGTCCTTTGCTGGCTGTCTCCAGAAGTTCAATTACAATACGACGATTGAGATGTGTTGCGTTAAAAATATATATTTTTTCCCTAGCCGTTGCTGTCCCGCTGCTGGGCAAAGGCCTCCCCTAAACTAATCCATGCATCCCTGTTCTTGGTAATGGTTTGCCAGTCCTGGTGATATTTGTCTAGATCGTATAGATCGTCGTCTAGATCGTCTAGATAGTCGCGCCATCGCTTTCGGGGTCTGCCTTTCGGACGGCGTCCATCGGTAGGCAGCTAGTGAGTCTCTTCGAGTGAGTCTAGTCGATCTGTGGTCCAAGATATATTTCTTAAAAATATATTAAATTATATTTGATTTTTAAGAGCGAAACCATTTCCATTTAGACTGATATAAATAAAAGCCCTATAGTATTTTATTATTATACATTCAATTGACATAATATGTAAATACCTCTAGGAATGTCTTCACACACAATATGTAATGGCAGCGATAGTTCATATGTATGTTTGCCCAGGTTTCTACGCTGGTTCAGTCATCTGTCCCAATAATCGAACGCGGTCAAATACGACTAATGGATGAAAGTTACTACTTGTATTAGCCGCCCGCCTTGCGTCAACAAGGGCTAGCTTCATTACCGAACTATTGCTTCCGCATTGCTATGGCTCAAGACATCTGCAGGCCTAAAAGTTGCAATCATAATTGCAATCTTAAGAAGACATAGTTTAGAGTTTCATTGAAAGCGCTTTATAACATTTAGCTAGCGGGCTATCCGCTCGCAAATTAACAGGGTGTCTGTATTATACTTACTTGAAATTGGTGTGCGCTTAATACGACCAAACCACACGGATTGCGATCCTTCGCTAGTTACTTAATAACACTGGCGCCTCGCCCAAGAATATGTGGCTCAGTGGTACACACGACACGACCGAGTGTTGACTTGATCGTTAATCTGATAGCTTTGACATCTAGCTTACACCTTTACTATATCTATTCTTATATTAAAAACCGGCCAAGTGCGAGTCGGACTCGCGCACTGAGGGTTCCGTGACAACTTTAACTGAATTAGGGATTCTTACTTCCACTTAGCCAAAATACCACAATATTTTGTTGACCGTAAATATAACTTTGTTTTTCATAGTGCTTGTATGAAAGTCAAAGTTATATTTGCGGTTGATAAAAATGTACTATATCTCAAAAACTGCTAGTTCGATTTCTCTCAAACCAATTTTTCTTGAAAGTTTATGTTGAGATATACATTACATATTTTTTTCAAAATTTTCACTTCCTTAGTTCAAAAGTTAGATGGGGGGGGGGGACTCCCATTTTACCACTTTGAAAGCGTCTATATCTCAAACGTTAGACTTTTAGAAAAAATGGTTTAGAAACCTCAACATCATTTTAATACTTTGCCTTATACTCGTATGTAGGAACAGGTTTTTGTTAACAATAGCCGACACATTGAAGAGGTGAGCTATTAAAACCTAGACTTTTAATACGAAGTTATCATCGTCTTAAAAAAAAACAAAAAAAAACAGTTTTTTGTTAAAACAAAATCCGAAATATTCTGATTATAAATATGAAAAAAAGCAAACAAATCTTCAAGCAAAGTAGGAAGATAAACACAAGACTTAAATAACATTTTCAGTAATATCTAATGTCTTGAATGTAGGTAGTTCTTTGGTACAAAAACACACAAACAAAAGACTCAATCGAAACAAAATGTAACAAAACAATCAAAATTCCCGTTACAATACCTACTTGTTCCAAACTCATTTCATTTGTTTTTTCCGCGCGAGCGACAAAAAGTAATTTAAATTTAAACAAAAGATAAAAAAGAGTATGTGTACCTAACACGTGGACCTTTTACATAATCCGGAAAGGCCGAATTAAATTTTAGCACGTAGGTGGAAAAAGGAGACCCCCAAACAACCCTTGCGCTATAAAAAATGGAATATTTCTTTTTGATTACAACAATACATATTGTGCCTTCGTAACGGATCCAAGGCACAGGATACAGCGGATTTATTCTTTTCTTTGGCAGATTTAAGACGCACATGGCCATACACTTACTTAAAAGTAATAAGAATAGCCATCCTCTTTCAAAGCCATCTCCTTGACCTCTTGGTACGACTCGACGTCCAACTTTTCCTTTATTTGGTTTATACACGCTCTTCTATGTCTTTCTCTTTTCCTTTCCCCTTCAATCTTTCCCCCTATGATGATCCTAATCAAGCAATCGTACCGTACCAAGTATCCAAGCATCTTCCCTCTCCAGTTTTCTATTGTTTGGAGTATATTTCTCTCCTCGCCCACAATCCTCGATGTTTCAAAATTGCAGCATTGTTAGCGTAGAATTTAAGCTGAATGAAGTAGTTAACTGCGTCTGCGTTATAGTTAACTGAGATCAAAGTTATCGGGATGAGTCGGCCTTCAATATTTGGCTTAGGAATCTTCTCGTTTCCTTGGCTTGGTCCACCGGCCAACCCTTTTCCGAGTACGGCAAATTAAGCAGAGCCGCCCTTTGCGGGCTCCAGGCAAAAATTCAATTACGAACTCTGGGCCCATCCCAAGAGCCTAAAGGGCCCGCTTTTCCCTCTAAATTTTTATGCAGCCCTTTACAAGGTCGTAAACGGACTGTTTTTATGAATATTCCATTTACCTCCAGCCTCCGGGGATACATATACTATTTATATATAAAGGTTAGGAGCGGGCAACATTTTTCGGGTGATGTATGGGTTTTCCTTTTGCTGAAAGGGTTGCGTGCTATTATCTAAGCTGCGTAATGGCGGCATTTTAACATTCACAAAGGAGCGCGCCATTTTTATGGTAATTTGGGAAATTAGAAAAAAGAGAGGGTAACGCGGTCCTTTTTAAGAGTATTTTATGTTGGTTTTGTACAGTTATATACGTGACATAAATACATATAATCCGACTGTACAGTACTTAATGCCCCAGTAGGTGATGGTGTTTTTACAAGTGTAGTTAGGTATTTTAAGTTATGTAAAAGAAGGAGTTTCAGATCGTTTTGTTTTTCCATAAGTTTTAACTTTAATGGGCTTGAACTACGATAGTCCTGAACTACATTCTATCTACATAAATGCTTAAAACATCGCACTAAGCTTTTTGAGTTCCATGAGTCTCATTCTTATTTTTAAATCACGATGCAGAGGGATATTTTATCTCACTCATAAAATTATGAAAAATCCATAAAATTAATATTCCTAGGATAATATTTCTATGGAAAAACCTACAGGAACCCCTTAGATTTCTACCCGTGCGACTTCATCGCATATTTCCACCGCTGTCACGGCGTGACTGCATCGCATTAATCTCAAATGACCGACACATCACATAAAACCCGGGCTTATTTAGAGCGAGTCCGCAAATCAGGCGAAGTTCGCGCAAAAAGCTCGCATTTACATAATGACTTTATATTATACACTCTGCTCTCGGAATTTTAATGAAAGCTCGCTTTGGGTAAATAAGCGCAATTACTTATTTACCGGCTAAGCTTAGTGCTTATGTACACAGTTGATGAGTTTTTAGGTGTTGCTGTTAGGTACATAATGTGTTAATTTGATTGTTTTAAAAGTTTGTCCGTATTTTGTATATTATTTCACCATCTTGTAACCTAGTACGCTTCATCATCATCATCATCATCATTATCAGCCAAAGGACGTCCACTGCTGAACATAGGCCTCCCCCATGGCTTTCCACAACGACCGGTTTTGAGCGGTCTGCATCCAGTGCGATCCTGCGATCTTTACAAGATCGTCTGTCCATCTTGTCGGTGGACGTCCTACGCTGCGCCTTTGGTCGAAGGGTTTCCAATCTAGGACTTTTCTGCCCCATCGGCCATCAGTTCTACGCGCTATGTGCCCTGCCCACTGCCACTTGAGCTTACTGATTCGCAGGGCTATGTCCGTTACCTTAGTTCTTCTACGTATTTCCTTACGCTAGTACGCTTAAATCTGACTAATTTCTCTATAAATGGCCAATAAAGGTTAATGCAAATCCACTAGTAAAGGGAACAGCGCTTACGAGTAGTTAGATTAGATCTGTTTCAACCCTAACTCAACACGCCGCATTCTAGAGTAGCGATTTCATTTGATATCACAATAGGTTAGTCACCTATTCATTCAGTATCTTTCTACCGACTCGCACCAAACTCCCACGGTGATAATTACGTGTCATTATTACTTACTTGTAACCAATAAAAAAATACGCAAAATTATCCAGAAATAAAATAGTAGAGCGTCATCCGAAGTATGTAATTATTAAAAGTAAATATTTAATCGAATAAATAATTCAGGAATTTAAAAAGAAAAATATATAAACAAAACGCTAACCATATTGGCAATCACATTATAAGAACTATCCAGTGTATCCATTTAACTGCTATTACTAGCGTATGAAACTGATACCACGAACAAAACTCTCGTGTTACATGAATTGACGCCAGTGGTCATCAACTCACACAAGGAATACGTTAAAATCTTTTTGTCGTATTTGCGGCGCATTCTTTGCTTGGCATAGCTTCTCTATACGTAGTAAAAACAACTCACTGGAACTATATTACATATTTTTACAGTCGTAACTCTGTAATTTAAAAAAAAAACCACCACGTCGACTCGCGCTTGACGGCTTTTTGTTTCCCTCCAATCGCTGCACCAAGGGAGGGAATCCTCACGATTTACGTCGCGCCGTTAGTCATTACGCATTCGAAGCTGCGAGGAAGTGGAGGTAGGTATGTAAGGGCAAGGGTGGTAATAAATGTGTGGGATGGCAACTTTTTTGACAAATTACCGAAAAGTGCGTGCCAGGGGCCTGTGTTTAGGGCAAATGGACGTTCGGTGTTAGGTGGGACTGTGATTATTATGTAAAGGGTTGAGAAAATGACTGGAAATTTTCGAGATATTGTATTGTGGATTGCTCCAAAACTGTATTTCTTAAGAGGAGATATTGTATTGTGGATTGCTCCAAAACTGTCTTTCTTAAGGCTCTCAAGCTCAGTACATGATAACAAGTATTGTCGAACAGAGACCGATTCTTCAGAGATTACGTAGTTATCTTGACCACCCGCTGCATGGCACATCGATAAACCCGTTTGTCGCGCGTTTTACCGCGTATACCTAGATAATTTATCTCCACGTGCGAGGTACAATCTTTTACTATATCTATGTATAACGCGAGATCGAAGACAATTTGCCTCTAGTGCGTAATGGCTGCATTGTGGCTGCCGTTTTTTATAAAAGTTTGACAGTTTAGGAAAGTTAGCATGTGTCAGTTATATCGAAATCTCGCGATCGTTTATATACCTATATCTATACAAGCCAACCCATGCAGCAGGTGCTGGTCATAGTGATCTAGCAAATGCTTTAACTCAGAGCTATAACATTCCCGAGTTATAATCCCTAATCAATGTCTATCAAAATTAATAACTCTGTGTAGTATAAAATGACAATTTCAAGTTCTATGACTATGACATTTGTTTCAATACATTGCTGGTTTGATAACTTTTGTTAAAAAATTACAATAAATTAAGTTTTACCCTCAAATATCGACATTAATTGATGATCAAACATGGTACCCCTTTCTGCCCTCGGTAATGAATCACAGTCTCGAGGCAGCTCATTTACATATTTGATGAGGGACCAAAGGACAGCTTGCTACCTGAGCCGAACACTAATGGAAATCACTTGTAAGGGCACGAAAAAGGTAATTGAAGTTTTAATTGAACCTATTTTTTCAAAAGAGGCTTTCATACCTTTAAGGTTATGGGCATTTCTACAGAAACGACTGATTGACCTACTGGAGCAAAAAAACTACCTTTAAAATTTAATAAGGTGTCTCAAAAAAATCACACGTATTTATACAACTCTTGGCCTGATGGAGAGCATATCAAAAAAACCACCAGGTTGTACATATGGCTTTAAAAAAATCTGGAAGTCCAAAAACGGGCAGAATTTGGCCTAAAATGGAGAATCCGGTTCCCAGAATTTACTCGTTTTTGTTTCATAACTTTTAAAATAATGACTTACTCATTATTTATTCTACATTCCTGTAACAAGGGATAAATAATGAAGCCATAACAGTGTTTATATTGATTCTGAATCCTTTAGTTTTGATACAGTGACACATTAAAATATTGTCCGAGGGGTGTACCTCAATTCGGTGAAATTTACTTTTATTTACCTATAGCACTATCTACGCTTATTAGAAACAGTTACTATGGATTCCCGCCATCTAACCGTTGCTCCCGAGCGGCCGAGCACCATAGACGGGGGACTTGTTGCGTTGAGGAGCAATTTTCAGAGGTTCGAAATCATTCGGTGTTTTTGGTTTAGGGTAATTTCTCAAATCGGTGTGCCACTTAAATTATGTTTCTGAAGTATTTTTGGAGATTTGTGCTAAAATTATGAAGTGTTTAACTGCATTTTGCCGTTACATTTAGTTAAAATTACTGTTACTCATAATATTTTTGAGTAATTTTATGTATTGTGATATTTCCTCAATTCCGTGGATCTCAATTCCGCTGGAAAATGGGCACCGAATTGAGATTTTACTGTGATATTATGAATTTTGCTAATAGGAACTATTCATTTATTTCATAAAACGATTATGCTGGAGATTGTGTATGGCACTGTCTTATTTTTTCTAAGACTTAGGCCAATTTTAGTAAAACTCTCTCTCTCACAATCCAATAAACAGATTGAAAAAGTGTTGACACAAAACTACTTCTTTTTGAACTTAAGAGCTTGGCTCTTGTCGGTGGAGCAATTGCCATTATTTTCTTTTTTTTGCCTTTTTCTTGTCATCCTGGTATGACATGACATTTACTTTCCCTTACTTGGTCAAAATAACTTCTCCTAGGTCTTCTTCATTCCTTCCACTTTCAAAAATTTCAGATAGGCAAAATAAATGAATTGACGGTTTTATGTATTAATGGCAATAAATAGAGCAATAAAAATACACTTGAACAAAGACCTATCCTAAGTATCAAAAAACACACATCATTATCATCATTATGAAAAGGACGTCCACTACTGAACATCGGCCAACCCCACGGCTTTCCACAGCGACCGATCACTAGCGTTCTGCATCAAGTTTAATCTTGCAATCTTTACAAGGTAGTCTGTCCATCTTGTCTGTGGACGTCCTACACTGCGTCTTTGGTTCTCCAATCTAGAACTTATCTGCCTCAACGGCCATCAGTTATTCGCGCTATGTGCCCTTTTCATTGCCACTGAAGCTTACTGATTTTAAGGGCTACGTCCTTTACCTTAGTTTTTCTATGTATCTCCTCATTTCTGATTAGTTCTCGTAGAGAAACACTGAGCATAGCCCTCTCCATCACTCGTTATGTGATTTTGAGCTTCTTTATAAGGCCCATAGTAAGATACCATGTTTCGGATCCATATGTCATCACACACCTCCGGTATGCCAATGATATAATCGTTGTGGCAAAGACGCTGAACAACCTTGGCACTATGCTCGAAGAAATGGATGAAAAAGACGAAAATCATGTCGAGCTCCCATAGTGTACATACTCCAGTATCTGTTGGGAACTAAATTCTTAAAGTTGTTGACGAGTATGAGTCTACCTGGGAATAGTAATCCAATTATGTAGGTTAAACTTTGAGAAAGAGGTCAATCAACGATTCCAACTCAGCTAGGCAGCGTTCAGGAAATTGTGCAAAAGTATCTTCTCGTCTCAATTACTCTAGTGTCGTAGGAAGACGAAAGTCTTCAACCAGTGTTTGTAACCAAACATAAATAAAATGTTGATTAGATTTTTTGTTTATATTTCAAACAATCAATAAAGATAAAGGCACAAAAACCTAAAATAAACCATTACCGATAGACCAGCAGTTATTTAACAAAACGCTTTAGGTATTTATTATTTTGGTCATTCTAATACATTATTTTTTATAAGGTTACATCAATTCTCAATTCATTTTCTCAATTCGGTGCTTTCTCAATTCGGTGCTTAACTTTTCTCATTAACTACTCAACAAAATTAAGGCAAATAGTTATTTTTAGATTCAGGGTGGGGTAAACTTAATTTTATATTATATAAATTACTTAAAAAAGCAAATTACAAATCAACCACCGAATTGAGAAAAAAAGTACCCTTCTGTAGAAATGTCCTTATGCACTAAAATGGCTAACAATAAGTCATGGCAGTAGCTTTTATTACATAAAAATAAGTAAATAATAATTAAATTAAATAATGAAATGTGCACTTAAACAATGTCCGTTGCTATAAAATGAAGAATAATTATTGAATTATCATGATAAATGCGTAATTTGTATCGTCCCCGCATAGCGCTACTTTTTAAAACTGCATTGAGACTTCCGAATGTCAATCAGTATCTGTACTATACCCTGTAAAATAGATATACATTGTACAAGCTTATAAAGATCTAATTAACCTACTAGTCTTTCCTTCACCCTTTGAGTGACGATTTTCTAGTGTAATACGTTCCTACTATCTTCCTATAAGTATACCTATATTGGTTCCCACCCAGTGAGCTGTTATCACTACGTTTAGAGAAGATATGCTAAGCAATAAATGTGTCTCAAATACGACGATAAGATTGTGACGTATTCCTTAAAATTTAAATTTCGAATATACATATAATCCGTTTGTATGAGATGATGACAAGTGGCGTCATTTTTTGTGGCACATTTGTTGGTGGCGTCAGTTCCAATACGCTAGTAATGGTAGTTCAATTTTCCTACCAAACTTTTCCCGTGAAAGACGCCGTTGCTGCATCCTATTTTACTCAATGCAAAAGCTTATTTCTGATAATTAATAGAATCAGGCGTTACTTTGCGGAAATCCATTATTAAGTAGAATTTTATAAAATAATTTTGCTTTAAATTTCCGCTAAGCGACGCCGGCGCAGGCAATTATTTCTGAATCTGCTCAAGACCGATTGATCACCTTCCCCTGTTAGTCTTTTTTGGCCAATCTATCCGAATTGTCTACCAAATGAATTCTGTCCTTTATTTTTAGCAAACCGCAACCGGACAAGCCAACATAGCGCAACCTGACTCACTCACCCGTATAATAGGAAATGAGAAAATTAATTAAGGGGAGCACACACGAGCCAATAAACGCATGTTTGTTTAGGAGCGACGCCCGTGTTTTTTTAAGATTTTGAGATTCGGTTTGTTTGTGCGTCGGGTTCGTGCCTATGTAGGTATCTGCGTTGATTGTAAGTACTGTGGACCCATTTTAGGTTTAACATGAATATTTACTCCATGTACAGGCATAAAATTTTATACAAATTACCTAGAAATGAGGTATAGTTCTCTGGACTTGCAGAGCTGAACTCAATAGTTTTACCAGAAGATGACCGAGCACACGGTTTAGAAAGCGCTTAAAAGAAAGAGTTATTAGTGTGGTCAGCTCTAATCTAAATCCATTGATCTTCAGTATTTTATTATTTTACACAACCTTACAGAAAATAATAGCAAACCAACTTTTTTGTAACCAGGGCATTAAATGGAGGATGTCAAGTACTCGTAGATAAGTGGGTAAAAAAATCAAATAAACAAGCGAAGTCGCTATAAGTCCATTTCACAAACGATCACCTACGCCTATACAGGGTTGCAAATATAATGCCACAAAAGCGGGCATAAAACAAAATATGTGTTCGCGCATCAGCGCCACGCGTCAAAAGAGCGAAACTTTACGGGACGGACCGGACGCGCGGGGACCGAGGAAGCTCAACGGCGCGCGGGCAACGAGTCCTGCGCACTTCACATTCAAAGCGCGGACGGCAACCCTTTTACTACTCCATATATCATTTTTTATTTCATATCTGTAACTGTCCTGATTTCAAATAAATTCATCGTCATTTCAAAATAAAACGAGTTATTGAAGAAACCCCAAGAAAACCTACACCAACCTACAAGATCACACACATGATGACCAAGCAACATTGATTGAAATCTGCAACGAAGTGTCAAATGCCTTGAAATGCGCTTGTTTTCCGTTAAGAAAATGGGTATTTAATTCGCAAACCTCAGATTGTCCTTCCAAAGAATTATCATTAGGCGATAACTGTAACACAAAAACGTTGGGCTTAGGGTGGTTATATGACTGTGACGAATTGTACTTCACTACAAAGTTCGAACAAAGCGAAGCATGTGTAACTAAGCGTACGATTCTCTCAGGTATTTCACAAATTTTTGACCCCCTAGGTCTTTTAGGTCCAACTACCGTTATTGCTAAATTAATATTACAAAAATTATGGCTGTCAAAACTTGACTGGGACGAACCTGTGTCAAACGATATTTTATTAGAATGGCAATTTTTCATTAGTAAATTACATTGTTTACAAAGTTTACGCATTCCTCGTCATGTCAAGGGTAAAAACACTCAACACATAGAATTACACATCTTTACTGACGCTTCACAAAGCGCGTACGGCGCTTGCGCTTACGTACGCACCATTTCAATAGATGAAAAAATAACAGTTAATTTATTATGCGCAAAAAGCAAGGTCGCACCAGTTAAGCCTGTAAGCGTACCTCGCTTAGAATTATGTGGCGCTTTAGTAGGTGCTAAATTATATGATAAAATAATAAAATCACTTCGATTAACATTCGACAAGGTTCATTTTTGGTCAGACAGCACCATAGTCTTAGCGTGGCTTAAAATGTCACCTTCATTATTGAAAACTTTCGTTCAAAACAGAGTTGTAGAAATTAATGAATTGACGGGTGATTTACCATGGTCGCACATAGCCGGTAAACAGAACCCAGCCGATCTATTATCACGCGGAGTGCATCTAGATGTGCTGTCCTCTTCACATACATGGTGGAGCGGGCCTTCTTTTTTACACGAACCTATTATTTATTGTGAACAATTCGATAACGATAACATTGAAAATAAAGATCAGTTGCCCGAAGTAAAAATCGCTAGGGTGGCCATGACAGTTCAGAGTCCTGCGGACACTTTTCCATTTAATCGATTTTCATCATATAATCGCTTAGTGCGTGCAACGGCGTATGTATTACGCTTTATACATAATTGCCGTAATAAATCAAAACACTTTGGTCCGCTTTCAGTTCATGAATTGGACGACTCCAATAAAACTTTAGCAAGGATTTCACAACGTCAATCATTTTCTAAAGTTTATAATGATTTAAAAAATAAGCATTTCACTGATTTACCTCGTAATATATCGAGCTTGAATATTTTTATAGACAAAAATGATTTGATAAGAGTAGGCGGTCGCTTATCAAACTCAGATGTTTTTCCTTATGAGAAAAAACATCCAATACTATTGTGCAATAAACATATCTTTACTCGATTAATTTTCAATCATCAACATTTAACATTGCTTCATGCCGGGCCTCAGGCACTGCTAGCTACCATCAGAGAAAGCTGGTGGCCCCTTAGGGGACGCGATTTAGCTAGGCAAACCGTTCATAAATGCATTAAGTGTTCTCGCATGAAAGCTAAACCTTATCAAGTGCAAATGGGTAACTTACCTTCCGAAAGAATCGAGCAAGGATATCCATTCATACGTTGCGGTGTAGACTACGCCGGGCCTTTGTTTATACTAAATCGCAAAGGGAGAGGTGCTAAATTAGAAAAATGTTACATCTGCCTATTCGTGTGTTTCATAACTCGCGCTGTGCACTTAGAGTTAGTAACAAGTTTAACTTCACAAGCATACTTACTAGCATTGAAAAGGTTCATCTCTCGACGTGGTAAACCTGCGGAAATCTTTTCCGATAATGGAAGGAATTTTGTAGGAGCCGCTAAGGAACTTTCAACTTTTTTAAATAATAATGAAAAGGATATTATTGATTTTGCAACAGACAATTCAATTAAATTTAAATTTATAGTCGCATATACGCCTCATTTTGGTGGATTATGGGAATGTGGAATCAAGTCCTGTAAGTTCCATTTACATCGTGTGATAGGCAACGCAAATCTCACTTATGAAGAATTAAGTACAGTATTAGCACAAATAGAAGCTGTCCTTAACTCTCGTCCAATATCACCCCTTTCCACAGACCCTAATGATTTCCTTCCACTTAGTCCTGGCCATTTTCTGATTGGTCGACCGCTCACTGCACCCGCCTGTCGAGATCTCACTGAGGCGACCACACAACACCTCGTACGCTTCGATCGAGTAGAACAGATGCGGCAACACTTCTGGGCAAGATGGTCAAAGGAATACATCTCGGAGCTTCAAAAACGGACAAAATGGCAAACGAACAAAGACACGATGACTCCAAACACGCTAGTCTTGATCAAGGAGGATAACTTGCAACCTCTGAGATGGCGCCTAGGAAGAATACTACGAACTTACCCGGGCAAAGACGGCATCTCACGCGTCGCAACCGTCAAGACAGAAAACGGCGAAATTCAACGAGCATTCTCACGCCTTTGTCCACTCCTGTCATCCAACTAAGGATATCAACTCATCATCATCATCATCACCTCATCTTCGTTGGAACCGGATGCTTCCAAGGCCGGGGGCATGTTCGCGCATCAGCGCCACGCGTCAAAAGAGCGAAACTTTACGGGACGGACCGGACGCGCGGGGACCGAGGAAGCTCAACGGCGCGCGGGCAACGAGTCCTGCGCACTTCACATTCAAAGCGCGGACGGCAACCCTTTTACTACTCCATATATCATTTTTTATTTCATATCTGTAACTGTCCTGATTTCAAATAAATTCATCGTCATTTCAAAATAAAACGAGTTATTGAAGAAACCCCAAGAAAACCTACACCAACCTACAAGATCACACACAATATGAAAGGCAAAACTCGCAGTTTTTCACGAGGCCAAAACAAAGCTTTACGGCGCACTTCGTCCCCTAACCTCAAAACATAACTCTTCCGTAAGCCCTCGGGGAAACAGGACGACAACGCACCAATTATAAAAGGCAGCCGCCCCGAAAACCCTAAAAAAAAGTTATTTAAATAATACGGGGCGGGCGGGCATAAATTGCCTTCATTAATTTCCGGGCCTGAAAATATTGTCTTGAAAGGATATAATCAAATACAAAAACAGGGAAATGGTGGTGCGTCATTTCCATAACATTTCCCACCTACCCCCTTTTTCGTCCCCTTTTCCGGTTCGCCCCCTTTTGGGGTCCAATTACAATCCAACGGGCAAGCTTAAGGCCGGCATTAGAGGGAATGGTCGCCGGCGCAATTATGTACATACTTGCATTAATTTTATGGTCGGTGATTATTTTAAACAACCAAAACGTGTGACAAACGTAATGGGTTTGTGTTCGGAAAAAAACAAGTGCCTATTTGGTCTTGTAGGTATAATGACACAATTTTAGGTGTTATTTAGGATGCTGGCTGTGTGAAGAGATAAAACGGATGTTTTTAAATGAAGATGATCAGTAATTAAATGATCCAGTGAGTCAAGAAGAACAAATTATTGGAGGATATCGATGAAAATCAAAAACACCGCGGAGATTTCAGTAAATATCATTTATTGATTGGACAAACGAGCAAAGTTATAGCCAAGTAAAAATCACAGAGATCTAGTGAGCGGAAACAGAATGCGAGATGCGAGCCGGCTACTAAAATAATTATGACAAATGACGTTGTCGTTGTGACAAGTGACGTTTTAACTTTTTCTGCAATTAGGTTGCGTTTACACGATAGAAACTACCTACCAATCTTTCCAACACAAATAATCATATTAATTATGAATCGATTAACATTACAATTTCGTAGAATCGCGGATGAAACGTAAAGAAAGCTTGATCACCATTTTTTTCTATAGTTAATAGGATATTAAAAATATACTCTGAATAAAGCTTCTTCTTCTTCTTCTAACGTTATATTTTTGAGGACCAATACTCGGCGACTGACAGAGTATGAGAGACTCTACGGCGAAAATGTGTACATCCGGGCGGCTGAGCCAGACGCCTAGAGAGATCTGGCCTATCTAGGCTGATAACGAATCGTAGGTGACGCTGGTATGTCCAGGTTTCATCGTAGGTGACGCAGTAGTTTTCGTATAAAATCAAAAAAACTTGGCTCAGACAGCCAGAATTTCACATTTTCTGACACTCTGGATCTCAGCTCTCAGAGGGTTTCAAGGCGCTGTTTCTTATAAAAAGGGATGTGACGCGTAGGTGACGGCCATCCGAAGTAGTTTCATCCATTTTAATCCAATACTTTTCGAGAAATCATGATAAACGTATTGCTCAGACAGCCGGACATCCGGTCGTCTGAGCCAACTTGTTTTTCTCTATATTTCACGAAATACTATGTTTCGGACAAATGTTTTAACGATATACTGATGTGACGACGTAAGTGACAGCTCTCGACCAGATTTGAACCTTCGTGACGCACGCGTTTAGGAGCTATTGAGAAAAAGCTGCTGGCTCAGACAGCCGGATGCTGGCTGTCTGAGCCACCCAGTTCTACCACTTCCAGGTGTTCTACGAAGCTGGAAACTCATCAAATCTGATGTGACGCGGACTCTGAGTAAGTATAATCGTAAGTGACGGCTCTATATGCCGGCAATCAAAAGTTATAAGCAATTCAATACTTTTCCATACATTGATGCATTTGGGTGACCACACTTCGCACTTTTTATGGGAATGAAAATACAATATAGTAGAAAATGTAAGCAAAAGCCCCCATTTCAAGGCAGTTGCTTTCTCCTGCGTTTTAAATATGTAATTATGTAGTTAATAACTTCGCCGATGAAGGAAAATATGGTAATTATTTATGGTCTCAGGTATGATGTACTCTTTATTTGGAAATAACTACTAGATTCAGTTAGGTACTACAGTATTAGAGTATTTCGGTAAGGTACTTCGTACTTACTCAATACTCATCTCGTCCCATGTGATTACGGCCCACTTGGGACAAGATGCAAAAAAACAAAATTAATACTAACTTCATTTTGCAAGTCGTCTCCTGTTTTTATGGGTGGAAAATATAGTCATTTATCAACTCATCCCACCATGCCTACAACTTATATGGGACGAAATATTTTGCGCGCACGCTTGCCGTGCCTTGATTGTTGAGTTGAGGAGCCCTACGCGCTACTCAATAATAGACTTTAAATCGCAGAGATATTGTTGGATTCACTATGTCGCCCTGTTTTTGCCTAATTTCAACACTGCGCGCTTTGAGTTAACTGAATAGAAATTAGTCACCTGCAAATTCGAACCGTTATTGTGATCTTTCAAATACTTATCAACTTTAGAGGGCACAAATAATTTTGAACCTTATGCCTAGTGAAGATAAATTTTCATTGGCATTTCGAATACTTTGCGTCGTCCTGCTCGTGCATTGGAACTTTGTTTGTTTATTGCAAGCGGGAAGTCAGCCGGGTTTGGTTGTGTTGTGTGTATAGATGGGCGCCTACCCGGATATAAACCCAGTCACTGGATAAATATCCAATCCACGCTATTTTAACCCACCCGATTCCAATTGATACCGGGTATAAATTAAAGCCTGTTTTTAAAAATTAAATGAAATATTTTTATTGAAGTTTGTCACTTTTATGGTGCAATTTAATTTCTTATTTCATGTAGTTTATAATATTGAACTATAAAAATGGTATATTTTTATCTAAATCCAATAAAAACTGTCATTTAGTTGCAAATACAGTGCGTACCTTCATTTTGGCAATCCCAAAGGGAAAGAGGGAGACTGTGTAAGGTTAAACAGTTTTACAGGACAATTTTTTATTCAGTGCAGTACATTATGCGTATTTGTAGATGTAAGAATTAAGTACGAACTAATTTTATAAATATATAGGTACATATAATGTGGTTGAAATTTAAGAAAGCTTATCGAAAACATTTACTGAAATAATGCAGCCTAACGTATCGATGTGTAAACTATAAAGCATTTTACGAAAGGACATGTCAACGAGTTATTCTGAAAATACTAAGAGAGAATTTTAACACATTAAAAAGAAAATGAAGTGCTCAGTAAATTCATTACACGTCAGCTCTACGATCACACAATGGCCATAGTCACACAAGCGATAAGTATGCAAACAAAAACAATATCTTTCCAACCCTTCCCTTTATCTTTTTATCTACCTGGGCCCTGTTTAATAAACATTACAATTCGACAATTTTGTAAATAACTTACATATTTGTTAAGTTTTATTACAAGTGCTGTTTAATAAACCTTACAAATATGTAGAAAATCTACAAGTAAAAACCTTACAAATATTGTAATTATAAATGCTGTTTAATAAACATTTACATATGTAGAAAACGCCTGTAGAATTCGATGACAAAATTGTAGTTGTAAGTTACAATTACATAAAATGTAAGATTTTGCTGTCAATTATTTTTTTAATTAACGAACCCTTGTTAATGAAAAAATTTATGAATCCACCCGGATTCATAAATATTAAGTAGCATAATGCTTTATAAAGTACTTTCTTATTTGTTTGATACGTAACGAAAGTCATGGAGCATAGTAACAAAATATTGATTCTGTCTCTAATATATGAGAATAAGGATAATTTATTCGGTAGGTTTAGTAAAACACTCACTCACGCACGATATAAAAATAAAAAAGTGGAAAGACATTGCTGAACAGTTAAAATCATTAAGCATCTATAACAAAGACTGGAAATACCTACGTGATACAAAGTGACAAAACTTTAGAAAAAGGACCATCGTAAGTAGATTTTTAAATTAAGGGAATAGTTAATGTTTTAATATATTTATATATTTATGTAATTTTTATATATTTACATATTTCTATTTTCTTTACTTATTATGTCGAGGCACATAATTGTAAATTTCTGACACAAGGCGAGTCTGCCTGTCGGAATTGTAATACAATTTACAAAATATGTAAACTTGTAACTACAATTATGCGTTCAATAAAGCAGTTTTCCCTACAAATATGTAAATTGTCACCTGTAGAGAGAAAATGTTTATTGAACAGAAACTTGTAAAATTGTAGCTACAATTCTACAATTTTGTAGATTTTCCACCATGGTAAATTTGTAAGTTGTATTCTTTATTGAACAGAAACTTGTAGAATTGTAGCCTGTAGTTTACAATTACAATTTACAATTTGTAATGTTTATTAAACAGGGCCCTGGGATTACCACGTGCGCAGTTTTATCGCCGTTGGCTATAAATTTCCAGTTTTTAATGTAATGTTGCTGCGCGTAGTCTTTGTTATAACTATTTTTACATCTCGACCGACGACGGATTTAAGGTAGTACTGTCAAACATTTTACAAAAATCGCGTAGAGTGCATTTATTGTTATGTAATACTTATAATACAAGAATGCTTTATAATTAAGAAATGATATGTCAAAGTGTTAAACGTGCTAAAAATATATTAAACTCAAATATTTCCTGATGCAAAACAAAAAAAAATAAGACAAGATGCAGATTTACATTGAGTGCTGTCACCGCTACCAAGTACCCCGTCATCAAGTGATCAAATATTGCAAAGTTGAGATAACACCTTTTATCTCTGTCCTTTTGTAAGTTATATTAATTTAAAAAAACGGTTGCTCATACTACTCAACATTATCCGATTATGTTGAAACGAATAATGTGATTTATGATTTTAAGTGAATATGATGACTGACTGTATAGCATAAACGATATTTATAATCATATTGTAGGTCTAGGTATTCATACACAGCCAACTGATACTCAAAACAATGAGTATTCAACGTAAATTTAATAAATACCCAGCATTCTTAATAAACACCTGTGTAAATTAGGTAAAAATCAATTTTTACCTACCGGGTGGGAATAAATTGGATAAATATCCACTGGATTTCTACCCACCCGCCCATCTATAGTTGTGTGCCATAACTGCCAAGCTAAAGTAGATGAACGGACTTTAAAAAAACATGTTTGTTGACAGAAGGAAATTAATTGCATTCGTATCCATGTGTAGACGTGAACATCGCGCTTCTGCGGTAAGTAAATTTTATTTACAAGCTCTATTTAATTATACTAGAAATTCTTAAAAATGACTCATTTCAAACGATGAGAAAGTTTAAAATTAACTGAAAGTAATTAAATCTATGATTTCTGCATTTCGTCCCATATAAGTTGTAGGCATGGTGGGACGAGTTGACTATATTTTCCACCCATAAAAACAGGAGACGACTTGCAAAATGAAGTAAGTATTAATTTTGTTTTTTTGCATCTTGTCCCAAGTGGGCCGTAATCACATGGGACGAGATGAGTATTGAGTAAGTACGAAGTACCTTACCGAAATACTCTAATACTGTAGTACCTAACTGAATCTAGTAGTTATTTCCAAATAAAGAGTACATCATACCTGAGACCATAAATAATTACCATATTTTCCTTCATCGGCGAAGTTATTAACTACATAATTACATATTTAAAACGCAGGAGAAAGCAACTGCCTTGAAATGGGGGCTTTTGCTTACATTTTCTACTATATTGTATTTTCATTCCCATAAAAAGTGCGAAGTGTGGTCACCCAAATGCATCAATGTATGGAAAAGTATTGAATTGCTTATAACTTTTGATTGCCGGCATATAGAGCCGTCACTTACAATTATACTTACTCAGAGTCCGCGTCACATCAGATTTGATGAGTTTCCAGCTTCGTAGAACACCTGGAAGTGGTAGAACTGGGTGGCTCAGACAGCCAGCATCCGGCTGTCTGAGCCAGCAGCTTTTTCTCAATAGCTCCTAAACGCGTGCGTCACGAAGGTTCAAATCTGGTCGAGAGCTGTCACTAACGTCGTCACATCAGTATATCGTTAAAACATTTGTCCGAAACATAGTATTTCGTGAAATATAGAGAAAAACAAGTTGGCTCAGACGACCGGATGTCCGGCTGTCTGAGCCATACGTATATCATGATTTCTCGAAAAGTATTGGATTAAAATGGATGAAACTACTTCGGATGGCCGTCACCTACGCGTCACATCCCTTTTTATAAGAAACAGCGCCTTGAAACCCTCTGAGAGCTGAGATCCAGAGTGTCAGAAAATGTGAAATTCTGGCTGTCTGAGCCAAGTTTTTTTGATTTTATACGAAAACTACTGCGTCACCTACGATGAAACCTGGATATACCAGCGTCACCTACGATTCGTTATCAGCCTAGATAGGCCAGATCTCTCTAGGCGTCTGGCTCAGCCGCCCGGATGTACACGCGAAAATTAAGCTTTACTAGGTAGATATGCATTTTGAATGTGCATTAGCTTGCGTTTGAAAACAAAAAGACTCAATGTGGATTTCAATCGAGTGAGACCTAATTCGTAGAATTTTAAGTCGATATCTTTAAAAGCGGCGTCGAATATACTATGATAATCCTACTTAATATTATAAACGTCAAAGTGTGTGGATGGATGTATGGATGTTTGTTACTCTTTCACGCAAAAAACTACTTGTTGGATTTTCATTAAACTTGCCAATAATATTAGCTCATACATCAAAATAGCACATAGGTTATATTCATTGTGATATTTCTTGAGATCCGACATATACGCGGGTGAAGCCGCGAGGAACTGCTAGTAAAATAGTACGTAGGTATACATACAGACAACTTTTAACAATTTCATTTATGTGTTAGTATAAATGGAGTCTAGGATACGAGTCTCTAGACGTTTGCGTTTTAATTTAAGAGTAAAAAGAAAGAATAAGAAAGAAGCGGAGGCTTCTCTTGATCTTCTCTGTTTTGTTGAGTTTTCGCCGCTCACATAAGGATGAAGTGCCTGCCTACTGAAAATGCGAGTAGAAACAACTGACGCGGTTTTTCCCTTATAAGCCTGATTGTATACAACTTTTATCGGGGCGTCAATTGTTACAATCTTACAATCGTGAAAACTGTTTTACGACAATTCTATAACAAAAAAATTTAAACAGCTCTTTTAATGTTCACCATTGTAGTTTAATTCGCATTTTTTTGAATACCTAAGTACTTAAAAATTGACAGTAACTTTTCGTATTTTCCATGCTATGCCCAAACCAGTACAGGCGCAGTTATTTCCGCCCGTCTTAACCGGTTTATACAATCTTGCTCCGTGGCTTTGTCTCAGCGATATTTGCATGCGCAGGTAATTGCAGCCGAGCCACTGGCCGCGACGCCTCGCAAATCCCTCTACTTAAAATTTTCCAACGGCCCTTCACATACCTACACCATCTGCTTCACACCACACAAAGAATTATCCGCCTTAACCCTAAAACATAGAGAACCTTTTTGTTCACCCCCGAAAAAAGTCAACACGTAACATCTCCAAGCTAATTTCCACCGTAATTGTTAAGAGAGAAGATTTAAATTTGAGCGCAGAATCCCTAAATGAGCCTTAGAGAATATTCGCATTATGTAATAAAAACATTTATTTTGTCCGTTTGGGAGTAAATAGGAGGTCCACTCCCCCTTATGTACCGTGATTTAGTGCACGAGAGATCGTTTTGATAACTCCTTTCATATTTCGCTCTGCAGAGCGTTATCTTAGTAGAAAATACGAAGTAAAATTTGCTTTTTGGAAACGCTTGCGATTTTGATGGTTTATTTTGCGCCTTCTTTCCTTGGAAAGAAAATAAAAAGTCTCGTAGTCTCTCAGTGCTTTATTTTAAATAATATCATTTCATTTCATTTCAAAAAGATTGTAGAGACATGGAACTCCATGTCACTTGTTAGGTATACTGTTATTTGTATTGGATTGTAATTCCCATTTATCTGCAAAAGAAACCAGTTTGGAATCCAGCTGCAAATTCGCGGGCTAGATGCACAATTGATTGTTTGAGCCCCTGCCATTTGATTCGATAAAAAAAATTAAATTACTCTATGGTCCGCGCAACGGCCCGAAACCTGTTTGATGACGTGTGTTTGCAGCACGGAGTTTGCTTTCCGCGTACCTGCACGCTTGCAGAAACCCTTTTTTGAATTTGGAACCTGCTTCTTTTAAGCCATTATTTTATTTATTTAATGCCAGTCCCTCGGGCAACGAGGATTGTTGCAATTGTTAACTCGATACGATATTGTAATATTGATATTCTTGTGACTTTTGTATTCCATCTTAGTAAAAAAAATTGTGTTAAAAAATGCGAAAAGAAACTTGTTTGAATGTAGTTCCAACGACAGATTTCGTGTTTTTCTACTTTACTATGGGCACAGCTAGACCTTAAATAAAATAAAATAATTGATTCTATCAACATTACGTTATTTTTCTATTTTAATTAGTGTGCATGACGGGTTAAATGTATGATGTTTCTAGATATTTTATTGAGATTTCCACAAACCACTTGGCCGCGAATACCTTTATAAATTATTCAGTATTTTTTAAATAAGTATATTAAATACAGTAACTTTTATCATAATAACTTACGTAGGTTTTTTTTACTGCAATCTATTAATTAAGAAAGTCTGATACAGTAGAGCAAGTTTGAAAAAAATGCGACAGAAACGCAGAAAATGAACATTTCTTTTAAATTACAAGTCACGAGCAAAACAAAACTTTTAATAAAGCGATCAGCTCTTCGAGTGCACCTGACAAAGTAATTTCCTTTGCTTGTTTCTTCTATTTTCTAACTACCCTACATTAACCGTAACATAAACATAAATTGTTGCGTTCGCGGAATCGAATTGCCTTCGTAAAGTGAATTGAATATCGTAGTTATTTTTCAGTCATTTATTTGAACATTTACCATAACTACTTATTTTTTATGTGTTAAGTCTGAAATGTGATTCATATGAAAAGTAAACTTTATTAACTGAAAATGTAGTCAGATAAAGTTTAAAAATTTGATGTTTTTTCTTGGTAGTTCATATGACATAGTGATATTATTGATCTCTAAACTTACATTTTGACTTATAATATTACTTTGAGAGCAAAATAAAGATCGCGCGATTCCCTTTCAAACGTAAAAAAAACATTTAAAAAAAACACTGAATATTGCTTCACATAATAGCATTTGGTCAACTTTTTAATAACGTCAGCTAACTAGGTATCGCCCGCAGACACGGACGAATATCGAAAAAATATTAACCTTATTTCTATTTCGAAATAGTAACGAAAGCCTTTGGTGCCTTTACGAGTGAAATTTTTTGTTAGTAAAAAAAAAATAACATCACGATTTTGTAATCATCGTAAAAATGACATAAAAAAATTGCGGGTTTTTGTTTGAAACTAAAATTAACGCAACTGTTTATTTGCTAGTGTTTCCAGATGAACGAATTTGTCTATAATAAACCTACACGCTCAAACCGATTTTATCGTTTATATAAACATCGAAATTCACTTACCTAAGGGTGGTAGTATCGCGCAAACACAGGCTATATCAATTTAATATAAAAACAATGTCCTGACGCAATCTAATTTGCAATTAGATAATCAAAACATTCTGCGACGCGCGATCAAATTAGGTGGGACTGGGGTACTCCGGGCCCCTGCAGACGTTATGTATGCCACCCAACCAGCAAAGGGTTGGGCCCTCGAGCTCGCGTCTGCAGAGAGGCCGCTGCAAACCACTTATTTACCACCTAAACAGCTAACTATATAACCCAGCTTTGCAGAACGAGTTTTCTTTTTACTGTACACAAAGGTCGCGCAGCCCTATCTCTGCCGGCGCATTAAAATATCGCGTTCCATTTTAGTGTTTATTCTTTTTGAAATTAGAACTGCGTTTTTAGATTGTTGATTTTGGAATTTTAGAATTTTAGTTGTTCAATATCAAATATTGGTCAGATAAGGAGTTTTAGTGTGAATTAATATGAATTAACTTTTAAAATATTTGTTAGGAGCTTTCATCGCAGTATTGCTCTACATAAATGAGTAGATAGGAATAATTTTACACTTAGCTTTATTTTACCGTTTGCAGAAAGTCATCCAATTTTGTAATGGTATGTAATAGTAATGTAGTTTCGTTAGTATTTTCTTAAATAATTAAACAATTAATTCTAAAGAGAGGACAATATCAGAAAGGAGTTTGATCTGCGAAAGTTAACTAGGTGAAGTAAAGTTATGGATCAATATTATACCTAGACAATGCCTTTATCTAGACTTTTTTGTGATTTGGTCATTTTTTTTTCCTGAACAAACATTTTCTAAGGTAATTCCAAAGGGTACGTAAGGATAATAATATAATTCGGCGTTGTTTGGAGATCGGCTCTAGTATCTTGTGGCGATTGATCGGAGAGCCCACAACGGAACCCAATTTAGGTGGCGTTTGGGAAGCGGGTACTGGTTTCACTTTCACTTTCAGTCAACTTGCGTCTAACTGCTCCATTGATCTAATAATTTGGCACGTCTTGTCAATGATTTGTCTATTCTAAACCGAGTGTGGTCTGCAATATAAGCTAAAAATTTTAAATATAGGCAATTCTAAATGATTTTGATTTATTATCATGAAAAAAAAAATTGTTAATTTCTAACAAAAGATATCGAACCAGCAATGTATTGCAAACAAATGTATCCAGTCATAGAACTTGATTTTCATTTATGTACTTACTGCAACGAGTTAGCGATTTTGATATAAATTACATTGATGAGGGATTATAGCTTTAGTTAGATTACTATGTCTCTTTGTTAACACGTTCCGGGACAGTGAACGCCTACAGGCGTGAAAACAATAAAACATCAATTGTTGAAGAAGTTTCCCGGAACGTGTTAAGTATTTTAGAGCACTAATGACAAGGTCAAGGTACCTTAACTACGTATACCCTGTAAAATCATTGCTTTTTTTCTTCTCCGAGTATTACAGACCACACGCTGTATATGTCATTAAATCTATTCATATGTCAGGAATAATGCTATTTGATTGTTGAACCTTGGTACGAGATCTTTGTCATTGATTTTATTAAAAACTAGCGGCCGCCCGCGACTTCGTCTGCGCGTTTTGGTTTACTTCGATCCCATAGGTCGTACGTAGCGTACTGTTTTATAGCCTGCAGTCATTGAACTACCTTTAACACCTTGCCCGATTAATATTATGATAGCCATCTAACACACACTCATGATTCTAATCGGACCAGTAGGCATATCCTAGATTAGTGCGTGCAAAGTTGAAACTAACAAAAATCTCTTTAACTTTATAACATTAAAATAGAAGTAAAGATAAAATGTTGCTATATTTCATGAGCACATAGCTCGGCCTTTAATCTGGTGAAAGTTACAAAGAGGTTTTATCTTTGTACAACGAAATTGAAATACTGCACCTATCGTCAATTATTTTTCTTTCGGGTGCAAGAATTCATCCGATTTACCAGGCCACTTTGAAGCATATCACAGTTGCCTCATACAACCATAAAACAGGCCAGTCTACTCCCGCTGTAGGTTACCGGGTAACCCGAGTTACACTCGAGCTTTATCATTTCTAGTAAGTAATCACCATGTACAACCTTTTTTCTCTATGGCAATTGTCACAAAGAACGTTTATAAATGTGACGGAAAACCCATAGAGAAGTATTGACTACTCAAATGTCAAAACCAGGCGCGTAAACAAATTGTCAATTTTGTAAAAATAAACAAAATAGTGATGTCCTGCTTATTGCACGAAATTTTTTGATATCGATATCCGGACTGCTTTGCAAAAACATTTTAGTTGATAATTTTCCTTGGTTTTGTCTTTGTGTTGACCTATTGTCGTAAAAGTATTCACCACTGAAACAAAACTAATGTAAACTTCTATTTGTAATCAATAAAATCGGCTAGACAGGTTAAAAAATATATATATTTACTAAAATTGTGTTTTAAGTTGCTCTTACATATCACACTTCACCATACAAATTACCTAAAACATAAAATAATTAAATTTGTCTTTTGCTAAATAACTTTTTTATAACGAAAATTATTCATACTCGAAAAAGCAGCAAGTTGTAAACATTAATCAAGTAAGTGCATTTAGTTAAATCCTAGCTATTCCGCTACATTTTTAAATTGAAATGATCTGAAACAAAAATTATGCATTATTATTCATTTCATCTGAATAAAACATTAAAACATAGGGATATACTTCAAATCTAAGCCTCCTCCTCAGCCCCGGGTAAGATGACCCTCAGATCAAGATATCTATATCGATAAACAAAACATTCCGCATCACCGCACTATTTTATAGTATAAAATAAATAAGTTTTTAAACATTTAACTTGATGCTATTTGGTATAAGAAACGCTGCTACTATAAATTCAGTTTAAATAAACTACTTACCGAACTTCATTTCATCGTTGAAAACCCGCGACAAAATAATGATTTGTAAAATCTTTTCGTTTGACCTCATCCATCACACATATCTCACATTGTCTTAAGCTATTTATTATTATCAAACACAAATACAGATTTGCACAGTAATTACAAAAATATTATTGTGAGACTATTTTTCATTAAATTTAATGGAAAACACCATTGAAACACAAATAATATCCAAGTGTACCACACTGACGTTTTGTGACTTTGAATTTGACAACTGAGTGAGAGGGACAGTAGTGGATGTGAGTGAGATGAAAGTAAGTAAAATAAAAAGCACCGAGAAGTATTGATATAAATCATCCCCAAAATAACTTTCTTCCCCTTTTTAACCCCGTTACAAGATAAATTTCAATAAAATTTGATACACAATTTTCTTTGATTTTTTTATAGAATGAATAGGCAAAATTTAAATTAGATTGGACCAAGGAATCACGTTGTCCCATACAAACTTTGCACCCCTTTTTCAACCCCTTAGGGGTGAAATTTTTAAAAATCCGTTCTTATCGGATCCCTTCGTCATACAAAGAACACACCTTCCAAGTTTCAGGTCTCTACGATCAGCGGTTTAGGCTGTGCGTTGATCCGTCAGTCAGTCATTCAGGACAAAGCCTTTTATATGTATAGATAACTATTTACACGAACGAGTCACAAAACCTAGATAGCTGCAATTAGTAAACACATAGAGGCAAATGAGCACACCGGTTCTTTCAAAATACTCACATTGCATATTACAATGTTATGCAGGACTAGCTTAATCAGTCAGGTATCAAACGACTCCCGGGAGTCGCAATATAATTGAATTTCTATTGTGTCTCGTTCACACATACTTGACGAGTTAATCCACTATCCACGAGTAATGTTATGTTATGTTTGCATGTTAATCAAATTAGCGAAACATGTTTGCGCATTTTCTTATATTTATTTTTAACATCTATATATCTACCATGTTTCTGGCGAATAAAGAAGTTTGAATTTGAATTTGAATGTCTTCAATCTTAAAGCAGTTATTATTATGACCTCAAAGTATCGTACAAAGGTATTCGTACCAACCACAAATGGCTGCTTGATTATTAAGTATTTACACATTTCCTGCTTCAGTATTTGTGGTGTGCAAAACCATCAAACAAAAGCGTTACTAGCAGATATCGAGATACCTAGGCATTTGCGTCCAGTCTACTCCGTCAGCCATAATGAATTAAACACTGGCTCGCATGCCGTGTTGACAATGCTGTAAGTCGAAAAACAAAAAATATTTCGATGCCGGCCTGAGTACACAACAACATCGTCTATGGTCGTCATTTTGCGTGAACGTCAGCCATATGCCCTGCGTCTGCTGGACAATAAACAAACAATTACCTTGTGGTTTGCTGCCTTTCGTGATCGCTTTTTGATGTGCCCCTACTCTTTTGTCTCTGGTCTCGCGGTGATATAAATCATCGGATAGAAGTCTTGCAAAGGTATGAATGAAGAACGACATAGTGGTATTAGAAAGAAAGAAAGAAAAAGCATTTATTGGTTAAAGGACCGCACAAACACACACACATACGCACGCTTCACAACAGAAAAAATGAAAATAAAGAACAATTACAGAAATAATATGAAAAAAAAACAAAAAATAAAAATACAGTTACAAACGTAAGGCAGTTGAATGCCAGCCAAGCAGTGCGTGCCAGACGCAATGTGTGTTGGTGACGTCCAGACCAAGAGGACCTCACTCAGCATAAGCCAGGTCCCATGGAGGACCTGACGCTGGTTTTCAGTGTATTAAATACCCTTACATGACAGTGGAGACGCGAGTTGGTTTGGTATCAACCGCCATAACACACTTCTAGTGTGATAGGTGAAATGTAATCATATACAAAGAATAAATTAGTAACATATTAACGGAATGGCAAGATCGCACCTACAGATCAAACAGATAATAATTGCAGAGATAGAGAACTTTTTTTGCTCGCCCAAAATGTTGCTACTTCGCCAATTTCTATACATCACTATCCACGTACGCAAATACTGCAGTGTTACAAATTCACTCCATCTCGTGTCGGCATACCCTAAG
Organism: Pyrausta aurata; assembly: GCA_963584085.1. Taxonomy (NCBI): domain Eukaryota; kingdom Metazoa; phylum Arthropoda; class Insecta; order Lepidoptera; family Crambidae; genus Pyrausta; species Pyrausta aurata. The sequence continues at coordinate 8,668,882 of OY757271.1, read as the reverse complement.
CGCTGACGTTTTGAAAAATAGTCTCAGAGCAATTCGGACCAGTGAGCCTCGACGGGAATAAAACCTTCATTCATTTGGGCCAAATACTCCAAGGCCGCGCCGCAAATTAAAAAGAAGAATATGGCGCGCATTTCAAAAATGGAACAATAACCTCTAACTCGGCCAGGGGCGCGGCGCCTAAAAAGACGACGCCAATATTTACCCGATGCGGAGCGTTCGATTGACGCGACGACGTAGTATCGATTTTACGTTGCGCGTGAAAAATGAGAAAAGAACCGAATGTTGTTTGGAACAGATGCGACGCAAATCTGATGAAACTAGTACTTACTAACTTTAAAACACGAAAAATATCTGAAGAAGGCTGTTTTTTTGGGTTTGCGTCAGAACAGGTAAACGAAAAAATGCACTAAAGTCTAGTTTTGCAAAAAAATTGCTATACCAAACTGACAGGGATCTTTGTCAACCTTCGATTGCAGAGAGTTCATAACATAATCGGTAGGTATAGAAACGTCTCTAAAGTCCGAAGATCGCTCTATGTTAGGAATATTAGGGATTTTATTACAGCTCTTTTTTGGCTCTTTTTTTCTCCAGCCAAAAAATCTCAGATTTTTCAAATTGTTCAATTAACCAACAGACGTTGCCTCTGATCAATAAAGATATAACCAAAATTAATGGTTCTCACGTTAAACGCAGATGCTTTTAAAGTGGACATCAGTTAAATATGAAGCTTGACCATTAAAACCAGTAAACAGAAGAAATCGATACCGGATCAATAAAGCGATCGTTAACTGATCGATTACCAATATCGATGCTCAGCTGTCACTGTTATTTTAACTTTCCGTAGCTGACAGCTGCTTTAATAAAACGGTATGTTTAGTTTTGCTTTTTTATATATTAGTAGGTTATATTTCGTTACCGGTAAAAATGGCAAATATGATTAAAGCCTCACGGATCGATAGGACCCCGGCGGTAAGAAAAACTATGACAAAATAATATTAGTAAACATATCCGTGAGGAACCTAAATTTAAAAAGGCCATGTTTGATAATATCTGCAGTGCCGAATATGAAATAAGCTTCGAACATAGAGCTTTACCATTTGAAAACATTAAATATTCCACTCATTACGAATGCAAGCGTTAGTTTTCCGCATTGAGTCGTTAAGTTCAAACGAAATTTTCATAACACGTACGCTCCCGCCGTTTACATACAGACGTACACGAAAAAACTCAAAAGCTTGTAATTACACAAAAAAGCGCGCGAAACGGCGCCATCTTGGGTCCGCGAGGCGTCACAAACGACCTTTTTTCGCAAAAAAACGGCCTAAGTACGCCTGTGTTATACCTACATGTATTATGTGAGATAGAAGTGATTAAGTATTCGGGTTTGTGTGAGGAGAAAGCGACTTTAAACTTGAGAGGGGAAGAGTAATTTTTGTTTATTGTTCGTTTTTGAGTTCGTAGGGCATTTAGCCGACCCTCCCACGCGGGGAGATTTCTTACATGGTGATATATTATTAATATGTGTGGGGATAGGAGAAAAATGGCGTTGTTCAAGGGAGTTTTATGGCCAGCTTCGGTGTACCGAATGGGTATAAACGATGGGTGAGTGACTAACGCAGTCAGTCGTTGTCATTAAGAGACTGACTTAGTCCGTTCGATAGAGATTAATTAGAAGCCATGACTCAAGTAAAGAGTTGTACAATACATAAAATACCTTCTTTAAATAAGGCTATAGAAACGTAAGTTCAGTACGTAGCCTTATGGCAAACTCTATACCAGTACCCTTATCACGAAGAACTATCGAATACGTAAGCGTATCGAGAAATGTCAATTCGCACGGAAATTGGACTAGCGCCACTGGATGGCGGTGCGTAAAGAAATCACTATTTATATGGATTTTGACATTTCTTGATACGTTTACGCATTAGTTTTTCGTGCTAAGGGTACAGCTATTGAATATTTACGATAGTGTTTCGAAAAAAAAATACCTTACCCAGATGTCAGATTGGCTATTTTAATGACCATTGGTTTAGGTATTTTTTCTTCAAAACTCGCATAATCGTAAATATCCAACCGCTGCACTGGTTGTTAGTATTATTAGTTGAGTTAACTATCGATCACGCAATTGGACCTCAAAGTCAATTGGTTTGATTCGACTTACTTGGTTTATCTATCAAAAACTTTGTACATTACTTTTTTTTTCCGTTTATTAACAAATAAAAAATCTTACAAAACAAGTAGGTATGAATTTAGTATAAAACCACTAAGGTTTGTAATTTTACTAAGTTGTAAGCTTACGTCGATCAACATCTTAACACGTTCCGGGACAGTGCCCGCCTACAGGCGTGAAAACAATAAAACATCTATTGTGTCTGGAGTAGTGTCCCGGAACGTGTTAAACAAATAATTAAAGTACGAGTATAATGCAGGCTAATTTTTTTGACGATTATATTATAATAATGACACAATTTACCTTTTTAACAACACACATCTTTAAACGACAAAAAATGAGTTGGACGAATACGTGCTTTTGTTTTTACATTTTAATACTTATTAAACTTTCAAAAGAGAATTTAGAAAATGTATTTTAAGCTTGTTTTTAATATTTTTATCTGTCAGACTTACTTCAGTAGGCAGTTTATTTATGAGACGCGGAACGATATAATCAGACGTTCGTCTCCCGTATTCATTGCTTACGCGCTCGAGCAAGTTACAATTCAGCTGACGTCGAGCTACCGATCGGGTGTATACAGGCTGTACAGTTTGTGGTTGTTCGATTGTACTGAAGAAAAGTTTTTTTAACAAAATTAATTTAACTTGATTATGGACAGGCAATACTTTACAATAATTAAAAAGGCCGGAATAATCGTCACCATATTGATATCTAATTTTATTAGGTACTATATTCTTTAAAATTCTAATTTGAAGGTCATAAATTTTATTTAAATATGTATCATAAGTACGGCCGTAGCTGCATAAACCATATTGAATGTATGATTCAGCTAGCGAATTTTAAAGCATTAACTTAACTTTAAACGGGATTCTTTTCTTAAGTATTATTATATTTGCCAAAAACTGTCTTAATTTATTACAAACATGTTCTACATGATTAAACCAATTAAACTTGGTAGTATTTATAAATCCAATACTTACATGGACTTTGATAAAATACCCCGAACCGCAAGCTTACTATTTGAAAACTAGCTATTTTATCTTCGTAAAAAATCTACAGTCATCAACGCGTATATTAGGTAGTACGTCACATCGGTTCTTACATTCACAGATACATAACTTTTATATGCATGTTTCTAATTACAGCCTCCCCTACATCCCCTCAGTGATCACTTGATCTCCAGGGGAGGCCGGGGATGTCGCCACTTGTGACGTAGATGGCACCCCGGTGACACTAGATAAATTATGGCATTGCTGCAAAACACATTTCATAATTAAACAAGGATCAAATAGTATGTTACATATTTCATAATTAAACAGAGACTGTGGCATATTGGTACGAGGACATATATATCTACGACCATCAGGGTGCGTATTGCGATGCAGTTTTGACAGTTAAAACGCTTTGCTTTACTGTCAAATTAGCAATTCTTATTGCAATTTCGCATTATATTAATAATATTACTACATTATCACAATATAAATATTAATATTCATACAATACATTGTAGTATTATTATAATATTATTATATTGATAAAATTGGTTTACACTGAGTGGGAATTGAACTGCCTCGCAATTGAAAGGATTAAGTTGGATCGCAATACCCCCCAGATACCACCTACCCTACCCTTCTTAAAGCTCTAGAGCTATAAAAATGGGTACTTATACAATATACACTTGACGTTTTTGAAAAGTTTATGATGATTAAGATACAGAAAATCAAGTGCATGGTGTCATATTAACGTTACAGTGTACGCAAATCATGCGTCGACTCCAATTGAATTTGTTTCTCTTAAATCGAGACAAATTCGTTATTCCTAACTCTTTATTGCACATCACATAGGTTAATTCTCACATCACATAGGAAATTCTCAGGGAGGCTGGACTGGATTATAGAGACAGAAGGATCATCCTTGAACTGTATAAAAACCAAGAAATGATAGTAGAAGTGGGAGATGAACAGGGAAAGGCAAGGATAAGACAGGGAGTAAGACAAGACTCTCGCCACTTATTTTTAACATATTTATAGAGTGTGCAATACGCAAAATGTTGGAATCAGAAAAGGGGGGTGTCAAAATTAACGGGAAAATATTTAAATTTATTCGCTTCGCTGATGATATCGCAGCCATAGCAGAAGATAAGACAGAATTGGAAGAATTGGTTAAAGAAATGGACATCATATTCAAAGAATTTGGACTTAAAATTAATATAAATAAAACTAAAACACTTATTGCATCAAAAAAAGAAAAACATAGCCCTATCACCATTGACAATAGACTAGTAGAACAGGTTAAAAACTTTAAATACCTAGGCAGCCTAATTACCGACGACTCCAGGTGTACACCAGACATAAAAGCGAGGATTGCGATGGCAAGGCAAGCTTTTAACTTAAAAAATAACTTAATAAAGGCCAGAATATCCAGCAATGTTCGCAAAAATCTCGTGAAAGTGTACATTTGGAGTATAGCACTATATGGGTGTGAAACGTGGACCATGACAAAGAAAGATAGGGAGAGACTGGAAGCGTTTGAGATGTGGTGCTGGAGGAGGATGGAGAGAATTAGCTGGACGGAGAAAAAAACTAATGAAGAAGTCTTGAACTTGGTAAAGGAAAAGAGAAAACTAATAGAAACAATTGAGAGTAGAAGAGGGAGAATGCTGGGACACTTGATACGACACGACAGTTTCATCAGAACGATAATAGAGGGAAGAATAGAAGGAAAAAGGAAGAGAGGAAGACCAAGAATAAGCTATATGCATCAAATAAAGCAAAAGTTGAATGTTGCGTCGTATCAAGAGGTCAAGAGAATGGCGGAAGAGCGTAAAGAATGGAAAAAACTTCACCGACAAGAGCTTGGCTCTTAAATTAGATGATGATGATAGGTTAATTACAAATTCGTATGTACACACGACAGCACATCAGGGGGCGTATTGCGACCCAACTTTATCCGTTCAATTCCGAGGCAGTTCAATTCCCACTCAGTGTAAATGAATATTATCAATATGATCATATAATAATAATATTACAATGGTATGAATATTAATATTTATATATACTAACCTAACACTAGTTTTTAAGAATCATTACTAACTGCTCTGGGTTATGCCTGAAATAAACTTATTTATTTATTATTTATTTATTTATACGTTTTCGTTGAAAACTAATTTATTACAACCGCATAAGATACCGCAGTCACAGATAAGATAATACTCCGCAGTGTTTACCTTGACCTGCTGTTGTACATAAGTATATCTCGTGAAACGTTGTATACCTACCTAATGTTACGTCATCAGCTAACACTGCTCGCTTTCTATAATAATACTGATAAGATTTCAAACTTTTGTGACTCGATTTTTCACTTCACTGTATACGATACTATGCACTGCATTAAACCATTTACCACCTCCTAGTACAATCTTTTATGTGCCAAAAATAATCTACATAAATAGAATAGAAAATGTGCATTTACTATCTTTATGCTTTTTAAATATGATTCATACTCCACTGACACAAAGTTGAAATTTAATCAACATTAAATCATAGACTAGGTGCGCCCTCATCTATTCGTATAATAGGGTGCCCACGAGCTATTCTATTGTATTCTATTGAGTTCTATTTATTTAAAAACTATTCGCGATAGGTCCGTTTTATGTACCCCGCTTTATTTGGGGGTGAATTAAATTAGGTAATCATTTATGTACTACATATTTGGGCTGTGTCTATGAGTCTCAGCGGACTTTATTTGTAATAAGTTATGTGTTATTTATAGTACAGAGTAGTAATAGTCGTAATAATGAGTGTATTCTCCTTTTACATAAATACTTAAAAACCCTGATTTATGATCTAATAATAGGAACTTAATAATTTTGGAAGTAATTACCCACTTTAAAAGGATGTATTAAATTCGTCCTGTGTTGTTTGCGATATTATTGAGTTGGAATATATTTGAGTATGATGATATACGTCAAGTAAGTATATGTATGTTTGTCTATGGATATCTCAAAAATTAAAAGTGATATCAAAATTATTCTTTGTTAGTTCAGTCAGGTATAACTTAGGTATAATTTGCATCAAAACTTTTGAAAAGTTTAGAAAAAAAAAAACGTAAAAATCAATAAAAAATATACCGCCTTCAGACACCTCTTTCTATATTCACATTTTGCTTCATAATAGCCTGTGTTAGGTATATTAAACAATTTTGAAATAATATCGGCAGTGTAGGTAAATCGTTCAAAAAATCGTAGCCTCACCAGGAGCCCTATTTTTTTTCTATGACTTTTAATTCATCTTCGAATTAAAATCACTCGCCATCTTGAAGCAAGTGATTCAAAAATAGAGCTCCAGTTTCTATTTTAAGAGTCAAAGTTTTTTAAATATTAAACTGCTTTCAAAAAACTTACAAAAAGCTTGAAATAACGCATTTGTCTTCTACCTATTCCGAAGTCGAAATCAGCTAGGGAATATAATATATAATAGCCGATATTTCATCATAATTTCTAATTCATATTTTAATTTTTTACCTAAAAGAACTTGAATAGTGAAGAAATTTTCTTTTTGATTTAGTGTCATTATACTCGTATATTCTTAAAAAAATGTTGAAATAAGAGTCTTACTCCATACAAGACTTCGGATATTACGAGCTTACTACTATGCCATATATATTTCATCACGTCACGCAATGACGTATCCATATGAGACAACTCTACTCAGTTGACCCGGTTAGCAAGAAAGATGCTGGAGCCCTATTTCTGAATCACTAGCTTCAAGATGGCGAGTGATTTTCGTACGAAAGCAATTTATTTTCATTGACTTTTAATTCGTATTCGAACGAAAATCACTCGCCACCTTGAAGCGAGTGATTCAAAATAGGGCCCCTGGTTCGAGACCGCTTGTGCGCAATTTTTTGGTTTCTTATTCATCTTTTAAAAATATATTTTTTTAAACTTGGACATATGTGGTGTTGTGTTCATAGCCGAAATGGTATTTAAATTATAGAGCTGGGAAATATTTATTTTTATTTGTGTATAATTCACAAGTTTGAATAAACTATGCATAGAAATGTTATTTCCAACCTCTACCACGATGCCTTGCCCGCGTACACTAGGAAATGAGAGAGAGAGTATAAAACCTTTGCAAGTTTAAGCTAGAAAGTTTTATCAAAGTTTCGTTGTCATATATAATGAAATATCTATTTCAGAGTTTTGTTAATCACCCTCACCCTAAGACCTGCTACTTTTAACATCGATACTAACGCGCGTTACGAACAGATATAATTTGGCATCGACGTAGAAGCGTGTTAGTATCGATGCAGTCGCCAATATTCAGTACATAATTTGTCAATTTCCAGCTTCTGGAGCCCTATTTTTGAATCACTCGCTTGGATATGGCGAGTGATTTTCGTTCGAAAACGATTTTTTTTCTATGACTTTTGACACTACGTCGAACGAAAATCACTCGCCATCGTGAAGCGAATGAATCAAAACATTCGCTTCACGATGGCGAGTGATTTTCGGGGCCCTGCATCGCGACTGTATCAATACTAACGCGCGTTGGCATCGCGACTGTTTCAAAGCTAAAAGTAGCGCTGTGTATAAAGGTTGACATTTTGCGACTGCATCGATTTTTGCATTCGCTGCTAAAAGTCGCAGTGTATAAGGGGTCTAAGAGGTTTCAACTGAGCACGCGCACAAATTCATGTCGTGCACACATGAATTTGTGATTGATGATAAAGAAAACACATCGCGACGCGAGCTTGCCATCGAACTGAAACGATTGTTGCCGATCAATCCCGAAGTGAATATTACCTACAAATCCTACCAAAATCATTCACGTAAACTGTTGCTAAGACGAGGCTATATGGCACTCTGTCACATAATTATTTTATCTCTTGTAGAGCCATGCTTCTAACTCTATTATACTCAACTTCAACAATTCAGGGGCCCTATTTTTGAATCACTCGCTTCGAAATGGCGAGTGATTTTCGTTCGAAGATGACTTAAAAGTCAAAGGAAATAAAGAAAGAAAGAAAGAAAGAAAAAACGTTAATTCAGCACCAAAATATTAATAACTCATTGTCGAACGAAAATCACTCGCCATTTCAATGCGAGTGATTCAAAAAATAGGGCCCCTGCACCTTTGTTAAAATAATAATGGCTTAGCCAAATAAAGAAATATATCTTTCGTCACAAAATGAATTCACTGTTCATGACTATACCAACAGATAAACAATAGGTAGTTCCAATAAAGTGTAAAGTTCGTGATGTTAAAAATAAATGTCTTTCGTATAACTTGCACACACTCAATTAACACGTATACAGCGTGTGATTTTCGTTCGAAAACGAATAAAAAATCAACGAAAACCACTCGAAATATAGACGTGAGTATTCAAAAAATTGAGCAATAATTTTTCCAATCCTTTTTGTGTAGATTGCCAACTGGTTTTCATTCCAAAATTCAACTTTAATCATTGAATATCACACGCCATCTTGACGCGAGTGATTCAAAAATAGGTGATTATTGTGCTGTAAAATGCTTTAACTCAGAAATAAAGTAATCCAAAGTTATAATACCTAATCAATGTACCTATATCAAAATGGTTAACTCGTTGTAGTAAATGACAATGTCAAGTTCTATGGCTGGACCATATTATCATCCCTTTCGGAATAGAACGACAAAAGCGAGATGTCAGTAGGATAAAGCTGTGCGATAAAAAGAGATGCGAGATATGATGCAGCAGAACCATTTTTGACGGCTGTCAAACAGTAAGGAGCCCAAAGAGCCTCCCTGAAAATTTCTTGAATGTGATTTTTTATAATTTCAAATGAAATTGTGTATATTTCAAAGAAATTGTGCTTCTGAAACATGAGGACTTGATCGGTGATTGATTTATTGTTCATTACAGCAAAATAACCCTTACAACTTCTCATTTAAGAGGTAAATTAGTCCGAATCGAAGCCTCTCAATTTACAATTTATATTTGCCAATCCGGTTAAAATTTAAAGTACGAAGTTTGCTTATTCTTTTCTATAAACTTTAACGTTATGTAAAAAGTAAAGACAAAATAACATTTAATGCATGTTTACGAATATTTTGTGCAAATAAATAATTTTTCGTTTTAAGGCTGCATGTAAGTACGATATTTTGTGTCGACTGTTTATCATGCGGTAAACTAATATATTTATTTAACCTAGGAAGATAAGTATAAATCTGGACGAAAGGTTACCTCATTTTAAGTTTCTAATGTAACTTACTAAAATTGGTTATTGTTATCCAAAATCGGTTTAATTTGACAGCTTTGACTTGTTCTTTTATTCCGATAGGAATATTAATTTTATGGGCTGGACACATTTGTTTGCGATACATTGCTGGTTCGATTTATTTTGTTAGAAAATAACAATAAATTATTTTTTCATTATTTTAAATTAAATCCATTTAGAATTAATTACTGGTTACTTCAAGGGCCTATTTTAAAAATTTTTGCTCCTATTACGCCACACCCTTTATATCTTACACACGAATCAAATCAAATCAAAAACTTATTCATTTATTGCATCTTTGTGCACACACTCTTTCTCTCAGCAGATTCAGCAAAATATCATAAAAACCATAAAGAAATACCTAGCTAATATTGATTAAACCTCATCATCAAAACGTTCCCTAAAGAAGGAACGAAAAGTTCAAAGTATACACAGTAGGAAGCGCTGAAGTGTCCACTGTATCAAGATAGATCTTTTGTTTCTTATTACTTTCTCTACCTAATTATGCTATTTCAAAGTAAGATTATTTGGCAAATGGTTTTTAATGAAGAAATATAAAATTATATTTACACCAAATACTTATCTTAATGTTGTAAATCAAAAACTTATTCATTAAATAAATCACCTTCCTAGTAATAAATTGTCGATCCCGTGTGTAAATTAGAGCATAATAATTTTAAAATATAAACACACAATTACTCAATCACATAAAATATATATTTTGATAATTAAAACTTATGAAACACAGAATAACTTGTTTCTAATCTTCTAATCTGTTTTTCAAGTTCTACTACTCCCCGCTAGATGGCGTTGTAATAGAAGTGCACGTTGGACGTTGCGAGACAAAAGCCTAGATTGCCATATAAGTTATTAAGAAAGGTTTCGTTCTAAGATAAGTCTATAGATAATACTCAATAAAGAAAATAAAATAAAATCTCTGGAACTACTATAATTAATTATTTATTTCAAGTCTTAGCTTGATGATGCTTAGCCCCGGACCTCAAGTAAGTCGTTTCTAAATCTTAAACTAGGTGGCGCTAGTTTATTTGACTACGGACATAATTATTTTATGCTACGGACCGACTACGGACTACGAGATTGCTACGAGACCGCTCAATGTGCGATTGCTTTTTTTTTCTTTCAATAATAAAAAATCACTGAATAATTGAAATAAAGACTTACCTTTGTTGTGCACATTTTCCTAAAAAAAAGTTTTCTTTATAGATATACTTTAAAACAATTTGAATAATGTGAATAAAAATTAACTTTCTAGTCATATTATGCAGTTGATTTTCATAAGCACAAAAATCTGTGTACAGTTTTCAAATGTGATATTCACAATTAATACAAGCGACATTCACATTTTTCCACATATCTATTTTGGTTTTTAAATATGGATGTTTTTTTTTTAAATTAGTAAAATATTATTATGGCAATTCATGTAGCCAACATCGAAAGTCTGTTCTGTGCTGTTTTTTTTCTTTGCAGTATTATCCCATTGCTGGGCAAAGGTGCTGCACATAAGACAACTCTTTATTGCACATCACAAATACATCATACTTTTGTACCGATCATAATTACTATGTGCTATGAGATTAATATAATCAAATAAGTATGAATACACAATTTTGCTTTAATGGTTCCTATATATTAGTTTATGTAAATAAAAAGCAATAAGCTCTGTTTCCAATAAGTATATGATTTTAATTGTTAAACTAAATATGTTTGTGTAATGTTACGAAATTACTAATTGATTGAGGGTCAATTTAGTTTACAATTGGCTATTTGCACAACTTATAACATGTTAATTATTGTCTGTATAATAAAAGTAAATTTAACAAACATTTTGTTTGCTGACAAAAAATATTAAGGATTTCTCCATCGACAAATAAACACAAACCAACGAATAATTCAAAAATGGAACGTCATTTTGTATAGATTATGTGACACAACGCCAAGGGGAGAATAGGTATTAAAGGACCAATATCCTTATAATATTATAAATGCCAAAGTTTTTGAGGATGGATGTTTGGATGTTTGTTCACGCCTAAACTACTAAATGGATTTTGATGAAACTTTACAATAATGTAGTTTATACCTCGAAATATTACACATGCTATAATTTATTAAAATATTTTGTGAGACTCTATATCTACGCAGGTGAAACCACGAGAAACCACTAGTTTATGCTAACTTGAAAATAACGCCCGTAAGTACTAAAGATTATTCTTCCTGAGATATACTATCCATGATTATGATAAGTTTAGAACAAAGAATGGCATTCAGTAACCTGAAATTTATTATTTAATTTAAACGTATCGTATAAATGTTACATCAACAAAACTTTCAAAAAACTATTCTAATAGTTCGATTTCCTTACTATATGTTGGCTATCCAACCACCCTACCTACCCATTTGAAACTATTGATTCCTTTTAAACAAGTTGTGATTCAAGATCCAGTCAAAGTAATATCAATCATCATCATCAGAGTAACTTTATTTTTTTATTTTTTATTTTATTTGTTAAGGACAACCAACAAAGCATACACCACACATTGACATACTTAATATTAAACACAATTTTACAGTGTTGCCTTACTTATAGGCTGCCACGACATTCACAACAATACTGCTGAAAACAGAAATATAGCGTAAGTTAATTTGAAGAAACAATAATCAAAATGACTTGAAAATTTTTAAACAATTTACCATTTTAAACAATTTACCACCTCTCAAGTTGAAATGAATCCATGAGTGAGGACTTAAATTTACGTAGCGAATAAGACATATCAACATCGGACGAAAGAGAAAGTTTACTGAAATTGGACTGAATCCTATCAATGGCGGAAAAATGACCCAGGTTAGTCCTAAACATATTTGCCTTAAAAGGCAAATATCTGGATAACCGAGCTAATTTACTTGGAACATTATAATTAATCCTCGACAAGAGGTCAGCACTATCAACTTTATTATTAATTATTTTGTACAGAAACATAAAATCTTGAAATTTTCTGCGATCTTCTAATGATAAAAGTTTAAAGTATTCTAATCGGGTCTCATATGTAATAAACGCTTTAAAAAACGCAACAAACGCTTTAAACCACAATAAAGAGTTCTTAAATTATGTTAAACGTTATTTCTAGGTGGCAGTGTTAATGTCTCTGGAAATATACGAATAAGGGCTTTGAGAACAAAGCCACCCAGCGGCAGCCAATAGCGAAGCAAAAAACAAAAGAAGCATGTGGAACTGTATACATGTACTTATGTATCGCCTTTTTTTTACAGATGAAGAAAGAATACTCCATATATGTTCTAACAAGTGCAGGATTTACTAACGGACACGATTTGATTGCTAGGGTCAACCTCTATAGGAATCCTCGTAAACCTATTATTAAAATGTTCAAATTAAATATCATATTGTATAAAACATTGAATAGACAACGCAGTTTGGCATGTGGAAGTTATGAAAGACCATGATTAATCAACATCAGAGTAGGCTATCCTTTGTTCGGCTCTATTTACCGGTACATAGTGATGACATCTCATTATATACGCTGTGTACCTATCCACCTATCTAGGAAGTTTGCACGCAAAAATCTAGCCCTAGGTGTTCACACCCGCACCCGCCGCCACGCACACGCTAGCGCCAAGGAGCGAGACTACGTGCTAGAAAAAGACAGACATAAAAAACCCCCGATGGTGTGAGGCGGTGCCCCCAAAAAAAGCACCAAAAACGCAATCTGCGCAACTTTCCGGCGCAGAATCGTTAACGACTCCCGCTCTCTTTATCGTGTACGCTGTGCCTCCTATATTTCTATTTTTTCTCCATGCCCCGTACGGCGTAAGACAGTTTACACGACAGTCAAATATCGCTTCTAAAAATAGCACTACAAAACACATATTGCAATGGTGTCTGGACGGCGTTTATTCACCGCGTCGGCTCCCGACGCACACACTCGCACCGGAACAGAAATAACGATCGCTTTTTTGACCGAAAAGGACGGACAGATGGCTGAAAAGAGAAGAAAAAAATGACGACCATTTTGCTTGGCGCACCTACGGCGGGCGAGGTGAGGTTTATGTATGCGATCTTTTTTGAGAAAAAAACCCAACCAAAACAAATGCACGTGGCCGGGTGTTATGACCGGGCGAAAAATTCTCCCGCGCGCTAAGAGATGCCGTTACGAGCGGGGATTTTTTTCCGAGAGCCTTTTAGTTTAGGAAAAAAATACGTGGTGGCGCTTGGGTGCTCGCGGTCTGTAGCGTTGTAGAAGCGTCTTGTAGCTCTATATGGGTTCTGCTACGACTTGAGCTGTCGTAGTCTTGAAATGATCAATACAACACTATTGCTTCACTGACAGGCGCTATTGAACTAAAAATAGTTTAATGGCTGTGATAAAATTTTACATAGTTCATGTTACATGAACCTGCTACTTCTTTTGAAATGAATTGTTGTTTTTTTCGAAAAAAAAAATCTTCAAGAGACGATCATAGCATAATAATGCATCATTTTGCACGTTTTTTTTTTTTAAAAATATGATTGGTACTAATAGCGTACCATTGTATTCGGCCCACTAGCATTTAAAATAAGTTTGTAATAATAAATAAAATTGGCTTCACTAAGACTGGATTTTAACCGTCTAGGAATCTTAGTGAGTAAATAAATATATGTATACACAAACCCAATCTTAATAAAGTCCACTTAAAATGTTTCAAACATGAATTCCGTTAATGAGTTAGTTTACATAACGAAATCAAGGAATAAATTACAAAATAAAGGATTTGTTAAAATTAAATTAAATTTAAAAAATAAATCATAAATTGTAATCAAAATTATTTACTGACTTTCAGATTTTGATTTTTGATAGCCAATTTTGATCATTAGTTCTGAATTCGGAATAAACGTAAAACTGTATTTTAATATGAGCACAATTATTATTTGTCAGGCGTATGTCCACAACAATCAAAATTCATCAGTGTAAATTGTAACTAATAATAATAATTATCTCTCTACGGTTCAGAATCATTTGTGAAATATGATTTTGTTAGGGTGTGTCGATATATTCTCGTAAACAATAGTATATAGTAAATGTCTATTTCTGAATGAAAGTAATTCAAGTAATGTGTGTCTGTGTTCTCTTATCTTAAGTACGCCGATATTACAGACAGTAGTATTTTTTCTGTTATTAACAAATTAAAAATGATCTCTTGAACAATGATTGACTTGGCATAAAACCATTCAAGTTTTAAATTTCACATAGTACATGTATGTGATATTACATTCAGTAGTCATAATATTACTTTAGCTGTTTTTTTTGCAGAACTAAGAAATGCCTTCGGCAGACGGAACGTACCTACATGGGGTTAAGATTTTTTCTACGAAATGATTTTAAAAATGAAAAGTTTATTTATTTTTCAAATCCATACTACTTGTCCAGTGCCTTAATATTTTACAAGGTATTTAACGTGTAAGTAAAGCCACAATATTGAACGAGAGACGGCTCGCAAGCGCAAAGCTAATAGTGCAACAAACCGAACGTTTAGGATAAATAAAACAACCTATTAATTCGGAATCGTTTATTTATTTAAGCTGAGCAAATAACCTGTATGATTGCAATAGGTCGGTTGAACACATAGTTTTAAATCTCATATAACGGTTTCGAAAAATATTAAAATAGTGTGTCAGCGTTGAATTTTAATTGAGTTCCTATCGCTGAATTCTTATATGTGAGCTTATGACTTGTTCATATAGTTAAAAATAAAATAAAGTAAGGAACCACACCAAAAAATATGTCATGGAAAAATCACGCCTATTTTTATCATTTTGTTTTTATAACCAAAATAGTAAATAAGAATTTTTTTTATTTGAAAACTACTTTGAAGTCCCCAAACAAGTTTCTTTTTTTGAACCCCGACCCTTAATTTTAAAATTTCGAAATTTAAATATCTTGAAAGAACGCACGTAAGAATTGGCGTGGGTTATATTCCGCAAAAGTACATTTAGCACAAGCGTAAAGCCCCAAAACTCGAAGCGTTGTCCCGAAGATGTGTAAGCGAAGCGCAACACAAGCGTAGCGCAGCGCATTGAAGCGCAGCGCAGCTCAGCAAGCGTCAATGCTTACGGGTTGGCGTCTTGGAGTCGGCTGGCCATCTTTCAAGGATTTGGAGATCCTGAAATTTTAACATTTGACACATTAATAATATATTGTTGACTCTTTGTTGGTGCAAGTTCAAGTTTAGAATATAAACGGTCAAGTGTTCAAGAAGTTCTAGATTTAACACTGAAGCTATTAGAACGTTTTAAACGACAGAAAACCTATGGGATAATTGACAAAGTCAGAAAGTTTGACATTCTGTCTTTGATTAAAGTAAAATAGCGGAAGATAGGTGACGCGCCACTCGAAAGTGGACCGCTAAAATCAGGCCCCTGTCGCCTAATTGCCATTGGATTGCGTGCGCGGGTGACATTTATAAGATGTGTGACGTAAGGAATGTGTAGTGCCATTTTTTAGCTGACAATTAGTATGACATGCCGTATCTTCCGCTATTTTACTTTAATCAAAGTATTCTGTACATATTTTGTGTCAAAATTGAAAACCTCGAAAAAGATGAGTAACTGAATTATAATTTTATAACATTAATAAATCACTATCGATCTCTTGGACAAAGTTATCATTGTTTTTAATATTTATCAACACTGTGTATCTGTATATTTTGTAAAGCAACTCACCATAATTGCAATCCTTTTTTTTATTTTACTTGAGGCTTGATTTTCTTTCAGCAGCCAGCAAACCAGCAGCGGAATTCCTGAAAATATTAAATTTTATGGTTCAATATACGAAGGCTAACTTAATAAAAAATACTATGCCAATATCAAAACCACAATTAATGAAGCATACCTAAAATACCAAATTATTAAGACGGTGATCTTTTGAGTGACTGACCCGATGTATTGCTTGCTCTTGATCTTGCTTATTGTCATTATTGGAGGGGATCAACCTGAAAATAAAAAGTAATAGTATGTTTATTTCTTGTATGAATGTATTGAATTTGAAGTTAAACCCGAAGTTCCTGGGTGCGTATTGCGATGCAGTTTTGACAGCTAAAACAAGCAATAGGCAATTCTTAATGCAATTTCGCAGTATATTGATAATATTACTATAATATAACAATATAAATATTAATATTCATACCATTGTAGTATTATTATCATCTTATTATATTGATAATATTCGTGTACACTGAGTTGCAATTAAACTGCCTCGGAATTGAGCGGATTAAGTTGGATCGCAATACGCACCCTGATATGGTCACAAACTCACGACGAATATTTATCATGTCCTTTTAAGTTAATTTTTTTCTTTATTTTAGGTCCCAAGCATTCCATTTTCGTCCATAACTTAACGGTGAAAGCAAATACTCAACTATTGCTTTGCTATATGCTATATGTATATGTACGAAATATAGTCTGCGTAGTCAAAGCAAAGTACACATAAAACGAGAGCTAACCAAACTTCAGCTTTAAAAGACCTTTATCTGTAATAAGGATTTACGTTCGTCGTAAACATTAAAATTCAGCTAAAATATAGTCGTTAAACTATTCGGAATAGAATATCAAAAGCTAAACTACTGTTAGGAGAGATAGATGTACGTACTGGGAATAATATCATGCATATTATTAACTATTGTCTAGCCATTCCTGTTACACCTAGGTTCATATTTGAAATCCAGCCGGGTACATTGATTAGAAAATTTTAGTTTGCAAAATGACAAAAAATACTCTTGACTGAAATTTTGAACACTGCATGTAATTATTTTGTGTGTGTATGTATGCGAAGAAATATTAAATGCTTTCTTTTTTTCTTTCAAAACTACCCTAAAATATTAGCTCTTGGTTCTATAGATATTGGGTGGTAAATTTTTTTACAGCTTTTTCGGCTTATAGATATTTCTTGTGTTGAAACTGACGATATTGACTAAAAAAGAAGTCCATAAGCTAGGAATTAAGTCTTTCAATCAATATCTACTAATTTGACTGCTAAACCAACTTTTAATGAATCAAAGTATTTACGAGTGTAGTTACTATTTATTTCACAGGAACCAATACATTACAAAGCATATTTATAAGGAATTAAGATGTCTGGTCTCTGGCGCCTAAGCACCATAAGGGCCAAGTGAAGTTGAAAAGTTGTTAGGCACTATAGACCTTGACCGAAAAACTAGGCGCTCTCTTTCTGGCAGCCTCTAAATTAAAGAAGATTTAGAATTGATGACCCTGAGAACCGACGCGGTAAATATAAAAAGGTAACAATAACATTAATGAGCGGAGTTCATTGTTTAAGTCAGTACCAGACTGGAGGGCTATTACTTAATTTGATCGCAATATTATCTGACGTTGTGACAGTTGTGACAAAAACTGTTTTGGAAGAAGTAAACGCTGGGTTCAAATATTTGAAAGCAATGTAAAAAACTATCAGCGAAATTTTTTTTAAACCGATCAAGTTTCAATGTATTTATATCAGTAAGTAATAAAAAATAGAGGCTCTGTAACACTTTCGACAATGTAAATTTCACTTGCAAGCGTTTTCTCCGGCCATACCAGACAGAGTTTTTATTCGCATTTAGACCCGTCATGTCTAATAGTTATTGCAATGCAACGCGAAAGTTTAAAATATATACTTTATATTCTATCTTTACCTCACAGAGATTGTAAAATAGTGTATTATTTTATATTTATTTTTGTATGAATGTTATTTGTAAGAATGGCCACTTTCAGTGACTTTTTTTTTATCGTTTTCCTTAAAACATTTGCCACTTCCTTAGGCCCTAGTTACGTAATATCAGACAGCCGGTGTCGACAGACGTTGGTTTGGGCGCGCTCCAGTTTGCTCAGCCGGCGACTGTTTACCTTAGACCAGTAGCCTCTTAATCGGTCATGTCAGAACCGAGAAATTACGACTTTATTTTACTACTCATTACTATAACTCATTTTGTATGAATTATTCGCTGATAATACCGAAACTTATTAAGACAAACAGGCCGTTAGATATATTAAAGATACTTAAATACCAAGTTGCGCAACACTACGCCGACAAAAGATTGTCATTTATTTTTATATTTTTGATGTTGTTATAAGTATGTTAATCTTTCAGGTTTTATTGTATGGACCTTAGTTGCCTGAAATAAATGATTAAATTAAATTAATTAAATTAAAATTAAGATGCGGCTTTTATCCATCCGAAGATGAAATGACGGATGAATACTTTTTACATGATAAAAAAAATGAAATTAGAAAGTTCTAAGTCCATTTCTGTTCCTACACTACAGAATAGAAATACGCGTAGAATGCAAAAGACAAAAGCCTAAATACCGATACAACATTGAATTTTATGCAGTTAGATTGCCAACTATACAAACAGTCTAGGTAACGAAAACCTTTCAGCATAGGCTGCGAAATGTCGACGCACCGCTCGATACGGATTGGTGAAATATTAACGTGCGATCGAAAACTTTCCCTCGTGCTGTAGAGGCGGGGGCCGAGTAGTTTTCGTCCCTACCGTCGGGCATTTGGAAACGTCTGCCCGGTGATAGCTTCCCTGAGGACGGAGGCCTCTTTAAGGCGAGAGTGAGTAAGCAGATGCTATAGCTCTAGACTGCATCTACCTCTGAAATTATGTGTGGTCAAATATTTGCTAAGAAATGTTAGTTGCAGCCCCTAATTTTTTCATGCGTCGCTCATCCGTGACAAAGTCAAATATTTTATTTGCAAGAATACAGTAAATACATCCGTAAACAATGATAGAATGAGTCCAGTGCATTAATCCTAATAAATAATAGCGTGCTAATATACTAGTTATTACAACATGTACTAGGAATATTAATACAGAACAGTCATGTTAATAATAATAAGATTTAATATTTTATCTTTATACAGGGTGTTTTTGCAAGGGCGTGCCAAATTTTTGGAGGTGAATGAGACCATCAATATAAACAACTTTTACTATGGGACCATCGTTCAAATCTTAATTTTATTTTCTGCCTCTACATACTTTATCGTCAGTGAAGCTGATTGATTTTGTATGGGGCACCTGAAATTTTATTTAAGATTTCGACCATGACCCTATAGTAAAAGTTGTTTATATTGACGGTCTCATTCACCTCGTAAAATTTGGCACCCCCTTGCAAAAACACCCTGTATTTACCAAATTCTTTAACAGTGTAAAAGCTGTGGTGTATAACTATTTCGTCAGCTTTACAATATCGATTCCTAAAAGAATTTCAAGTTTTAATAGGTAATAAAATCACCTCGTTTTTTCAAACAACCGTAAGTAGCTTACTGAAATTAGGCAGACACATTAATCCAACAGACAAATCTGATCGGCTCACTCATCGTTTCCCTCTAATGCAATATTCTGTATCCCCCACAAAAATGTCTTTATCATCAGGGTAAATTGACTCAAATCAACCGATCAAATTGTCCCATCCCAATTCGATTACATCAAAAAACTGGCAAAGTAAGAACCAAGGAACTTTGAGCCTTAAGCTTTTGAAAATATGTGGTTAAATATATTTTTCAATACGCACATATATTTTTGGTCTTAACCAAGATGCGAATGGGATTAGAATTTTGGCAAAATTTGCATCAAAGTGATACGTAATTATGTAAGCAGTTTGTACATATAGCGAGGGTATGTAGGGGTGCGGGCGAGTCGAAATAAAGCGTATAGGGTAAATATAGGGTGTGAGTGTAGTTTTGGACGAAATCGCGACTGTGGGAGGGGCGCAGTATATGCGGTGAAGGAAGATAACATCGTCTCAATGATATATCTAAATTAATTTGGCGTTACCTACGAAAGTTAATATTATTTGCAAGATTTATTATTTTTTAACTGCGATAATTTAGAACAAAATTGGAGAACACAACTAATTACTGTAAGATGAATAGCTTTATAAGAGTCATTATTCATCTTATAGTATAACAATAGCAGTATTATATTCAGTTAAACTAATAACTTAGTAAATTTTGAAAAAAAATGTTAATAATTTATGTTCTGCCACTAAATATAAACTTCTTTATTGCCACTACTAATACTACCATTGACCATCAACGTTAGACATCTCTTAACGTGTGAAACCTTGTAATCTCCGAAATCCACGGACCAAACAAAAGTCCATCATTAAATTTCCATAAAATTATAAAACTTATTTTGAATCAAAATAGAATTTATTAGATATTTCCCCCAAATAATTCAGCATCTTACAGATTGATCCGGTGAAAACCGGTTACCGTGAGACGGTCAGAGATCACGCGGTTGAATAGCGTCGCGTTCCCACAATTACGCATGCGCGACCCGAAGGTCAGAGTCGCTTGACCGTTGATCTTTTCACTAGATCTTAATAAAAACGGGATTTGTATCTTTATACGAGGGGTCAAGTTAATTCTTTCAATGTTATTCAATCCTGTCATTTTTGTATGTTCAGAAGAAGATTTTTTAGTAAGAAAAGTTCTATAACTTCTGGAATCTATGAGCCAAATTAAAAAGTATATAGTAAAGAGACCATAACTTAAGCGGTAGAATCCCTTTCTTTTTTTAATTAACATAGAGTAGGTACGTACATGTCGACGTTCATAAGCTTGCTATTGCACGAATTACCAAAATATTATAAATTGCACTTGTAAAAAGACTACTGTGAACCTGTGACAGACGAGGAATTGAACCCCGTGTCTTACGCAATCCGGGCGTATGCCTATACCACTCGGCCACCGTCACATTAACAGGCCTGTTGAATTTTGCAAGCGCTTCTTAACGCGTAGGCTGCGTGACATCATCAATGTTGTGAGATTGCTCTCACAATATCTGAAGGAAAATATTTTTACAAATATTTTAACAATCAGTTAAGATGATGAAAGCCAATTTATAGTTTATTTTTGTTTTTATAGTGTTTTGTCACCATACAAACTTAATAATATAAATTGCACTTGTAAAAAGACAACCGTGAACCTGTGACAGACGAGGAATTGAACCCCGTGTCTTACGCAATCCGGGCGTATGCCTATACCACTCGGCCACCGTCAATAAAATAAACTACCAAAATATTATTGTTTTTGAGTTAGTGTTATTTTTTTCTACATAAAATGGATCTTATCATTATTCTAATACCATTTCTGGTATTCAGTGACACTGATTTGTTACAAAATTACAGATTTACTATCAACAAATAAAAAATGCCGTTCCATCTGAGGATTTTCCATATACTATACTGGGATTGCTTGAATTCACGTGTGGTGGTGAAGGCGCCTCACTTGAGGACGGGCGCTTTGTGTGTGTGGGTGTCGCACACAGACGCAAGCCTCTATCAATTATCCACTCCTATATTTATTTACGAGAGGTGGCCAGTACGGTGGGAGAAAATGACGATTCACAGATGGTAGCGTCTTTTCATTTCATGTCAATTTTGAAACTAATTTCAGCACTGAAAAATATCTAGAACTAGCGGCCCCGCTAAGTAAGTATAAGTATTTTTAGCTTTTCAAATTTTCCGCGAAATTATCTTCGAATTTTAAATTCGGTCCAGTCGTTTACGCTTCATTGCGTGACCAAGAGAAATAAGCATTGATTTTTATGTATAAAAAAGATGAAAGTTCAATAACTAAGCCAAAAATATGTTTCAAACGTATAATGCGATACTAGCCAAATTTAAAATGAAAAATATTGCAGAATTAATAATTCCGTTTATTACTTTTAGAATAAACTTTTTTGCAATTTTATTTTGTGGTCATCAGTGGAACATACACACATTTAAAAATTTATACAGCGATCATTTTTGTAGAGGAGTATATAAATGAAATAATTACTTACTTTCTAACTGATATTTTTGTAGATATTTTGCTGATACAAAACTGTTCAAGTTGATCAATGTTATTCATTTTATAGGTTCTATTTGATCTTTAATCATGACCAAAACCTTTCTTCACAAAATAATATTAATAATTCAAATAACTCATAAGCAGGTCTGTAAAGTCGAATCTAATCCCATGTGAGCCAAGCGTTAGATCCCACTGTGATGATGTGTGTGTGTGTGTGTGAGTATGTGTGTGTGTGTGTGGGGTGTGTGTAAGGCGAAGTTAGATCGTCCACACTTTACCGCGGGCCTCGATAGGAATAGAACACCTACAGGCGACAGTGGATCCAGAGCATATATTTTGACACGCAGAAATTATAAAAATTAAGAGAGACTTTTGTATTCAATTTAACTTTATGACCTTTAGGACCATACAAAAAGTAATAAGCAAAGGATATTGTAATAGAGATTACACTACTGAGCCCATGAAATATAAAATACATAAAAAACTAGTATACACTTAAAGGGACTAGCTGTCTAACTTGAATCTTGACTCTAGCGTTGCCAAACTATCGACTGGATCTAGAAAATCATCTATATAATATTGTTTGGCCTATCAATACTATTGCTACACGATGTCTTTTGTTCAACTTTTGATAAGGCTTGTTAAAAACTATCGGAAGTAGACTATCAAGCGGCAACGCAACTTGACTTACATTGAAGATTGGACGTTAGTTTCCTTCCAAAGATCCATCAAAAGTCGTTCCATCTCACTTAAGAAGACAATCATGCTGCTCTGAAGATCTTTAGCTAGCCGTTAGCATCTGACAATCTGCAATAAAGCAAAAATAAATGGTTAATAACAATTTATTATGTCTTGAATGTTCTAATTGGGTTGTTGCCTACAATCACTAACAAGTTTTTAATTAGGTTGTTGCCCACAGTTACCAATAATGCCTCGATCTCAATATTTAAAGAAAAAACAATATTATAGACTCAGTTGAATTGATAATTCTTATTTATTTACACAATAAGATTTTAAGTTGCCCTGTAAATAGTAAAAAATGCGTCAGTTAAACACATACAACAATGACGGCATAGATTCGAATCGCTACAGCAAATCTATGGAAGAGTAAATGAAAATTACGTCAACGATTAGTGGAATCAACTAGCTTAATGCTGGATGAATAGAAGTTGTCATGATCTAAACTTCTAATCGGTCAAACTCAATTCTCATTCCTTTGTTTCCGCCGTGTGTACCCTGGTCAGCTTCTAACATCATTAATCTAACTTTCGCGCTACCCTTTATAATAGTTCGGCCTCCCCAAGCGGGGGGCGGGCCGTATTAACATACGAATTTGGAGTTTGGACCCGTCCACGCCAGCCTTCTTGGGTGGCACGAATTTAAGTTTCGCCTCGTATTGATCCGGGCCCCGCTAGTTACAGAGCTGATTTGTACTGACACGGGTTTTACGTTTTGTATTTTAGCGTTTGAAGAAACGGAAAGTTACGATAGATGGATATTGATGGAGATGTGGGAGATTGTTTGCGGTGACTGTTAGTTTTGTTTGGGATAAAGAGCGCTTTCACATTTAGGCGACTTTAGCAGCACGGCAGCGGCGCTACTTACGCGCGACAGTCGTGCTGCCGGTAATGTAATACTATACACGGCAGCAGCGCCGCAGCGGCGCGTAAGTCACGCGGGTCCGTCCCACTACACCCATTGCCCATTGCAGTGGTAATGCTATTCCCGTATTAGCACTGCAAATGGTTAATGGGTGGAGTGGGAACGACCCAGTCCCGCGACAGACACGCTGCTAATGTGAAGGCATCCGCTGCTGTCGCTCTAATGTGAAGGCGCGCTAAGACTCTTAGCTGTTAGATCATTGGCTTCGAATAATTTAAATGTGGAACGTTTAGTATGAAATATTATTTGGCAGATAACACCAGGAATTCAGTAACGCAACCAAGAGTAAGAAACAAAATACCTCCGTAGAAAGACTCCTTCAAATGCTTTCATTCATTCCTTTGTTTTCCATTATTAAAAGCGAAATTCATTTTTAAAGCGAATATCGTAAAAATTTAGCTAAAATAAGTGCACAAAAGAACACAACCGCTTGCGTTTTGTACTATCAGTAACTGAAACACGCACGGGCGTTCTTTTTTCAAAATCCTTAGCCTCTCCGGATGGCTGCGCCGTTTGAAGTGGCCTTTTTTAGTAGGTTGTCTGTCATCGGAGTATCAAATGAAACTGATTGGATCGCTGCAAAAGAACTGTCGCAATGTGAATCAATTAGCACTCGCCTCTGATCGCCTGCCTTGAGCGCGGGATGCGCCGTCCATTTTTTTTTTTTTTTTTTAATGAGTCAACTACTGGGATGTCGTTTTTGCGGAGATATTGGTGTACTTCCGCAATTACAACAATTGGTTCTATTTGCTTGGTTCATGCATGATTTTTAGTGGAGAATGGTTTATGTTTTATTAAATTCTTTCAGATGGTTCACTATATACGTGAGAAAGTTGTGAAAGGAGTTTAGGGTGGAGTCTTTGGTAATTATCTCAGATAAGTTGTAGGGATTTATTCTCAGGGTGTTACAAATGATAACGTGGTCAAGGCGTTTTACGTGGAAGCGGGGGCAGGAATGCAAAAGATGCATCCAGCTTTGAGTTTGAGTGTTATCGCAAGGACATTTGTCATCCGCAGTGATATGGAAGCGATATAGATATTCTTTATGGTAACCGTGATTTGTCAATAGCTGAGTGACTGCAAAAGTAGGTTTTACTTTGGACAAGTATTCAGAAAGATCAGGGAATGTTTGACAAGTGGACAATATTCAGGATAAGAATTTATGTATTATGTCATTTTGCTGTTCGACATTTTATTAAAGCACTCGGGTGCGAATGCCTTGCCACCAGCACGCTGTGTGCCGACCACCCGGGGCCGAGTGTCTGTGTTTAAAAAAATCGCAATAATTTTAGAACTTCTTTTTAATAAATGTAATATATAAAATTCTCGTGTCACAGTTTTCGTTGCCATACTCCTCCGAAACGGCTTGACCGATTCTCATGAAATTTTGTGAGCATAATGAGTAGGTCTGAGCGGCCAACATCTATTTTTTATACCCCTTAGACGGGGCCGGGGCGAAACAAAGTTCGCTGGGTCCGCTAGTTACGTATAAAATTGCGGTTCCCTGTGGTTTTCCGTGCATTTTTAAAGCATTGTTAAGAACTTTGAAATAAACTTGTTTCACAACCCATTAATGCCTTGAGTTCAAAGGTTAAATTTAATAATCATATTATCATATATCATGTGAGTGAGTGATTTTACAATGAAATCTAGTACGTCCACAAGACCACATT
Source organism: Pyrausta aurata (assembly GCA_963584085.1). Taxonomy (NCBI): domain Eukaryota; kingdom Metazoa; phylum Arthropoda; class Insecta; order Lepidoptera; family Crambidae; genus Pyrausta; species Pyrausta aurata. The sequence goes on along the minus strand of OY757271.1, from coordinate 8,643,248 downwards.
GGTTCATACCGGCTCAGTGAGCCGCGGTTCTGAGATCAAAAGATGAGCATTGGAGTCGCGCTCGCAGTGTTGCCTGATCCAAGTGTTATCATACAATCGAATACAGAATTGTTCAATAGCAAAGGAAAATAACTCACTATGAATCACAATTATCATGATTAGATCAGCCAAAAAAAGAGTATTGAAATGTCAGAATTTTGTTGCAGCTTTGAAATTGCCTGTTAAATCAGCAGAATCGGAAAACCATTATTAAATGGACATAATGCGTTGAAAATAATAAATATCCGATTGAATTATCAGACCAAACATTAGTTTGATATCAAAAAGAGGAGAAATCCCGGCAGAACAGAATTCCATGAAGATTTTCAGGCGCCTGTTAATAAGCTAAAAAATATTTGTAGCTAAATTGATTCGAATAAAATCAAAACATCATCTATGTACCTAGATTCTTACGCTATGTGTGTCCTGAATACTCCTAAAAACTAAATATCAGAAAACCTGAACAAATTTATCTGTTATGAAATGATAACTATTTAATTTGTATTCCAAAGCCATTGTGGATGAAAAGCAACATCCGCTATGCAATGAAGTGCAGTGTGATCGCAAATCTAATGCACTCATCTTTTAGTCGGACGGTTCAGTGGGCCGGCTCCATCGCTGGTGGAGCGGTGACGAATGTCTATCAATATTCTATAGATAGATATACTTATATTATCCTGATATCTAATCGGTCATGTCTGACTGCCGCCTCAGTAAATTAATAAGAATGAAGAAACAGAGAGTGAACTTGTGTATTGCGCACACATCTGGGCAATATAATATCTCCTGCGTACTTGCCTATCTCTGTTGAGAGAGGCCGCCATTACCGAATGGTAGAAGAATTTAACTTTACTCACATTATTTTTCTACTAAAATTGTTATGAACATGTGTAAGACGAATCCACATTATAAAAAACTAGGTCCAAGATACATAGCAAAATGAATTATAGACGAAGCTACCATGCGCTTATGAGCTAAAAGACGTTGTTAATAAAAAAACATATAAATATTTTGGGCAGTTACATTACTGCTGAACTATTAAACTAACTATTACTGCTCGTTTGTTTATTATTAATTTTATGTGCATTCGTAAAAATTAAAAAAAACGTTTCGTGACTTTTATGAATCCGAATATTTGGAACCCTATAGATCTTGGAAAAAAAATGTGTTGTTAGTATATCTAAAATATAATAAATAATACCATTCATACAATTGATAATTTTGTTTGCTCTCTCCAAACCTTACTTAGCTAGTACCTACTCTTAGGAGTAGTATTTAATTAGAAACTGCGTGTTATTTCACCGTGTACAATTTTCTAATATCCATTCCAACAAAGACCGAACACATTAAGAAGATTTACAAACGCACACATACAAACTTGTATATCCCAAGATTACATAGAAGAGATCAACCCCTGCAAACTACGAGGTCCCTAACGAACTAAGCCCCGAAATTAATTCCCGAAAACAACGCAAGTGGCAATAACAGCCCTGAGCAGGGCCGGGGAAGAAATTGCCAGGGACTGCAATGAAGGGTGTCTACCCCGCTTTAATTTCGGGCCCTTTTTGCATTACTGGCGTTTCTTAATGTTTAGGGCAAAGCTAAAGTGCAGGAAAAAAATATTCAAAGAGATGTGTAAACACACAATTTTTAGTGTTTTTTTTTTTACTAAAACATCTCAAAAAGTTAAGGTAAGTGACCATAAAGTTACTGATTGGAAAATCCAGAATAAAAGCAGGGTGACATTATTCGTTGAATAAATGTTGATTTGAAAAAAAAAACCTAAAACAATGGTCATTCAGACATTTGAGAAATAGAATTTGTTATTAAATAGACGCTCAATCGTGAATATTCAACCGCTGGTAACGATATTTACCTACCCATTTGTTGAGTTGACTATCGATCTACTTAAGAAACTTGAGAACGCTCTTAAGAACTTAAGAACCTAAGAACGCCCTTAAGAACTGTGAAGAAAACATATAAAATAATAAAGTATTGACGTCACCCTATGCCATTATCAAAATTGCCGCTGACGTCAAAAAATATTTCGTTACAAACATCTTTCATCAAAGTTATAATCGCGCCAAAATAGAGAGCAAAATGGCCGCACATTCTCAAGTCATCATGAAGGTCCGCAAACAAAAAGACTTACCCCTTCCCTCCCTGTCCCTAGCGTTTTGCAACCCTCCCCCCTCCCCCACTTAGATTACTCCTGTAAGATCGTCGGTACGCACTTCCCCTCTTTAATTGTGACTCCCGGATTCATTATTGCCGTATCCTTTAGCTACCCGCTTTGGTCTTATCTTTAGATTTGAGTGTGTGGGATAACGCGTTTGTTAGCGCTGCTGGAAGGATCTAGCTAGATAATAAGAGTGGGTTAGATCAAGTAACTTGCATTTTTTTTGCATTGAAAAGGTTTTTAAAACAATAGTAGAACCTATTTTTAAACCGTTCAAACAAATGTTAAAGTCATAGCTTATCTGCTTGACCGATGAATTTACTCGTACCTAAAGTCCGTTTTTATTTGCATGTCGAATGTTGTAAACAATCTTTTTATTTATACTTTTGCAATAAGTAGGTATCAGTGTAGATTCTACACTTCACACAAATCAAAAAGTGCATTTACTTTCTACACTGTAGAAAGTAAATGCACTTTTTGATTTAATCAGTCAGGTATCAAACGACTCCCGGGAGTCGCATAATAATGGAATTTCTATTGTGTCTCGTTCACACATACTTGACGAGTTAAATAGATCTCAGTGTTAATTAATGAATCACTTAAGTAGGTTGTGATGTGAATATTGAGTTTTCTTATTTAAAAATGAATCATTTCGTTAAATACGAATGTCAAGATTATTTACAATGTTCGACAAGCAAAGTAAAACTGACTTTACAGCTATTTCAATTTAAGTAACTTATAAAGGAATACAATTTATAGGAAATGGTTTTAGTCTCTTTCAGGTTGAAGTACCCACTTCATTACTGAAGAAATGTACATACTCGAACATATGTATTGATATTTGTTGCTTACACCTTCTCGTACCTAAGAAGAATCGTAAGACGACGTTAATGTCTTACATATGAAAACTCCATGGTATATCGGAGAAGGTTTTTAGTTATCATTGATGTCCATTCTAGTTATTTTGTATCCTTGACCGTTGTAAATCTCCCTCGTGTATGTGTGGAAGTGTGTCTGTGTTTCATTAATTTACGTAATTCGGGTCCTCAGAGGGTTGTATCGCGCTAGTAGTAGTTTAGGATGAATGTGTTTACATAAAATTATGTGTTTAGGTGCAGAATGAATCATTAGAGAGTACTCTTAAGATATATCATCATAATATGTGACGACAAATAAAGTCTCTGAAAAAATAGTACTAACTACTTGTGAACAAGTTTTTTAAATAATAAACCAACGGAAGAAACATCTTGGCGACTTAAAAAAGTGAATATTATAAACTTACTAGCGGTCCCAGCGAACTTCGTTTCGCTCCCAGCCTCGTCCCGCCCGGCCCCGTTTTATGGATAATTCTTTTCTATAAACCTCACGGAGCCCGAAACCTTTCCAACGAATGCAACGAATGCAAAACCGTGGAAATCCGTTCCTTCGTGAAGTTATAGCGTTTTTATTTTAAACTACTTTCATGTTACATTTTAGCTAATTTTCAATCGCTTTCGTCAGTAAATCGAACCATCTAAGTTTTTAATTTATGATATGACAAATACACACAGATGGACGGAATATACAACTCATGCATACATAATGCTTAAACTAACAGACTACACACGGACCAAGCCAAATAGAAATACACGATTTAATTAAACCAACACAATTGAAGTAAATTCCTCGGACCCACGAGACAACGGACACGTACGAAAACTTAACCACTATTCGGCAGCCATTTTGAAAATTAACAATTTCCCTTTTATAATGCTGAACGCGAAACAATGTGGTGGAATACGTAGTCCCGAAAATGTCAAACCGACTTGTAATTTTGTGAGATTGATAGTGATCTTTAATGTGAAGCGTGAAGGTTGATTTTTGGCTGTAATGCTCGTCTTTTGTAAGGAGATTAGGACAAAGTAACACGTATTAGAGAGCTAATGAATACCACAAGTCAACCGTTCGAATAGAATACGGGTTGAGAATGTTAGGCGGTCGGCGACACCGCTTCGTTGCGGTAGCATTTTTAAAGAGTCACCGTTGCATTAATTTATTAATATGCATGCATTAATTAAGTAACCGACCGATATCTAAACCATCTAACCTATAGAGTACATAAAACAGTTTTATTTTTCGAGGCGCGGCAAGTAGGTATTTCATCAGTTCTCTAAGGTTGTCTGATCAGTTTTCTAACCCTTGTTACATTAACTATTATAATTAATCATGCTAAAATAAGTTTTCTCATTCAACCCGTTATTTAATGCAAAAGATTCATAAACTCTAAGCCGAGTGATTAACGATTCCGTTTCTCAACAAAAGTTCCGCCATAAACAATGTCAGCACGTGCGCTAGCAAATTTTCCATCGCGCCGAACATTCGCGCGCCGTCACCAGAAAGTCTGACGAACAGTGGCAAAATGGCCGCTGCACGGCGCGAATGGCGCGGACGGCGCGGGACGGAATGGCGCGGGAAGGCACGCGGGCCGCGCGCTACGAAATCGCGCAGGGTTGTCTATAAATGCACCGATTTTTAACGCACTTGGACCAATATATTGAGACTTTCCCACAACTACAACTACGATAAATTCGCAACTATGATAGGTTGGCATAATTGAAAACCCTTAGAAGTAAAAAGCGCGTTAGTTAGCGTCCTAAAAGAAAGTAGAAGCTAATCAGGAATCTTACCACCGACTTTCCCATACTGTAAAGTGAGAAAAAATTCACAAAAGTGTATAAAAAACCTACGAGTTTTGTACCTACAAACATTAATCACACGCTGCAATTGAATTAAGTACAATTTAACGAAATGGAAATCCTTAGAAAGTAGAGATAGGTTCGTGCTATGTTTTCTGATTCCATAGTAAAGACCCAGGGAAGGCCTTTAAATGAATGTTAACATTTTAAAAATATAATAAGTAAGTAAAACTCGTACCCAGAAGTTTCCTGGGTTGACTGCTGGCAGCCCTACCGCAAGCGAATATCTCGCGAGCCTCCTGTAATTGAAAACATACTGTATTCGGACAGTTTTAATGGCGCTTACGTAACTCGGAAAACGATTTATAACTGTGTTAGACTTTCGTTAGATATTACGCGTTCACGTGCCGATGCAGAGCGGTTGAATTCTCTAATGATTACAAAAGTGCACCTGAAAGCGATTTTAGATGCTCAGTGTGAAAAGCTAATTTCTGGAATCCATTCGGGGTTACATTAATAGACTCTGACAGAAGTGTGTGCACATGGTAATTGTACTGGCCAGTCACATGGAGGTGAATAATATTTGTGTTTCTTTCTAAATTTATACCTTCCTAGCCGATTTCGACTACGGAAGCCAGTCACAACGACTAACCAACTGCGCGTGACTTATTATAGTGCACGGCACGAGTGTGTGCGCAAATACAGTTGCACTCTCTATTCTTTTCTCTCTCATAGCCCGATGGGACAGCAATCTGACACGACACGACCAAAGAGAGATCAGGCGCGGGACCAACGGCTTTACATGCTTTCCGAGGCACGGGGGTAACACACTGCCATCTTCAAAACTTCGGGCGCCATGAAAATTTGTGAACCAAAAAACCCAGGTACATATTTTTGGTCCAACCCGGGGATCGAGCCCGGGACCTCTGGCGCAGCTGTCGCTTTAAATTGCGAGCCTCTAACCACTGTGCCATTGAGGTAAGTACATATAGACAAAATATAACTAGGTAGGTACATGAGACCATGTGATGAAATACGGATTACCTTTTTTTTTAGAGAAGAAACCAATTGTTTTATCGTTTGTTTAGCGCTTACAAAAACTATCTAATATCCGTTAACCACTCGCCGTAATCCGTTAACTAGTCGTAGTTTTTCTTCCGTTCACTGCGTCCGAAAGCACGTTAGTTGCTAACGATAAAACTATACAACGAACAGTTCAGAACCAGAATAAACAACAAACTTCGGCCTGCTTAGGCAATTGTTAAATCTAGCGAGGCTTTTTACCGCAACATTACGCTGCCTCTAGTTAAAGTTGGCAACTGCAGCGGAACTGCGCCCGTAGAACTCTCTAGAACTTTCTAGACTATATACAGCCCACAAAGGTAGGCAGCATATCAGCGCATCAACGGTATCTGCTTTTGAATGCAAATGAGTTGGAAAAGTTCCGCGGAGTAAGAAACAGGTAGCGCGGGATCGCGTAGCACCCATGTCTTTATGTGGGACGCAGGTAGCGTCGCCAAACAAAAATGAACAATAACTTATGGTCGAAATAGTCACATTGGCTATGGCCCAAGGCAGTAAAGCGAAATAACCAAATACACCAATCCTGTGTCGGAAGTCTTGACCATTCCCTGTCGAACAACCATGGCGCTCGAAAAATGCTGGGACGAAATTGCTGCTTTCGTGAATTTATTGCTCGATCTGCCCTTAACACCCTCTTCTTCTTTCTCCGAGCTTTTTTGTTTTTTTGGCCACCACTCTGGATATTTTGCACCATTCGGTTGTCTCTTATTATGGTACTGGTCGCCTTGAAGACCCATCTAAACTATTCCTTTAGCTGCTTTAGAATGTTTTAACATTCACAGTGTCATATTTGTATTCTTAAAAGATGAAATAAGAAACCTAAAATTGCGCAAGGGCGGGGCTCGAACCAGCATCTATCTCACTAACCGGACCAACTACTCTTCTAATTGAAAGCCAGCCAGAAAGATGCTAGTCCGAGTCCTGCCCGTGGTAAATTTTCGGTTTCTTATTTCATCTTTTAAGTATACCTAGAGCTCTTCACACGTCATAACACTGGTCAAAATTGGGTCCAGCACAGCGTCTGCAGGGCGGTGCAAAACCCAAGCGGCAGCTGTGGCGGCGGAAAGTTCCGCGATAGTTCTGCGGCGCTGCCTTTGTGGGCCCGCCCACGCGCTCAATCTACAATGGACGTATTTATATTGATATTCACTGAGAAGAAGCTACCCGCAGCGCAGGGGTGCCATTGAAAATGTACTACGTGGACGGCGATAGTATAGGTGTGAAAACTTCGCTTCTCATGAGCGAGGATGTCGTCGCACTCATTCTACAATGGACGTATTTAATTTATATTGATATTCATTGAGAAGTAGCTACCCGCAGCGCAGAGGTGCCATTGAGAATTTACTACGTAGAAGCCTATGGTAAAGGTATGAAAACTCCCCTTCTTATGAGCGAGGACGTCGTCGTCTGCGTCTGTTCTTTGCCAGAATAATAAAAATCTAGAAAAGAAGCTAGTTTTATGCTAGGGTTATATTTCTCGAGAAAGAAAAGCATCGGCGCAAAAACCAGCAGACGTAGTAGTAGTTGAAAGCGTATGAAAATGTGAAGGTAATGACAAACCACTCACTCTATTTAAAATTGCTAAGTGAGTCATTCTTTTTCATAGGATAGAATATCGTTTATGTGCGTATCTCAATGAAGTTCTGATGATTGTTGAATATTTAACGATACCATAAACTGAGACTCAGATAGGTAAAAGCACACAGCAAGACCTACTTTGTTTGCTTTATGATTTACCAATATTAATAGTAGATCCAAAAACCTTTGGTCTAATTTATGCAACGTTGTGCCCCCACTGTGGCCCAGCCCGTCCTATCTGAGAAAGTAATTTATAAAGTTGGATGGCTGGACGATAGCTGGACATTATTTATCTTGCGCACATAGCGGCTATGTGCCGATGCCTTCGTTATATAACCCTGTTTGTTCTGTTACAATTATTCCTCTAGTTCTGGAGTTGGATAGCTATTTGTTTAAATTGACCATTAGATTAGAGTTAGTCTTTCAATGTTACATAGGAAACGCTTCATGTTTATTAAGCTATGAACAGATGTGCCTGTCTGTTTCTTACAGGTACGATGTAGAGTGTTTTGTGTATAAATATGAGAAGGATTCATTTTTTTCTACGAGGAACATTCACATTAATTTTTGGTAGTTTTGTGCTAAAGCATGAAACAATTTTGTTCATATTTTTTTTATAAATATGAGAAGGATTCATTATTTTCTACATGGAACGTTAATATACGTTTTTGGTAGTTTGTTGCTAAAGCATGTTAAAATTTTGTTTTTTATATTTTTTCATTTAAATATGAGAAGGGTTCATTATTTTCAACATGAAACGTACACATTAATTTTTGATAGATTTTGCTAAAGCAAGATAAAATTATCTTTTTATATTTTTGTATAAATATAAGAAGGATTCATATTTTCTACATGACACGTTCATATCCATTTTTGGTACCTTGTTGGTAAAACATGATATAATTATGTTTTTATGTTTTGTTACTGTAAATAGAAGAAAGTTTTAATTTTCATAATAAGTGCTGTCTAATTTTATATCTTCCACAAAACAGCATCCGAACCAAAAACGTAACGATCGACTTCGACCCTTTCTTCCCATCTTAATTCAGGGTCGCTGACCCCCTAACCCTCCACGATTAATGTCCAAGGGGTCAGCAAGACCGACTAATGCCGCGAAATTAAGACGCACCCTGTTTGTGCCATCTGCGTTAGAAAGAAATAATTTTGACCTTACTACTTTTAATATACGGTTTGAAATACGGGTATTTTGCGGGGTAATTCTTACCCCAGCGTCCGTTTCTGTGAGTGATTTGCAAATGGTCGCAAGTTCGCCTATTGTTCGAGAACGCATGGCCCTTTAGACCCCTTTGGCCGACACGGATGTTGCACTCCGTACTTTATTATGGCTGTCCGGTATTATGCTAAACATGAAACGTTACATTTACAGTAGACCACGGAGGCTCACGTTTTTTTATGTCTATTAAAAATAATGTTTTATCTTCGCTCGAAATTAGGGTGAGAGGAATCTATAATGCGAATTGGTATTAAAGTTAAAGATTGATGCAAGAAAATTTAATACCTAATTTAAGTAAATTTTTATGAATACCGATGGGTTCGCTCTTATCTCCATCCTAGACCAGACGTGGCTTAGACTGAGACGACGATGGAGCGAGCTCACCCAGAAGAAGCCTGATTTTTGTTGGGTTATACTCTATCAGTAATGAAATACAAAAAAAAATCCCTCAAAAGTTTCAAATACGGGTTCTAAAATGGAGGTCCACCACATCTTTCAATTGGCGAACAAATTCAATTTAGCCGGCCAGCACTTTTTCCGACGCCGCGGCAACTGGCAACTAATGACTAAAACTCCTCCAAGTACATTAGCGCAGAATTGACATAAGCAAACCTTTATCACTAGAACTTTTCCAATTACGGGGTCCGTGAAGTGACCCACCCCCCTCCCTCCCCCGCTCACCTCAGGCACACAAAGAAGTTTTAATTGCTCGCCTTCAAGCGCAATCAAGTTGGACACAGCACTATTTGGATTGGTGTACTCATGTGGCGTTATGAGTTGGTTATTACTGCATGGATTTTAATTCTGAATGTTTTGTGTAGACATGGCTTTTGTGATTGACCTACATTGAAACGTGGTGTTCTTTTGACTGCGAACTTAATAATGTAGGTTGAAATTTTGTGTAATGAATTGATGATTAAAACAGTGTCTGGGAAATATATTAGAGTGTATTTTTCGTAATTACGATCTTATTTAATAAGTTAATATAAACGCGATTTTGAAGTATTTGTCTAATATATCAGGCTATTGCATGATTTGGTTTAACTCTCGATTCTCTACAGATTAAATTTCCTGCTAAAAAAGAAAGTTTTCCACAAGATTATGACTAAACCAGTAACTTCAGAAGAAAATAATCATCTACATTGTTAATTGATAAATTAGGGAATACGACGAATATGACTGAATAATTAACTATGGCGACATTGCGAACTAAATGCAATTTACGACAGTGTGCCCGGGGAGGTCCAATTTCGTTCTAGAAGGGAACAGAAACTAATTTTAGTTGCAAAGCAAACAACCAATAGTAAAGGGGCCGGCGCGTCTAGCAAGTTTCAAATTTAATTATCATTTTATTGTGGTTTATGTGGCCGTCTAGGGACTATCATTGAATTCATTACGCCGACAATAATGAATTAGAAACGTAGCATTTGAAGTAAAGCGGGAAAATAAACATTGCTAGCTTTGCGCAATAGATTTTAACTCTCTTAATGTAACGTTATTAGCAAAGTGATAAAAAAGCTATATGACAGCCACTGACTTGTTATTACTACGTATAGAGTAGCAATGCCAAGCAAAAAAGGTGTCGCAACTCGACGACAAGATTGTGACGTATTCCTTGAAATTTGAATGTCGAATTTGAAGCCATATGTATGTGTTGATGCCAAGTGGCGTCAAAACATGGCGCAAGAAATTTGGTCGTGGTGTCAGTTCAATACGCTAGTAATAGTAGTTCAATGTATACAGCTGACATCTCAAACTATCAACGACATTGTAAGATATTTAAAAATACTAGTATTTGAATGCGAGGTGAACCTCGTTCTTCATTACACTTGTCATTCCTCATTTCGTTTGTCCACTAATCGGTCACATGATCAAAACAACTAGCTCTATTTAGAAAATTAATTACTAACATTGCCTAAATCATTATTTATTACTTACACTCCGAATCGCAGTTGTCTGTCCGAAAAAAATACTTTTTACCTTTTTTTTATTACGCTTACCCGTAGTTTGTTCTTATTTCGTAACATTACCAGCCAGACTAAATAGTAGCTATTTAGATACAAAAACTTTCCATTTATAGACGCACACAATACGCATTGTCGTATAAGTATAGTGGTCACAATGCTCTTAGATAGTGGGGGGTGTATTCAACGCCATTAAAAGGCCCACTTTAGTCCCTTAAGACAATGGTTCGGACCAATGGACGGCTCCCATCACAATGCCTAGCAGATGAATGGAACATAATTAAACACACGTCTCTATAGTGTCGTCCTTTTCTAGGTAAAGTAGTTGTCACTTGAAGAAATCTATTAAATTACTGTGGCCTTTTTGCATAACTAAACTAGCAGTGCCAGCGAATTTTGTTTTACTTCGACCTGGCCCGTTTCATGGTCATCATATTCGGTGTCAAGACAAATCAACAAGGTAAAAATTATGAAAAGCGGTCCACCCGTTCTCGTGTTATAAGTCGTGTAACTAACGCGATTTTATTTTATGTATACAATGTGTATTTTCGAAACTTGATCAAACGAAATGTGTCTAGACCCAAATTATTGAATAAAAAATGCAAAAAAGCAAATTTTAGATGTTTTTATTTGTTTTTTTTTTGTTAGTTATGGTTGTCAAATGAGACTATTTTGGAAAAAATTCACCGTTTCAATAAAAATGAACAAGGAAAAAATTAAAAGTAATATTTTTAAATTTGAAAAAAAAACTCATTTTCTTGTCGATAATTTTGGGTCTAGTATCCACTCATTTCGTTTGATCAAGTTTCGAAAATACACATTGTATAGTAGACAGAGCAAAGAAAACGTCTTTTTTCATCAGTAGATGAGTTTCAATTTTACTTAGGTACTGGGCACAACAAATTTAAGTCGCTTTACTATCGACACGATAAGAAGAATCTTACTCAGACAAAAAGTCGTGCGTTCAAGTTATACATAATATATTAACGAGTTATTTTGAAATACAATGGACCGTTTTTACTCTGATAAATAAATCATGATATTTCCAAAAAGCCAGTTTTCAAATCTCTCAGCAAGTACATAAATATAACGTCATTTAATATTCAGATAACAAACTGGTAACCAACTCTAAACAACTTATTTTCCCGGTGTTTGCTAACGCTAATTTTGTTGTGTTAGTTACTTAAATTGTTCCTCCCTTGATAATTTGCTTAGTATCATTTCATTATAGCGGCAAATTATGGTAAACTAGCTTTTGCCCGCGACTTCGTTCGCGTGGACTTCAGGTTCGTCCCGTCTAGTCTAGTAATAAGTAAGAAATACGGTAACTAAGCACTGCAGAGCCCTAAATTGTAGCCTATATGTTATTCTGATGTATAAGCTATATTGTGGTAAAGTTTCATTCAAATCCATTCAGTAGTTTTTACGTGAAAGAGTAACAAACATCCATACATCCATACAAACTTTCGCCTTTATAATAGTATATAGTAGGATAGAGCTCTACTAAAATAAAAAGTATTTCTGTTCCGAATTAAACTGCTTTAGTAGCAGTTCAGCTTATATTGTGTATATACATGTGTATATTATAGGTACCTAGTAGTTTAACATAAGTCATGTTAGTTACACTATTTGTAAATCATGAATGGCTGAACCGATTTTGCTAAAAATTGGTAATGAACGGATTAAAAGGTATACTTTTCATCCCGTTCGACCGCAAACGAGATAAAAAGACTGGCGACCGATTTTAACTCGTTTGTATTTGTCTTGGCACGGAATAGGTTATTTTAACCATAAAACGGGGATGGCGCCGGGGGCACGACGATGTTTTCTGGGACCACTAGCTATTAGAAACGCCTAGAGACAATAAGTAACACTATGTGTCTCAAATCATTGACTGTAAGGGCTAATCTCTGCGTTATAAATAATCCTGGGGCGTATTGCTTATTATCTTGCTTTAATCCGTTCAAGTTCCAGGCAGTTCAATTTCTACTCAGCTAGCTGAGTTCCCAAAGTTAATACTACGATTGAACTTAACACGTTCCGGGACAGTGAACGCCTACAGGCGCGTGAAAACAATAAAACATTTATTGTGTCTGGAGTAGTGTCCCGGAACGTGTTAAGAAAAATTAAAAGTAACTCTTTCTCAGTCACACATATTATGGTCGAAATTAAGACATCGCAATACGAAATTTGCTAATCCATTCAAAAGGAGAACAGCATAACTGCCAAAGCAAGATCCCAATACGCACCGTTAAAATGAAAAAAAATGGCAGGGAAAATCATCAGTCCGCGGACCCTACGCTAAGCCTCCATCGTGACGCGGCGTAACTTGCCCATATCTTGCTTAGCAACGGTCGCTCCCCCAATATAATCTAAAACACCCCGGCGATTTTCTTTCATCCCACCAAGGGGGGGGAAGTCACCCTGCTTAAGATCGATGGAGGGGCGTAGATTAGACTTTGCGATAAGGGTAGACCGGGACCCGAATTATCAACCCTTTGTACTATGCGATGGGTCGCCCGAACTTTGTGCCTTGTTTTGACATGTTTCATAATTAATTTGCTAGTTTCAAGCTTTAGTTTAACGAGGGGATTTCATTTGCAACGGGTTTATAGTAAAGCGGTGCGTAAATAATATAAGCGTTGATCTTTTGATTTTTAATAATAGCATATAAGTTTATACTTAGTAACTGCCTTATTGGAAAAATAAGATACTGGCAAAATAAGATCATTGCATACTGGAGCCATTTCTGATGTGATGATTGATATATTCCAATAAGAATTAAAGAATTTTACAAGTACTTACAATCAATTCTTACTTGATAAACAAATCAGGAAAAGTTAACAAATTCCTTTTTTTAGGTATGAATAAAATACAATCTTTTTTTAACAATAATTCTTTATATGGTGATTTAGGTGCTCGTGTAATAAATAATATTTTACGAATAGGTATTATGATTTTTAAAAGCTGTTAATGGGAATTGGGTTTAGCACTATTTTATTTATCAAATATCCCGGAATGATTTCAACTTCATTCGGCTGGTAGTTGGTAATTATGTAATTAATAACATCAAAAATGCGTTCCATTTACTAAAATGGGATGACTGCACTAAACCGAAACAAGAAGCGATTTACATAAGCAAAAAGTTATATAAACATTATGGAAAAAATTATCACAAATATGAACATGAAATAGTTCAGGAAATAAGGTTATTTGGGGCTTGATTAATCAACTTCAAATCGCTGTGAAATTTAAAAATAAGTGTATGTTAAACAGTGCAACTTAGCCTAACTCATTCATATAAAGTACATAACTAAAAATAAACTATCACTGAATTTATTTCAATTAAGTAATTGTTACATTTTTAAACATCTGCCTTTTTAAATAATTAAAACTGTAATAGATTATAAGCCGTGAGCCTCCTAAAGTGGCATCCAATGTAAAAGCGTCATGAAACTCAAAAGCGCAAAATACGTTTCGTGTAGTCACGATTTTCCGTCGAAAATTGTCCAATACGCCCGGGCGTCATCTTAGTGTGGGTGGGGCGGGCTCTGGGCGGGAAGCGCGCACTTCTTACAGCCACCAAGGGGTGCCATTTTGAGTTGCAGAGTATGAATTATTATTATTTATTTAAAACGATCTGAAACTGTTTATAACTAAGCGCTTCTCATCAACATTTACAATGCGCACGGCAAAGGAGTGGAACTCGCTGCCCGCGTCGGTGTTTCCTAGTGACTAACTACAATCCGAATCCTACTATATAAAGTAGGATAAACTACTAAAACCCCTACTTAATAAAATAAAAAATAAACTATTATAACAATCTGAATATGTATGTATACGCCACTTTTACGTCCCCAAAAGACAGGATTAGCTAGTTTGGGGACTACCAGTAGGCAATGCATTAATGTAAGTAAGTTAATTCCATTATTCTCAAAATTCATGTGATAATGATTTCTTCTTTTAATGAATATATTTTTTATGTATTTTGGTCATTATTTGGTCTCATTATTCGTAATCTTTATTTCAAATGCTAAAAACTTCAAATTCGTAATGGAAGGGGACAAATAAAACAAAAGCGTAGTAATTTTGGGATACTCTGAGTCGCGTGAAGATTCGATAAAGCTCATAAACAAATGAATTGAAAATTTTGAACAAAGAAAAGGAAATATTGAATGTAGAGTCGCACAAAGTTAAAAATGATGACATCATCACGAAATAAAATGAAAGTTCAAAACTCTATTGACAGCTCTTAAACAATTGAGAGTTGTTAACTTTCATTTCTAATTTAACCTTATTTAATCTTTTGGGAAAACTAATTAGAAGTGACCATTGAAAGCACAACTTGCAAGAATCGCAAACTTCAATAAAAAAAATGCTCAAGTTTTTTCAACGCGCTATTTAAAATGCCTCCCCCGTTCGGGCACAAGAAATTACATACTTTAATCTTATCGCCGGAGTAAAATAGAATATTAAATCGGGCTGTCGCCGACGAATGGTCGTCGGACCGTACTAAAGAACGAATGTTGGGACGGATAAACACATTCGATCTGACGAAACGACCTCCTATTGTGGAAAGGAATGCTTTTAACTTTCGCTGCTATATGTTATGTGTGCGAGAGATCGTAAACTGCTCCAATATTGGTCCCTTTTAAGGTCGGACGCAAGAATTTAGACTATACTATAACGCTACTTGGACTTTTATTAAATTTTGCTGACTAAATAAATATATATTTGCATAACGTCGATATTGGTGTCCTTTTAAGTTCCAATAAGAATTAAAGAGACGATATAACATTTCGACGAACGAGATAACGATGTAATCGAATTGCGATATATTTCTTTAAATTATATCTAATTATATCTTACACGAACGTCGATGTTTTAAGCATTGAATTAAATACTTCCATTCCAAGTGTAGCCACAGTATAGTTTTATTGTTACCATAAATCTTTACAACGCGCACAGCTAACTAAAATATCAGGGACCATGCTAGATTTATAGTGCTATAATATTCAATATAAATTATTCACCCCGAACCCAACTAACTCCCTAGCTGCACCTACCCAAACTAAGCTCATTACCCTTATTATTTCACAAAGGCTTTCTAAACATCGTCACGACGCACACACGCGCACCGATCCGTATCTTTGGGTCGCCATCGCACAAATATATCTAAGTGTCGGGGGTTTCGGTCAGTTTCTCCTTATCCTTTCCCCCTTTCGCCACTATAGCCACCCTCCCCCTTCACCCCTCATAAACAGCGCTAAACACTGGCGCGCAAAATTGTAAAATTTGGAGCTACGTTTTGTCTCTCTCTCTAGCCGGGCGGCGTCAATTTGTTAAGATAACATTGTACGGTGGATATTATTTACGATCGGGGATTTAATATTGAGGATAATTAGAAGACGGATTCGGATATTAGGTTGTCCGGCTGGGATCTCGAATTGGGTGGAAAGCGTTTGTCTTAATATATATTGGTGTTAAGGCTCTCTCTCATTGGGCTGTAGTTAGTAGGCATAGCATTATAGTAATATTCTACTTTTGATTTATATAAAAATACGGGTCTTTAGACTTGAATAATGTAAGTAGACACCAGTAAGAAAGTATACTATGTTTAAATATAATTTAGTAATAATAAAAGCGAAATACTCATTTATATGAAACAAGCCAAACCAACGAGGTCTTATAATACTCATACAGCGTGGCCTGTAATAGGAGTAAAATTTTCAACGTAAAGTATACGTATACTCTGTAGATTCGCTGATTGAAATTTTTGCTACGTAGTTACCTTAACCTGATCATAGTGCTCTAAAATGCTTTAATCTCAGACATATATTAATCCAAAGTTATAACCCCTAATCAATGTATATCAAAGTCGCTTACTCGTTGTAGTAAATGACAATGTCATCAAGTTCTATGACTGGACACATTTGCTAGTTCGATTTATTTTGTTAGAAAATAATATTTTTTTTTCATTATAAATAAAATCAAACCATTTAAAATTGATTACTGGTTACTTGAAGGGCCTACATTTTGAATATTTGCTCCTATTACAGGCCACAACATGTATATTAAAGTAAATTGTACATTATCATGATCATGCATGAAAATATCCTTAAAACGCATTGTTCTAGAAACAAAGCAGAGAGCCAACTAAAATATTTAAAGCAACTAGAAATAGTGAGAAGTTTAAACTAGAACGTTGTAAAAAGTGCCTTTGAAAAAAAATCGATAAGTCAAAAATATTCAATTAAGTGGGAACATTAATATTCTAGAGCCGCGGTCGTCAAGTGCCGCCAGGGGGGGCTAGTGCAGGTGGGCGCCCCCCCTTCCCTATCCGAGGGGGGATGATGGCTGAAATCCACGTTTTTAGGCCTACCAGGCTTTTTAGTAACGCGCCCACGTCCGCACGGCATTTTTGACGTGATTATTTATTAACTGCACGAGTATTAGCGCTGTTGATGGCACATTCTATTGTATTTTTTAAACATGCAAATAGTTAAGGTGGTACACTTGACATATTATATTACATAAATAATATAGTACATGCGCTCGAATCATACCTAGTAACAAAAATGTTGTATTGACGAGCTCGGAGTAACAACTAAACCTCTTGATTCAACCGTTTCTGTGATTATAAATATTTGTGAAGCAAATAAAATTTGATGTAACTAGACGCTAGCGTATATTTAAAGGTTAACAATTCAATCATCTTTAATGTCCCAAAGAGAAACCCTACTTATGCATAATACTATGTCAAGATTGCAAGCTATAGTTGCGATATTTGGTAATACGAGTACCTTCAATCATTTCGGTATTAACTTAAGAAAACTAACATTTAGGCAGCAGTTCAGCATAGTCAGTTGCGGCAGACGCGCCACTATTAATCATAGAAAATGACGGAGCGTATTGTGACTGCGCCCGGCTCAAAATTGTGAAAACCTATCCCAGCGCGCGGCGAACTAATAACGTGGTTCTCTCACACTTCGGAAAATACCCGCCGGGTGGTACTGATGACAAATAAACGTAACTTATATTTTATAGTTTACTTTTTAAAACTCTTGAAATAATTTAATGGTGAGCGCAAAATGAAGTAGTCAAGAAGGCTGCGAAATCAATAGAGACTTCAGTAAAAGATTCTGATACAATTGCTGTTTTATCTCGTCTTCGGTATCATGTATAATTCTAAAACACTTTTTAAAAAGTATCATTATTATAGTTTCGCAACTAATATAAATAAATATAAATATGCGCCAGACAACACACCAATTGTCTGGTCTCGTGGTAAGGAATTATCTTCCTTGTGTTACGAAGTACCAGACAACGATTATGACGTCTCCCATATACATATACTTAAATACATATAATATTCATGACTTAGGTACAAATGTTCGTGCTCATCACACAAACATTTGGCCCTTGCGGGATTTGAACCCGCGACGGCCGGCAATCAGTAACCTCGCGGCTCGCACCGTATCGAAATCCATCGGAAGAAAACCTAGATGATGGATGACCAACAAGCACACAAGTAAAACATGTTAGAGATCCAATTAAACACCAATGAGATGTTTTACTACATTATAGAGAAGCTATGCCAAGAAAAGTATGTGTCGCAAATAGATGACATTGTGACGTTCCTTAATATTTAAATTTTGAATTTGAAACCGTTTGTAAGCGTTGATGACCAGTGGCGTCAAATCAAGTTCAAATCAAAATTCTTGCGCCAAGAAATTCGTTCGAGGTGTCAGTTCCATAAGCTAGTAATATTAGTTCAATGCTATACACTATTTTTTTTTATTTCTTTTTTTTCCCAACCTTACAGCCAGGCTTGACGATGACTTCGCTTCCGTGTGTGAGTGCGCGAGTGTGTGTCGTGACGCTGCAACCGACGTGATATATTGAGAATTGCTCCGAAAAATCGCTACTGCGTATCTACCTATGTTATGTTGCGTAATGCGTGTATTGCGTATCCGCTCTCGTTTAAAT
Organism: Pyrausta aurata; assembly: GCA_963584085.1. Lineage (NCBI taxonomy): Eukaryota > Metazoa > Arthropoda > Insecta > Lepidoptera > Crambidae > Pyrausta > Pyrausta aurata. Next base: position 8,624,507 of record OY757271.1, on the reverse strand, counting down.
GTACCTTACTTACTTATTTCTGCGAAAAAGAAGTAAATTGTCAATGAGTGAAAGCTATGTAGTTGATGCCCAGCCAGCAACATTTTAATTACGTATACCTACACGTGTCGTAACTTTAAAAGTTTTTTATCCCAACTTCCAGTTACCAGTGCCTAAACCCAGAAGGTTAAACAATGCAAGAACTGATGACCAGCGGCCACAAGCAAGCAAGCATAAAAACATGTTTTTCATTTCGCCTCGATTGGTTAAATTTTATGATGTTTTTCGTGCATCTTCATTATCCTTTTAATAATTGAAAAAGTCAATTTTAAAGCTTTATTAATTCGTCTCAGTTATTGGATTGGAAGTTAAAATTAATCGTAACCCTTGCACTTATTATCTCGATTATGAATATTCTTAACTCGTCAAGTATGTGTGAACGAGACACAATAGAAATTCCATTATTATGCGACTCCCGAGAGTCGTTTGATACCTGACTGATTAATGTGAATTTGTGAACCTGATGATGAATGATGTATAGTCATTTAATTGGACACAATATTGAATTTGCCGAAACAAAAATGTAGGGTGCTACAAAGGTAAGCGGGAGCTTTATCGACCATTAATAATATTTTTTTCTTCAAGAACAGTAATTGCGGTTTATTACATGAAAAAAAACCTCTGTAGTATAGGTACTCTAGTGCATTTACTGTGCCAATTTTTAATGAAGGCTAACTCGCAAACGGAGTTAAAGTTTAGAGTGCTTAGTTCATAATGAGGTTTTGCTACAAGGAATGATTTATTGAAAAACGATGATTTTTTAAACAAACAATCTTCAATCTTGTTACAAACCAGTGTAGTTTGGGGAGCTGTCGTGGGCTTATGTATTAGTATGAAGAATTAAAATAAAAATGATGAAAAAATTTGTCAAAAGTGCACGCCAATAGGTGGTAAGTCAAATAACGCGAAATCATGCATTCATTCCACTTCGCCTACCATCTCATTTGCGGCCCGGAGAGTGGAGAACCGCCTATGTATATTGTTAGTTGCGTAATGCGTGTATTGCGTATCCGCTCTCGTTTAAATGTACCTTACTTACTTATTTCTGCGAAAAAGAAGTAAATTGTCAATGAGTGAAAGCTATGTAGTTGATGCCCAGCCAGCAACATTTCAATTACGTATACCTACACGTGTCGTAACTTTAAAAGTTTTTTATCCCAACTTCCAGTTACTAGTGCCTAAACCCAGAAGGTTAAACAATGCAAGAACTGATGACCAGCGGCCACAAGCAAGCAAGCATAAAAACATGTTTTTCATTTCGCCTCGATTGGTTAAATTTTATGATGTTTTTCGTGCATCTTCATTATCCTTTTAATAATTGAAAAAGTCAATTTTAAAGCTTTATTAATTCGTCTCAGTTATTGGATTGGAAGTTAAAATTAATCGTAACCCTTGCACTTATTATCTCGATTATGAATATTCTTAATGTGAATTTGTGAACCTGATGATGAATGATGTATAGTCATTTAATTGGACACAATATTGAATTTGCCGAAACAAAAATGTATGGTGCTACAAAGGTAAGCGGGAGCTTTATCGACCATTAACAATATTTTTTTCTTCAAGAACAGTAATTGCGGTTTATTACATGAAAAAAAACCTCTGTAGTATAGGTACTCTAGTGCATTTACTGTGCCAATTTTTAATGAAACCTAACTCGCAAACGGAGTTAAAGTTTAGAGTGCTTAGTACATAATGAGGTTTTGCTACAAGGAATGATTTATTAAAAAACGATGATTTTTTAAACAAACAATCTTCAATCTTTATGCAAACCAGTGTAGTTTGGGGAGCTGTCGTGGGCTTATGTATTAGTATGAAGAAATAAAATTAAAATGATGAAAAAAAAATTCAAAAGTGCACGCCAATAGGTGGTAAGTCAAATAACGCGAAATCATGCATTCATTCCACTTCGCCTACCATCTCATTTGCGGCCCGGAGAGGAGAACCGCCTATGTATTTTTCGAATTTTATGCCTACCACGTTTCGACTGGGTGCCTGTGTGAGTATAGTTTTTCGTACAGTCGACGAGCGGGCGGCCACTGTAAGGTGAACCGTCACTGCGCCTGCTGATTCCTACGATCCCTCGTGACTGTATCACGGCGGAGGGGGAGAGAGGCTCTCTCTGCGCTGGACAACGTGATAGTGTGGGTGTAGTGGATGTATAGAGGTAGTTCCGCCCCCCGACGCGTCATCGCACTGACTATTGCGCCTGTGTTAGAGAATGAACATTTAAAATGCCCACCCCTTGACGATCACACGCGGCCATTTTCCTTTTTTTGCGTGATTGTTGCAGACAAATCTGACGAGATCATCTTTCTAAGCTACATACTTACTTTACTTAGTTTATTGTTTGTGTTTGCAACTAGCGGTAATACAGGGTGTGGCCTGTAATAGGATTTAAAATTAGACCTAGTTTTTTTGTTATATTCTAATAAAAAAAAATTGTACCAGCAATGAATTGCAAGCAAATGCGTCAGTCATAGAACTTGACATTGTCATTTACGAGCCAATATACAAAAAATAACAATAAATCCCTGAATCTGCCAGTTATAAAGACAAAGAAGTTAAGTTTTGAAAAAAACAATTAAAATATTAGGAAGTCTGATAAAATTGTTTTAAGAATTCTATACCAAGAATTTCAACTTTGCCCGAGTTCTCCTGTTGTTCCATTTTCGTATTTTTTTTCTTTGAAATACAATTATTATCTCAAATACCGTAAATACTAAACTCCTAAAATAAAGTTATAAATTTCAGTGATGTTGTTCTTTAAACAATTGTTTTGCTTTTAGAATCGGTGAAACATAACATGATAAACATGAAATATGAAAGTGAAAATTTTGAAAAAAAATACGTATTGTAGAGGTTAACAAAAACTAGCAACGAAAATTAGTTTGAACGAGATCGAACTAGTAGTTTTTGAGATATAGCACATTTTCATTAACCGCAAATATAACTTTGTCTTTCATACAAACACTACGAAAAACAAAGTTATTTTTGCTGTCAAAAAATATTGTGATATTTTCGCTAGGTGGAAGTAAGTGGATCCCGAATTTAGTTTAAGGGTAGTACGAAACCCTCAGTGCGCGGGTCCGACTCGCGCTTGGCCGGTTTTTTTGTTTTCGTTTGGTGTAAATATTATTTCTGTAACTGTTGAACATCTTTATTTTCATTGTTACTTTCTGTTGTGAAGCGTGCGTATGTGTGTGTGTTTGTGCTGTCCTTTTACCAGTAAATGTTTTTTCTTTCTTTCTTAAGTGTTTCTTAACACCCTGTATTTATAACGCTACGACGAATTATAGTATGGGCATTTATAACATAACTCTACGGCGGATTTTATGTTAGTTCCTACTTCCTACCGAATACCGTAAATTTAATTTAATCATTTATTTCTTGCAAACTATGGCCCATACAATAAATACCTTAAAGACTAACAAACATACAATAACAAATTTAAATGAGCTCCATGCTAAAATACAAAATACAAAACAGAAAAAATATGATGTATAGTTTATTTTTGTTTTTGTAGTGTGTCACTACGCGTTAAAAAGCACTTGCAAAATTCAACAGGCCTATTAATGTGACGGTGGCCGAGTGGTATAGGCATACGCCCGGATTGCGTAAGACACGGGGTTCAATTCCTCGTCTGTCACAGGTTCACAGTTGTCTTTTTACAAGTGCAATTTGCACTTTGTACAATTTATATTATTAAATATGATGTATCGATAGTAAAATGCACTTTTAAAAAGCAGCATTGATGATGTGAAGCAGCCTACGCGTAAAACAAAGCACTTTCAAAATTCAGCTGGCTTGCCAATGTGTTGGTGGCCGAGTGGTATATCTAGGCATGCGCCCTGATAGCGTTAGACACAGGGTTCGATTCCTTGTCTGACACAGTTGCATTTTAAAGTGCAATTTATAATATAAGATTTATAAAGTGACAAAAAACTATAAAAATCAAAAATAGAATTATGAAGTATGTACTTACATCGTTTTGAAGGTCTGATGTTTGAACTCACTGAAGGTTTACAAAAAAAAAACTCGTAAACACCTTTTAAGCATGGACTCACAAAATTTTTAAAAGTCAGGTTATTCTGCCACGTTTTACTTTTGGGTCAAATCATATTCCATAAGGTGCTTGTGGGGCAACGGTCAGACCCAAAGTGTCAACCTCATGTCGTCTTAGGCCAACGGTCATTCTTACTTCTCACATACATTAGCGTTAATTTACATTAATATTATCTCTCGCGATTGACTCAGATGGGGTTAACGTAACCGGTTATAGTTGTTTATTTTTAAAACTGAATCAGTAGTCAGTAATAAATAATAATGTCTGATTGACGGCGTGAGTGCATAACTACCTAGAAATTTATAATTTCTTACAAAAGACTCATTCAAATTATTAATCTCTCACGTCACTGTTTACCAACAATCAATTTGTGTTCACGGCCGGATTCGGCTGACAGATATGAAAATGTCTTTATTTGAAAAATTAAAATGAAAATGAAAATGAAAATGTCTTTATTTACAAACACATAAATTAAGTTATTCACTTACCATACTAATAAATGACTTATGTAGTACACGTAACAAAAATCATAAAAACATAATAAGTGACCAACATGAAAGTGAGAATACTTGCTTTGGGCTCCACACTAGGCCACGCCTGTGTCGTGGAGGCCAATAAGTAAAAGTTTGCATTTTTAAAAATATAGTGCGAGTAAGAAAATCAATATTAGTAACAAGAAACTAACTTAAATTTTAGAAATTTTAGAGCGAGTATGTAGATGTGTATCTGCGTGAGTGTCTTGCGTTAATTAAGATATGATAGTGAGTTGTTAGGATCAGAGATAGTTTAGCAAACCTTGCAATTTGTCTGATTTATGAGACTACTTTTAACATATTTTCTGTGTCCTGATAGTTAACTGAAGATAACCACGAGCGAATATTGTATTTGGCTTCTCGAACTGAGCTGTTTCTTAAATCGTAATTTTTGGCTGCCTTATTGTATAAATATGATCTAAGGAATTCGTTATGTTGCTGCGCGAAGGATGTCTGAGTACGAGGGACTGGAATTTCAAATATTCGTTTTTGGGACAGTTTGCTGTAGTCGTCAGAGTTAAGTACTGTTTTATGAGTTGTTATAGAGATGTTATAGATGAAGAGTTGTCTTACGCTGAGCGTTTTGCACTGTTTGTGAAGAAGAGTTGTTGGAAACGTACGGTTTTGGGAAATAATTATCTTTAAAATTGAGCGCTGTGATCTCTCTAGCTGTATCAGATGACTGGTTGCTGCACCACCCCACACCGTTATACAATATGTAATCACTGACTGACACAACGCCTCATATACTGCCCGGAGTAGGTCTAGATCGGCTGAGAATTGCAACAACCTAAACATCCCAGTAAGCTTCCTAACTCTGGCAGATACAATTTCGATGTGTTTTTTGAAATTTAGTTTTTCATCTAGAAGGATGCCGAGATATTTTATGGAGTCAGTTCTGTTTATTGTATTACATGTGCATGATGAGTTATATTGGGTATTGTTTAAAAGGTGAGGGTTATTTGGGCAAAACCTGGAATGGATTTTTATTTCTTTTGATGTAGTTGGCTTCTTCTGATGCCTTTGTTTTGAAAACTGAAATGTATTTAGTTTTAGATGTGTTTAAAGAAAGTAAATTATTATTAAGCCAGTTGTATAGAGTCGACATGCCTATTTTAGCACTACGGTACACAGTTTCCCAGGTTTTGTCATGAAAAATTATTGCAGTGTCGTCAGCGTAACAGATGATTTCTGCATTTTCTAAACCGAGTGTTGTAATGTCGTTGATATATGTCAGAAATAGTGTAGGGCCGAGTATGCTGCCTTGTGGAACACCAAAAGTGATGGGTTGTGAGCTACTTGTGTATTTATCTATTTTAACATATTGCTGTCTTTCAGTTAAGTAGCTTTTGAACCAGTCTAAGGCGGTGCCCCTTACTCCCATTAAGTTCAATTTCGTAAGAAGTATGGGCACGGATACTGAATCAAAGGCTTTGGCAAGATCTAAGAAAACCCCTATGCATGCATTTCCTTTGTCTAGGTTATCTACAATAGAATTTGCTAAAAGACGAACCGCCTGTTCAGTACATTTTCCTCGTCTAAACCCAAATTTATGTGCATTTAAAAGATCATGTGCTTCTAAGAAATTTGATAGCCTTTTGTTTACAATTCTTTCTAAAATTTTTGAGAACGCGCCTAGAAGAGAAATTGGGCGAAAGTTACTGGGGCACTCTTTGTTACCACCTTTGTGAATTGGTGTTATGGATGCGGTTTTCCATTGTCGTGAAGCGACAAATGTGAAGGGAGAAGATTAAGAAAAGAGGTAAAAGAGGGGAACAGAATTTATATAAAAATAAAAATAATATTTACAATACCGATTAGTGAAAAAAAAGATGATGAGTGAATGTATGTGTGTAAGAAGAGTGCAGTGGGCGTGAGTAAGTGTCTTCAGATCTTCTATATCCTGGAGGCAGCAGAGGGCGGAGTCGGAGTGCAGGGTCGACACAGCAGAGGTAACAGCGACGCCGATGTGCAGCAGTGTCAGCGCCGTGAAGTAGTAGCTCTCAGCAGTGAAGTAGTAGTTCTCAGCAGTGAAGTAGTAGCTCTCAGAAGTGAAGTAGTAGCTCTCGGCAGTGATGAGGGTATCCAAAACTATGTAGAAAATGTAATGATCAGTTGGAGTGCCAGAAGTACTTGGTCTCGGATCCTCTTCCGAGAACGGGACAGGTCCCTCCCCAAGAGCGAGGAGGTGTTACTACAGTCTCAATATGGACTCGGATCCTCCTCCGAGAAGGAGACAGGTCTCTCCCCTAGAGCGAGGAGGTGTACTGCAGTCTCAATATGACTCGGATCCTCCTCCGGAAGTGTGTCCGGTCCCTCCCTTAGTGCGAGGAGGCGTTTCAGTAGTCACCGGCGGTTCTTCAAGACTTCTTGAGGAAAATGTAGGTAGAGTGTTGAAGACTGTTCGAGATTAGAACTCGGAAACGAATGAATGAATGAAAAAAGTACAGGCTTATATAGGGGCCTGGGCCGTTCAAATTTAGAACGAGGTAGGTTCTAGAATAGAACATGAATACTGATGGTTCAAAGAGGATTAAACCCGAAAAAGTAATAAACTTTGATAGAAGTTGTCAGATTTTGAAAGATATTGTCATAACAACCATGTCAATAAAGATAAAAAAATGTCAAAAATCAAGGAATTTATTGGATTAATAAGGAAAACTAATCATCACCCAATGCAAATTAAAGGAAAATTGCAAACAAAGGTAAAACACAGCTATTTTTACAGTATTATGTACAGAAAAGTAGAATAACAGAGCTTTGAAAGTTTGACATTTTTAGATTCACAATAAATATTGTTCAAAAAGGATTAGAAAACAACAATGAACCAAAAATACAGTGTAATAGTATAAGAAGAGTAGAAAGGCAGGTAATGCCTATAGTTTAATGTCTACAGTACGACTTTTTAGGGAGAAAATACGATCTGCGTTATGGTAGATAGAATCTAAGATTAACTCTATGTTCGTGTTTACAGCAAACAGACTCGAATAAAGAGTAAGAATTCAGCAAGAACCCGCAGTCTTTGGATGGGAAAAGGAAATGAAAGCATGGAAAAACAAAGATAATGAGATGACATTAAGGTACTCAATTTATTACTCAATTTATATGTACATCGGTACATTTCCCCCACAACCCCAGAAAAATTTTCGACTCAGAGAAAATTTTTGAAAGAAGGCCTAAAGAAAACCTAGGAATCTACTTCGCCTAATATACAACCTTACATAAAAATATTTATTCTTCTTCTAGCATTCTATCATCTTCATACCGTAAGGGTGGAGTTCACATTCAATGACTGCCACTCTAGAAAAGAATTCCTCAATAACGACAGGCTTATTTAGGGAGTTGTCAACCGCTCCATAGATGGAAAAAAAAGTTTGATCTAGGCCTACTTAAGGAGTAATCAACCGCTCCAATCTAAGGCTTATTTAACGAGTAATCAACCGCTCGGACCTAAGGCTTATTTAAACGAGTAATCAACCGCTCAAAAGAACGTACTAGTTAGTACTAGGGGCTTAGAGTCCCTTAAGTAAAGCGAAGAGGTTTAGAGCCTCCCGAGTTAACGTAAGGGATTTAGAGTCCCTTAAGTAAAGAGAAGAGGTTTAGAGCCTCCCGAGTTAACGTAAGGGATTTAGAGTCCCTCAAGTTAAGGTAAGATAAAGAGTAAAGACAAAAGTTTAGACATTTAGACATTGTAAAGTTAAAAAGTTACGAATAATTCAATAAAGTTCAAAATAAAATTGAGTACCTTAATTCCTCTTCAAATAGTGATTAAAGTGAATTAGTAAAGATATAGGTTGAGAAAGAAAATCGGAGAGTAAAAATAAATAGGTAGAGAGTTTAAGAAAAATAAGAGTTCTCAGTTAATTAAGTTAATTAGAGAACAATTATTTAAATCAAAGTTAAGTTAAAAGAACAAAGTTAACTTAAGACCGATTAAGGTAGATTTAGTTAAGTTAATAATTCTCAAGTTAAGTTAACAAAAACAAAATTTTACTATCTCCGAGTTTCAAAGGGTTAAGTTCTGAGATGATAGTTAAGGTGTTAAGATTTAGGATGATATGAGATGGTAGTGAAGGGGTTAATAATATTTTATCTAAAAAGAGATAGCCAAAGAGGGTAAAGAGGTAAAGGACACTAGATAAAGTGTTGTTTTTGAATTTAGAAAAAGGGTGATAAGGTAAAGAGGGTGGAAAGGTAAAGGACACTAGATAAAGTGTTGTTTTTGAATTTAGAAAAGGATAGAAGATGAAATGAATGAGATGTAAGAAAAGAAAGAAAAAGAGAAGGCTGAAGACTAAAAGGTGGGCGCCAATTTGTCGTGAAGCGTCAAATGTGAAGGGAGAAGATTAAGAAAAGAGGTAAAAGAGGGGAACAGAATTTATATAAAAATAAAAATAATATTTACAATACCGATTAGTGAAAAAAAAGATGATGAGTGAATGTATGTGTGTAAGAAGAGTGCAGTGGGCGTGAGTAAGTGTCTTCAGATCTTCTATATCCTGGAGGCAGCAGAGGGCGGAGTCGGAGTGCAGGGTCGACACAGCAGAGGTAACAGCGACGCCGATGTGCAGCAGTGTCAGCGCCGTGAAGTAGTAGCTCTCAGCAGTGAAGTAGTAGTTCTCAGCAGTGAAGTAGTAGCTCTCAGAAGTGAAGTAGTAGCTCTCGGCAGTGATGAGGGTATCCAAAACTATGTAGAAAATGTAATGATCAGTTGGAGTGCCAGAAGTACTTGGTCTCGGATCCTCTTCCGAGAACGGGACAGGTCCCTCCCCAAGAGCGAGGAGGTGTTACTACAGTCTCAATATGGACTCGGATCCTCCTCCGAGAAGGAGACAGGTCTCTCCCCTAGAGCGAGGAGGTGTACTGCAGTCTCAATATGACTCGGATCCTCCTCCGGAAGTGTGTCCGGTCCCTCCCTTAGTGCGAGGAGGCGTTTCAGTAGTCACCGGCGGTTCTTCAAGACTTCTTGAGGAAAATGTAGGTAGAGTGTTGAAGACTGTTCGAGATTAGAACTCGGAAACGAATGAATGAATGAAAAAAGTACAGGCTTATATAGGGGCCTGGGCCGTTCAAATTTAGAACGAGGTAGGTTCTAGAATAGAACATGAATACTGATGGTTCAAAGAGGATTAAACCCGAAAAAGTAATAAACTTTGATAGAAGTTGTCAGATTTTGAAAGATATTGTCATAACAACCATGTCAATAAAGATAAAAAAATGTCAAAAATCAAGGAATTTATTGGATTAATAAGGAAAACTAATCATCACCCAATGCAAATTAAAGGAAAATTGCAAACAAAGGTAAAACACAGCTATTTTTACAGTATTATGTACAGAAAAGTAGAATAACAGAGCTTTGAAAGTTTGACATTTTTAGATTCACAATAAATATTGTTCAAAAAGGATTAGAAAACAACAATGAACCAAAAATACAGTGTAATAGTATAAGAAGAGTAGAAAGGCAGGTAATGCCTATAGTTTAATGTCTACAGTACGACTTTTTAGGGAGAAAATACGATCTGCGTTATGGTAGATAGAATCTAAGATTAACTCTATGTTCGTGTTTACAGCAAACAGACTCGAATAAAGAGTAAGAATTCAGCAAGAACCCGCAGTCTTTGGATGGGAAAAGGAAATGAAAGCATGGAAAAACAAAGATAATGAGATGACATTAAGGTACTCAATTTATTACTCAATTTATATGTACATCGGTACACCATGTTTTGGGAAAGGTGCCGGTGGAGAGACTAAGATTACATACATAGGTCAGTGGTTTGACTATCAATGGCTTAGTTATCTTAAGAAGGCGGTTAGAAATGCCATCTATGCCAGGCGCACAGTCAATTTTTAGATTTGCTATTATATCTGCTATTTCTTGGCTATCTGTTGGTTCTAAAAATAATGAGTTACTCGGGGAATTAGGATTTACTATTTTTGTTGTTAAAGTTTCCTCAGTCTCATTTATACTTTCAAGAATTTTACCAGACAAATTTGGACCAACACTTGCGAAGAATTTGTTAAAGTTGTCAAGAAGTTGAATGTTTTGCGAGTCAGATTTGTTGGATATTAGATTTAGCGATTTTTTGTTGCTATGACTATGAGTTATTTGTTTAATTGTATTCCATAGCAGTTTTGGGTTAGATTTATGTTTTTCTATTTGTTCTTTTTGATATTTTGTTTTAATCTTTCTTATTAAATCAGTGTAGAAGTTGCGATACCTTTTGTAAATAAGCTGTTTTATTGGGTCATCAGGGCGTTTCCGAGCATTTGCATGTAGTCTATCCTTATGTTTGGAACATCTTATCAATCCCGGCGTCATCCAAGGTTTGAGAGTGTGTTGCGAACGACTGCTTGTTAATTCACGAGTGTTAGTATCCAGAATATTTTTGATTGAGGTATTCAGGTATTCAGCAGCAACAGTTGCATCTTTTATGTCAAATAAGGGAGACCAGTCTACTTCTTCAATTTGCTTTAGAATGTTATCATCGTATAAACTACAAATAATTAAATAACTGAACCTAAATTAAGATGGTGACGAAATAAAATAAGTAATTAATTAACATCCAGATTGTTCTCTACTCGGATAAATTAAGACACGAAAAAATTACTAACTAAAAAATCTAACTAAAAACAATATAAATATAATTTTATTTCTGTTAAACTTATTTAATGGTTCGAGCAAATTCTAATTATTATTGTGTAGATATGGTATGTTGGCGGGCAGGTACGCTTTGCGCAGTGCCCGCGCTCGGAAATAAATTAATGACTCAGCTCGACCTATGTTCACCGCTCAGTCCCACACAATCACATCTTTCGCTATATATACACTTATTTATTATGACATTCATTTTCAAGATATATTTATTTTTTCTGTCCGTGTACCTCACTCGGCAGGGGCCCACAGAAGCCAGCGTCATGTCCTCCATGGGACCTGGCTTATGCTGAGTGAGGTCCTCTTGGTCTGCACGTCACCAACACACGTTGCGTCTAGCATGCACTGCTTGGCTCAACTGTCTTTTCAACTCAACTTTTAAATTCAACTGTCTTACAATTTTTGTCTAATTGTTGTTTGTTTTTGTTTTGTGAACATATTATCTCTGTAACTGTTTATACAGGGTGTTATTGCGAGGAGGTGCCAAATTTTTGGAGGTGAATGAGACCGTCAATATGTACAACTTTTACTATGGGGTCATGGTCAAAATCTTAAATAAAATTTCAGGTTCCCCATACAAAATCAGTCACCTACATTGACAATAATGTATGGAAAAAAAATAATAATAATTGAACTATGGTCCCATAGTAAAAGTTGTTCATATTGATGGTCCCTTTCAGCTCCAAAAAAATTGGCACCCCCTTACAATAACACCCTGTATTTATTTCCATTTTTTCTGTTGTGAAGCGTGCGTAGGTATGTGTGTGTGTTTGTGCTGCTCTTTTACCAATAAATGCTTCTTTCTTTCTTTCAAATTGAGCAAATCAATGCAGAAACTATGGGTAGTCCATCAAGCTTAAAAAAAACAAAAAGCTGAGATGCCAGAATTTATTGAAATAAAAGAAAACACAAAGATGTATCCATAAAAAATGAATTAAGAAAAACAAGTTAAAAAACTAATTAGCATGTGTGACAAGGTTGACGTCTGGTGCCAATCTTGACAACGAATTGCCTGCGGGTCAGCCTGCAAGCTCCGCGAACTCCTGGGCGGCCGTAGCCAGCTCCTGACGAAGAAGAAGAGGAAGCGGCAGCTGATGATCCTTGTCCTACTGAACCATATGGAACGTAGGATCCGGATGATCCGGGTGCAGATGATGCGGAGGCAGCGGAAGATGATCCTGGTCCGTATGCTCCGTTTGTTCCATATGCTCCGTTTGGTCCGTATGGGCCGTATGGTCCATTTGGTCCGTTTGGTCCTGCCGCGGATGAAGCGGCAGCACCGGAAGATGATCCTGGTCCGTATGGGCCGTATGGTCCGTTTGGTCCTGATGCGGATGAAGCAGCGGCAGCAGAAGATGATCCTGATCGTTCTTCGATAATGACCACCTCTGGGGCCGATGGTCCAGATGCGGATGAAGCGGCGGCAGTGGATGATGATCCTGGTCCGTATGCTCCGGTTGGTCCGTATGGGCCGTATGGTCCGTTTGTTCCTGAAGCGGATGAAGCTGCGGCAGCGGATGATGAAGCTGATCCTTCTTCGATAATGACCACCTCTGGGGCAGATGGTCCAGAAGCGGATGAAGCGGCGGCAGCGGATGATGATCCTGGTCCGTATGCTCCGTTTGGTCCGTATGCTCCGTTTGGTCCATATGGGCCGTATGGTCCGTTTGGTCCGGCCGCGGATGAAGCGGCAGCACCAGAAGATGATCCTGGTCCGTATGGGCCGTATGGTCCGTTTGGTCCTGATGCGGATGAAGCAGCGGCAGCAGAAGACGATCCTGATCCTTCTTCGATAATGACCACCTCTGGGGCAGATGGTCCAGATGCGGATGAAGCAGCGGCAGCGGATGAGGATCCTGGGCCGTATGCTCCGTTTGGTCCGTATGGGCCGTATGGTCCGTTTGGTCCTGAAGCGGATGAAGCTGCGGCAGACGATGATGAAGCTGATCCTTCCTCAATAACAACTACCCCTGGTCCGTATGGGCCATATGGTCCGTTTGGTCCTGATGCAGATGAAGCAGCGGCAGCGGAAGATGATCCTGGTCCGTATGCTCCGTTTGGTCCGTATGGGCCGTATGGTCCGTTTGGTCCTGATGCAGATGAAGCAGCGGCAGAGGAAGATGATCCTGGTCCGTATGCTCCATTTGGTCCGTATGGGCCGTATGATCCGTTTGGTCCTGATGCGGATGAAGCTGCAGCACCAGAAGATGATCCTGGTCCGTATGGTCCGTTTGAACCGTTTGGTCCTGATGCGGATGTAGCGGCGGCAGCAGAAGATGATCCTGATCCTTCTTCGATAATGACCACCTCTGGGGCAGATGGTCCAGATGCGGATGAAGCGGCGGCAGCGGATGAGGATCCTGGGCCGTATGCTCCGTTTGGTCCGTATGGGCCGTATGGTCCGTATGGGCCGTATGGTCCGTTTGTTCCTGATGCGGATGAAGCAGCGGCAGCAGAAGATGATCCTGATCCTTCTTCGATAATGACCACCTCTGGGGCAGATGGTCCTGATGCAGATGAAGCAGCGGCAGCGGAAGATGATCCTGGTCCGTATGCTCCGTTTGGTCCGTATGGGCCGTATGGTCCGTTTTGTCCTGATGCAGATGAAGCAGCGGCAGCGGAAGATGATCCTGGTCCGTATGCTCCGTTTGGTCCGTATGGGCCGTATGGTCCGTTTGGTCCTGATGCGGATGAGGCAGCGGCAGCAGAAGATGATCCTGATCCTTCTTCGATAATGACCACCTCTTGGGCAGATGGTCCTGATGCAGATGAAGCAGCGGCAGCGGAAGATGATCCTGGTCCGTATGCTCCGTTTGGTCCGTATGGGCCGTATGGTCCGTTTGGTCCTGATGCAGATGAAGCGGCGGCAGCGGATGATGATCCTGGTCCGTATGCTCCGTTTGGTCCGTATGGGCCGTATGGTCCGTTTGGTCCTGATGCGGATGAAGCGGCAGCACCAGAAGATGATCCTGGACCGTATGGTCCGTTTGAACCGTTTGGTCCTGATGCGGATGAAGCGGCAGCACCAGAAGATGATCCTGGTCCGTATGGGCCGTATGGTCCGTTTGGTCCTGATGCGGATGAAGCAGCGGCAGCGGAAGATGATCCTGGTCCGTATGCTCCGTTTGGTCCGTATGGGCCGTATGGTCCGTTTGGTCCTGATGCGGATGAAGCAGCGGCAGCAGAAGATGATCCTGATCCTTTTTCGATAATGACCACCTCTGGGGCAGATGGTCCAGATGCGGATGAAGCGGCGGCAGCGGATGAGGATCCTGGGCCGTATGCTCCGTTTGGTCCATATGGGCCGTATGGTCCGTATGGACCGTATGGTCCGTTTGTTCCTGATGCGGATGAAGCAGCGGCAGCAGAAGATGATCCTGATCCTTCTTCGATAATGACCACCTCTGGGGCAGATGGTCCTGATGCAGATGAAGCAGCGGCAGCGGAAGATGATCCTGATCCGTATGCTCCGTTTAGTCTGTATGGGCCGTATGGTCCGTTTGGTCCTGATGCGGATGAAGCAGCGGCAGCAGAAGATGATCCTGATCCTTCTTCGATAATGACCACCTCTTGGGCAGATGGTCCTGATGCAGATGAAGCAGCGGCAGCGGAAGATGATCCTGGTCCGTATGCTCCGTTTGGTCCGTATGGGCCGTATGGTCCGTTTGGTCCTGATGCAGATGAAGCAGCGGCAGCGGAAGATGATCCTGGTCCGTATGCTCCGTTTGGTCCGTATGGGCCGTATGGTCCGTTTGGTCCTGATGCGGATGAAGCGGCAGCACCAGAAGATGATCCTGGTCCGTATGGGCCGTATGGTCCGTTTGTTCCTGAAGCGGATGAAGCAGCGGCAGCGGATGATGAAGCTGATCCTTCTTCGATAATGACCACTTCTGGGGCAGATGGTCCAGAAGCGGATGAAGCGGCAGCAGCGGATGATGATCCTGGGCCGTATGCTCCGTTTGGTCCGTATGCTCCATTTGGTCCGTATGGGCCGTATGGTCCGCTTGGTCCTGATGCGGATGAAGCAGCGGCAGCAGAAGATGATCCTGATCCTTCTTCGATAATGACCACCTCTGGGGCAGATGGTCCAGATGCGGATGAAGCGGCGGCAGCGGATGATGATCCTGGTCCGTATGCTCCGTTTGGTCCGTATGGGCCGTATGGTCCGTTTGGTCCTGAAGCGGATGAAGCTGCGGCAGACGATGATGAAGCTGATCCTTCCTCAATAACAACTACCCCTGGTCCGTATGGGCCGTATGATCCGTTTTGTCCTGATGCAGATGAAGCAGCGGCAGCGGAAGATGATCCTGGTCCGTATGCTCCGTTTGGTCCGTATGGGCCGTATGGTCCGTTTGGTCCTGATGCGGATGAAGCGGCAGCACCAGATGATGATCCTGGACCGTATGGTCCGTTTGAACCGTTTGGTCCTGATGCGGATGAAGCGGCAGCACCAGAAGATGATCCTGGTCCGTATGGGCCGTATGGTCCGTTTGGTCCGTATGGGCCGTATGGTCCGTTTGGTCCTGATGCGGATGAAGCAGCGGCAGCGGAAGATGATCCTGGTCCGTATGCTCCGTTTGGTCCGTATGGGCCGTATGGTCCGTTTGGTCCTGATGCAGATGAAGCAGCGGCACCGGAAGATGATCCTGGTCCGTATGGGCCGTATGGTCCGTTTGGTCCTGATGCGGATGAAGCAGCGGCAGCAGAAGATGATCCTGATCCTTCTTCGATAATGACCACCTCTGGGGCAGATGGTCCAGATGCGGATGAAGCGGCGGCAGCGGATGAGGATCCTGGGCCGTATGCTCCGTTTGGTCCGTATGGGCCGTATGGTCCGTATGGGCCGTATGGTCCGTTTGTTCCTGATGCGGATGAAGCAGCGGCAGCAGAAGATGATCCTGATCCTTCTTCGATAATGACCACCTCTGGGGCAGATGGTCCTGATGCAGATGAAGCAGCGGCAGCGGAAGATGATCCTGGTCCGTATGCTCCGTTTGGTCCGTATGGGCCGTATGGTCCGTTTGGTCCTGATGCAGATGAAGCAGCGGCAGCGGAAGATGATCCTGGTCCGTATGCTCCGTTTGGTCCGTATGGGCCGTATGGTCCGTTTGGTCCTGATGCGGATGAAGCAGCGGCAGCAGAAGATGATCCTGATCCTTCTTCAATAATGACCACCTCTTGGGCAGATGGTCCTGATGCAGATGAAGCAGCGGCAGCGGAAGATGATCCTGGTCCGTATGCTCCGTTTGGTCCGTATGGGCCGTATGGTCCGTTTGGTCCTGATGCAGATGAAGCAGCGGCAGCGGAAGATGATCCTGGTCCGTATGCTCCGTTTGGTCCGTATGGGCCGTATGGTCCGTTTTGTCCTGATGCGGATGAAGCGGCAGCACCAGAAGATGATCCTGGACCGTATGGTCCGTTTGAACCGTTTGGTCCTGATGCGGATGAAGCGGCAGCACCAGAAGATGATCCTGGTCCGTATGGGCCGTATGAACCGTTTGGTCCTGATGCGGAGGAAGCGGCAGCACCGGAAGATGATCCTGGTCCGTATGGGCCGAATGGTCCGTTTGGTCCTGATGCGGATGAAGCAGCGGCAGCAGAAGATGATCCTGATCCTTCTTCAATAATGACCACCTCTTGGGCAGATGGTCCTGATGCAGATGAAGCAGCGGCAGCGGAAGATGATCCTGGTCCGTATGCTCCGTTTGGTCCGTATGGGCCGTATGGTCCGTTTGGTCCTGATGCAGATGAAGCAGCGGCAGCGGAAGATGATCCTGGTCCGTATGCTCCGTTTGGTCCGTATGGGCCGTATGGTCCGTTTGGTCCTGATGCAGATGAAGCGGCGGCAGCGGATGATGATCCTGGTCCGTATGCTCCGTTTGGTCCGTATGGGCCGTATGGTCCGTTTGGTCCTGATGCGGATGTAGCGGCAGCACCAGAAGATGATCCTGGACCGTATGGTCCGTTTGAACCGTTTGGTCCTGATGCGGATGAAGCGGCAGCACCAGAAGATGATCCTGGTCCGTATGGGCCGTATGGTCCGTTTGGTCCTGATGCGGATGAAGCAGCGGCAGCAGAAGATGATCCTGATCCTTTTTCGATAATGACCACCTCTGGGGCAGATGGTCCAGATGCGGATGAAGCGGCGGCAGCGGATGAGGATCCTGGGCCGTATGCTCCGTTTGGTCCGTATGGGCCGTATGGTCCGTATGGACCGTATGGTCCGTTTGTTCCTGATGCGGATGAAGCAGCGGCAGCAGAAGATGATCCTGATCCTTCTTCGATAATGACCACCTCTGGGGCAGATGGTCCTGATGCAGATGAAGCAGCGGCAGCGGAAGATGATCCTGGTCCGTATGCTCCGTTTGGTCCGTATGGGCCGTATGGTCCGTTTGGTCCTGATGCAGATGAAGCAGCGGCAGCGGAAGATGATCCTGGTCCGTATGCTCCGTTTAGTCCGTATGGGCCGTATGGTCCGTTTGGTCCTGATGCGGATGAAGCAGCGGCAGCAGAAGATGATCCTGATCCTTCTTCGATAATGACCACCTCTTGGGCAGATGGTCCTGATGCAGATGAAGCAGCGGCAGCGGAAGATGATCCTGGTCCGTATGCTCCGTTTGGTCCGTATGGGCCGTATGGTCCGTTTGGTCCTGATGCAGATGAAGCAGCGGCAGCGGAAGATGATCCTGGTCCGTATGCTCCGTTTGGTCCGTATGGGCCGTATGGTCCGTTTGGTCCTGATGCAGATGAAGCAGCGGCAGCGGAAGATGATCCTGGTCCGTATGCTCCGTTTGGTCCGTATGGGCCGTATGGTCCGTTTGGTCCTGATGCGGATGAAGCAGCGGCAGCAGAAGATGATCCTGATCCTTTTTCGATAATGACCACCTCTGGGGCAGATGGTCCAGATGCGGATGAAGCGGCGGCAGCGGATGAGGATCCTGGGCCGTATGCTCCGTTTGGTCCGTATGGGCCGTATGGTCCGTATGGGCCGTATGGTCCGTTTGTTCCTGATGCGGATGAAGCAGCGGCAGCAGAAGATGATCCTGATCCTTCTTCGATAATGACCACCTCTGGGGCAGATGGTCCTGATGCAGATGAAGCAGCGGCAGCGGAAGATGATCCTGGTCCGTATGCTCCGTTTGGTCCGTATGGGCCGTATGGTCCGTTTGGTCCTGATGCAGATGAAGCAGCGGCAGCGGAAGATGATCCTGGTCCGTATGCTCCGTTTGGTCCGTATGGGCCGTATAGTCCGTTTGGTCCTGATGCGGATGAAGCAGCGGCAGCAGAAGATGATCCTGATCCTTCTTCGATAATGACCACCTCTTGGGCAGATGGTCCTGATGCAGATGAAGCAGCGGCAGCGGAAGACGATCCTGGTCCGTATGCTCCGTTTGGTCCGTATGGGCCGTATGGTCCGTTTGGTCCTGATGCGGATGAAGCAGCGGCAGCGGAAGATGATCCTGGTCCGTATGCTCCGTTTGGTCCGTATGGGCCGTATGGTCCGTTTGGTCCTGATGCGGATGAAGCGGCAGCACCAGAAGATGATCCTGGACCGTATGGTCCGTTTGAACCGTTTGGTCCTGATGCGGATGAAGCGGCAGCACCAGAAGATGATCCTGGTCCGTATGGGCCGTATGAACCGTTTGGTCCTGATGCGGAGGAAGCGGCAGCACCGGAAGATGATCCTGGTCCGTATGGGCCGTATGGTCCGTTTGTTCCTGAAGCGGATGAAGCAGCGGCAGCGGATGATGAAGCTGATCCTTCTTCGATAATGACCACCTCTGGGGCAGATGGTCCAGAAGCGGATGAAGCGGCGGCAGCGGATGATGATCCTGGTCCGTATGCTCCGTTTGGTCCGTATGCTCCATTTGGTCCATATGGGCCGTATGGTCCGTTTGGTCCTGAAGCGGATGAAGTAGCAGCACCGGAAGATGATCCTGGTCCGTATGCTCCGTTTGGTCCGTTTGTTCCTGATGCGGATGAAGCAGCGGCAGCAGAAGATGATCCTGGTCCGTATGGGCCGTATGGTCCGTTTGGTCCTGATGCGGATGAAGCAGCGGCAGCAGAAGATGATCCTGATCCTTTTTCGATAATGACCACCTCTGGGGCAGATGGTCCAGATGCGGATGAAGCGGCGGCAGCGGATGAGGATCCTGGGCCGTATGCTCCGTTTGGTCCGTATGGGCCGTATGGTCCGTATGGGCCGTATGGTCCGTTTGTTCCTGATGCGGTTGAAGCAGCGGCAGCAGAAGATGATCCTGATCCTTCTTCGATAATGACCACCTCTGGGGCAGATGGTCCTGATGCAGATGAAGCAGCGGCAGCGGAAGATGATCCTGGTCCGTATGCTCCGTTTGGTCCGTATGGGCCGTATGGTCCGTTTGGTCCTGATGCGGATGAAGCAGCGGCAGCAGAAGATGATCCTGATCCTTCTTCGATAATGACCACCTCTTGGGCAGATGGTCCTGATGCAGATGAAGCAGCGGCAGCGGAAGATGATCCTGGTCCGTATGCTCCGTTTGGTCCGTATGGGCCGTATGGTCCGTTTGGTCCTGATGCAGATGAAGCAGCGGCAGCGGAAGATGATCCTGGTCCGTATGCTCCGTTTGGTCCGTATGGGCCGTATGGTCCGTTTGGTCCTGATGCGGATGAAGCGGCAGCACCAGAAGATGATCCTGGACCGTATGGTCCGTTTGAACCGTTTGGTCCTGATGCGGATGAAGCGGCAGCACCAGAAGATGATCCTGGTCCGTATGGGCCGTATGGTCCGTTTGGTCCTGATGCGGATGAAGCAGCGGCAGCAGAAGATGATCCTGATCCTTTTTCGATAATGACCACCTCTGGGGCAGATGGTCCAGATGCGGATGAAGCGGCGGCAGCGGATGAGGATCCTGGGCCGTATGCTCCGTTTGGTCCGTATGGGCCGTATGGTCCGTATGGGCCGTATGGTCCGTTTGTTCCTGATGCGGATGAAGCAGCGGCAGCAGAAGATGATCCTGATCCTTCTTCGATAATGACCACCTCTGGGGCAGATGGTCCTGATGCAGATGAAGCAGCGGCAGCGGAAGATGATCCTGGTCCGTATGCTCCGTTTGGTCCGTATGGGCCGTATGGTCCGTTTGGTCCTGATGCGGATGAAGCAGCGGCAGCAGAAGATGATCCTGATCCTTCTTCGATAATGACCACCTCTTGGGCAGATGGTCCTGATGCAGATGAAGCAGCGGCAGCGGAAGATGATCCTGGTCCGTATGCTCCGTTTGGTCCGTATGGGCCGTATGGTCCGTTTGGTCCTGATGCAGATGAAGCAGCGGCAGCGGAAGATGATCCTGGTCCGTATGCTCCGTTTGGTCCGTATGGGCCGTATGGTCCGTTTGGTCCTGATGCGGATGAAGCGGCAGCACCAGAAGATGATCCTGGACCGTATGGTCCGTTTGACCCGTTTGGTCCTGATGCGGATGAAGCGGCAGCACCAGAAGATGATCCTGGTCCGTATGGGCCGTATGAACCGTTTGGTCCTGATGCGGAGGAAGCGGCAGCACCGGAAGATGATCCTGGTCCGTATGGGCCGTATGGTCCGTTTGTTCCTGAAGCGGATGAAGCAGCGGCAGCGGATGATGAAGCTGATCCTTCTTCGATAATGACCACTTCTTGGGCAGATGGTCCAGAAGCGGATGAAGCGGCGGCAGCGGATGATGATCCTGGTCCGTATGCTCCGTTTGGTCCGTATGCTCCATTTGGTCCATATGGGCCGTATGGTCCGTTTGGTCCTGAAGCGGATGAAGCAGCAGCACCGGAAGATGATCCTGGTCCGTATGGGCCGTATGGTCCGTTTGATCCTGATGCGGATGAAGCAGCGGCAGCAGAAGATGATCCAGATCCTTCTTTGATAATGACCACCTCTGGGGCAGATGGTCCAGATGCGGATGAAGCGGCGGCAGCGGATGATGATCCTGGTCCGTATGCTCCGTTTGGTCCGTATGGGCCGTTTGGTCCGTATGGGCCGTATGGTCCGTTTGGTCCTGAAGCGGATGAAGCTGCGGCAGACGATGATGAAGCTGATCCTTCCTCAATAACAACTACCCCTGGTCCGTTTGGTCCGTATGCTCCATTTGGTCCATATGGGCCGTATGGTCCGTTTGGTCCTGATGCGGATGAAGCAGCGGCAGCGGAAGATGATCCTGGTCCGTATGCTCCGTTTGGTCCGTATCGGCCGTATGGTCCGAATGGTCCTGATGCGGATGAAGCGGCAGCACCAGATGATGATCCTGGACCGTATGGTCCGTTTGAACCGTTTGGTCCTGATGCGGATGAAGCGGCAGCACCAGAAGATGATCCTGGACCGTATGGTCCGTTTGAACCGTTTGGTCCTGATGCGGATGAAGCGGCAGCACCAGAAGATGATCCTGGTCCGTATGGGCCGTATGGTCCGTTTGGTCCTGATGCGGATGAAGCAGCGGCAGCAGAAGATGATCCTGATCCTTTTTCGATAATGACCACCTCTGGGGCAGATGGTCCAGATGCGGATGAAGCGGCGGCAGCGGATGAGGATCCTGGGCCGTATGCTCCGTTTGGTCCGTATGGGCCGTATGGTCCGTATGGGCCGTATGGTCCGTTTGGTCCTGATGCGGATGAAGCAGCGGCAGCAGAAGATGATCCTGATCCTTCTTCGATAATGACCACCTCTGGGGCAGATGGTCCTGATGCAGATGAAGCACCGGCAGCGGAAGATGATCCTGGTCCGTATGCTCCGTTTGGTCCGTATGGGCCGTATGGTCCGTTTGGTCCTGATGCAGATGAAGCAGCGGCAGCGGAAGATGATCCTGGTCCGTATGCTCCGTTTGGTCCGTATGGGCCGTATGGTCCGTTTGGTCCTGATGCGGATGAAGCAGCGGCAGCAGAAGATGATCCTGATCCTTCTTCGATAATGACCACCTCTGGGGCAGATGGTCCTGATGCAGATGAAGCAGCGGCAGCGGAAGATGATCCTGGTCCGTATGCTCCGTTTGGTCCGTATGGGCCGTATGGTCCGTTTGGTCCTGATGCGGATGAAGCAGCGGCAGCGGAAGATGATCCTGGTCCGTATGCTCCGTTTGGTCCGTATGGGCCGTATGGTCCGTTTGGTCCTGATGCGGATGAAGCGGCAGCACCAGAAGATGATCCTGGACCGTATGGTCCGTTTGAACCGTTTGGTCCTGATGCGGATGAAGCGGCAGCACCAGAAGATGATCCTGGTCCGTATGGGCCGTATGGTCCGTTTGGTCCTGATGCGGATGAAGCAGCGGCAGCGGAAGATGATCCTGGTCCGTATGCTCCGTTTGGTCCGTATGGGCCGTATGGTCCGTTTGGTCCTGATGCGGATGAAGCAGCGGCAGCGGAAGATGATCCTGGTCCGTATGCTCCGTTTGGTCCGTATGGGCCGTATGGTCCGTTTGGTCCTGATGCGGATGAAGCGGCAGCACCAGAAGATGATCCTGGACCGTATGGTCCGTTTGAACCGTTTGGTCCTGATGCGGATGAAGCGGCAGCACCAGAAGATGATCCTGGTCCGTATGGGCCGTATGAACCGTTTGGTCCTGATGCGGAGGAAGCGGCAGCACCGGAAGATGATCCTGGTCCGTATGGGCCGTATGGTCCGTTTGTTCCTGAAGCGGATGAAGCAGCGGCAGCGGATGATGAAGCTGATCCTTCTTCGATAATGACCACTTCTTGGGCAGATGGTCCAGAAGCGGATGAAGCGGCGGCAGCGGATGATGATCCTGGTCCGTATGCTCCGTTTGGTCCGTATGCTCCATTTGGTCCATATGGGCCGTATGGTCCGTTTGGTCCTGAAGCGGATGAAGCAGCAGCACCGGAAGATGATCCTGGTCCGTATGGGCCGTATGGTCCGTTTGGTCCTGATGCGGATGAAGCAGCGGCAGCAGAAGATGATCCTGATCCTTCTTCGATAATGACCACCTCTGGGGCAGATGGTCCAGATGCGGATGAAGCGGCGGCAGCGGATGATGATCCTGGTCCGAATGCTCCGTTTGGTCCGTATGGGCCGTTTGGTCCGTATGGGCCGTATGGTCCGTTTGGTCCTGAAGCGGATGAAGCTGCGGCAGACGATGATGAAGCTGATCCTTCCTCAATAACAACTACCCCTGGTCCGTATGGGCCGTATGGTCCGTTTGGTCCTGATGCAGATGAAGCAGCGGCAGCGGAAGATGATCCAGGTCCGTATGCTCCGTTTGGTCCGTATGGGCCGTATGGTCCGTTTGGTCCTGATGCGGATAAAGCGGCAGCACCAGATGATGATCCTGGACCGTATGGTCCGTTTGAACCGTTTGGTCCTGATGCGGATGAAGCGGCAGCACCAGAAGATGATCCTGGTCCGTATGGGCCGTATGGTCCGTTTGGTCCTGATGCGGATGAAGCAGCGGCAGCGGAAGATGATCCTGGTCCGTATGCTCCGTTTGGTCCGTATCGGCCGTATGGTCCGTTTGGTCCTGATGCGGATGAAGCGGCAGCACCAGATGATGATCCTGGACCGTATGGTCCGTTTGAACCGTTTGGTCCTGATGCGGATGAAGCGGCAGCACCAGAAGATGATCCTGGTCCGTATGGGCCGTATGGTCCGTTTGGTCCTGATGCGGATGAAGCAGCGGCAGCAGAAGATGATCCTGATCCTTTTTCGATAATGACCACCTCTGGGGCAGATGGTCCTGATGCAGATGAAGCAGCGGCAGCGGAAGATGATCCTGGTCCGTATGCTCCGTTTGGTCCGTATGGGCCGTATGGTCCGTTTGGTCCTGATGCAGATGAAGCAGCGGCAGCGGAAGATGATCCTGGTCCGTATGCTCCGTTTGGTCCGTATGGGCCGTATGGTCCGTTTGGTCCTGATGCGGATGAAGCAGCGGCAGCAGAAGATGATCCTGATCCTTCTTCGATAATGACCACCTCTTGGGCAGATGGTCCTGATGCAGATGAAGCAGCGGCAGCGGAAGATGATCCTGGGCCGTATGCTCCGTTTGGTCCGTATGGGCCGTATGGTCCGTATGGGCCGTATGGTCCGTTTGGTCCTGATGCGGATGAAGCAGCAGCAGCAGAAGATGATCCTGATCCTTCTTCGATAATGACCACCTCTGGGGCAGATGGTCCTGATGCAGATGAAGCAGCGGCAGCGGAAGATGATCCTGGTCCGTATGCTCCGTTTGGTCCGTATGGGCCGTATGGTCCGTTTGGTCCTGATGCAGATGAAGCAGCGGCAGCGGAAGATGATCCTGGTCCGTATGCTCCGTTTGGTCCGTATGGGCCGTATGGTCCGTTTGGTCCTGATGCGGATGAAGCAGCGGCAGCAGAAGATGATCCTGATCCTTCTTCGATAATGACCACCTCTTGGGCAGATGGTCCTGATGCAGATGAAGCAGCGGCAGCGGAAGATGATCCTGGTCCGTATGCTCCGTTTGGTCCGTATGGGCCGTATGGTCCGTTTGGTCCTGATGCGGATGAAGCAGCGGCAGCGGAAGATGATCCTGGTCCGTATGCTCCGTTTGGTCCGTATGGGCCGTATGGTCCGTTTGGTCCTGATGCGGATGAAGCGGCAGCACCAGAAGATGATCCTGGACCGTATGGTCCGTTTGAACCGTTTGGTCCTGATGCGGATGAAGCGGCAGCACCAGAAGATGATCCTGGTCCGTATGGGCCGTATGAACCGTTTGGTCCTGATGCGGAGGAAGCGGCAGCACCGGAAGATGATCCTGGTCCGTATGGGCCGTATGGTCCGTTCGTTCCTGAAGCGGATGAAGCAGCGGCAGCGGATGATGAAGCTGATCCTTCTTCGATAATGACCACTTCTTGGGCAGATGGTCCAGAAGCGGATGAAGCGGCGGCAGCGGATGATGATCCTGGTCCGTATGCTCCGTTTGGTCCGTATGCTCCATTAGGTCCATATGGGCCGTATGGTCCGTTTGGTCCTGAAGCGGATGAAGCAGCAGCACCGGAAGATGATCCTGGTCCGTATGGGCCGTATGGTCCGTTTGGTCCTGATGCGGATGAAGCAGCGGCAGCAGAAGATGATCCTGATCCTTCTTCGATAATGACCACCTCTGGGGCAGATGGTCCAGATGCGGATGAAGCGGCGGCAGCGGATGATGATCCTGGTCCGTATGCTCCGTTTGGTCCGTATGGGCCGTTTGGTCCGTATGGGCCGTATGGTCCGTTTGGTCCTGAAGCGGATGAAGCTGCGGCAGACGATGATGAAGCTGATCCTTCCTCAATAACAACTACGCCTGGTCCGTATGGGCCGTATGGTCCGTTTGGTCCTGATTCAGATGAAGCAGCGGCAGCGGAAGATGATCCTGGTCCGTATGGGCCGTATGGTCCGTTTGGTCCTGATGCAGATGAAGCAGCGGCAGCGGAAGATGATCCTGGTCCGTATGCTCCGTTTGGTCCGTATGGGCCGTATGGTCCGTTTGGTCCTGATGCGGATGAAGCGGCAGCACCAGAAGATGATCCTGGTCCGTATGGGCCGTATGGTCCGTTTGTTCCTGATGCGGATGAAGCAGCGGCAGCAGAAGATGATCCTGATCCTTCTTCGATAATGACCACCTCTGGGGCAGATGGTCCTGATGCAGATGAAGCAGCGGCAGCGGAAGATGATCCTGGTCCGTATGCTCCGTTTGGTCCGTATGGGCCGTATGGTCCGTTTGGTCCTGATGCGGATGAAGCAGCGGCTGCAGAAGATGATCCTGATCCTTCTTCGATAATGACCACCTCTTGGGCAGATGGTCCTGATGCAGATGAAGCAGCGGCAGCGGAAGATGATCCTGGTCCGTATGCTCCGTTTGGTCCGTATGGGCCGTATGGTCCGTTTGGTCCTGATGCAGATGAAGCAGCGGCAGCGGAAGATGATCCTGGTCCGTATGCTCCGTTTGGTCCGTATGGGCCGTATGGTCCGTTTGGTCCTGATGCAGATGAAGCAGCGGCAGTGGAAGATGATCCTGGTCCGTATGCTCCGTTTGGTCCGTATGGGCCGTATGGTCCGTTCGGTCCTGATGCGGATGAAGCAGCGGCAGCAGAAGATGATCCTGATCCTTTTTCGATAATGACCACCTCTGGGGCAGATGGTCCAGATGCGGATGAAGCGGCGGCAGCGGATGAGGATCCTGGGCCGTATGCTCCGTTTGGTCCGTATGGGCCGTATGGTCCGTATGGGCCGTATGGTCCGTTTCTTCCTGATGCGGATGAAGCAGCGGCAGCAGAAGATGATCCTGATCCTTCTTCGATAATGACCACCTCTGGGGCAGATGGTCCTGATGCAGATGAAGCAGCGGCAGCGGAAGACGATCCTGGTCCGTATGCTCCGTTTGGTCCGTATGGGCCGTATGGTCCGTTTGGTCCTGATGCGGATGAAGCAGCGGCAGCGGAAGATGATCCTGGTCCGTATGCTCCGTTTGGTCCGTATGGGCCGTATGGTCCGTTTGGTCCTGATGCGGATGAAGCGGCAGCACCAGAAGATGATCCTGGACCGTATGGTCCGTTTGAACCGTTTGGTCCTGATGCGGATGAAGCGGCAGCACCAGAAGATGATCCTGGTCCGTATGGGCCGTATGAACCGTTTGGTCCTGATGCGGAGGAAGCGGCAGCACCGGAAGATGATCCTGGTCCGTATGGGCCGTATGGTCCGTTTGTTCCTGAAGCGGATGAAGCAGCGGCAGCGGATGATGAAGCTGATCCTTCTTCGATAATGACCACTTCTTGGGCAGATGGTCCAGAAGCGGATGAAGCGGCGGCAGCGGATGATGATCCTGGTCCGTATGCTCCGTTTGGTCCGTATGCTCCATTAGGTCCATATGGGCCGTATGGTCCGTTTGGTCCTGAAGCGGATGAAGCAGCAGCACCGGAAGATGATCCTGGTCCGTATGGGCCGTATGGTCCGTTTGGTCCGGATGCGGATGAAGCAGCGGCAGCAGAAGATGATCCTGATCCGTATGCTCCGTTTGGTCCGTATGGGCCGTATGGTCCGTTTGGTCCTGATGCGGATGAAGCAGCGGCAGCAGAAGATGATCCTGATCCTTCTTCGATAATGACCACCTCTTGGGCAGATGGTCCAGAAGCGGATGAAGCGGCGGCAGCGGATGATGATCCTGGTCCGTATGCTCCGTTTGGTCCGTATGCTCCATTAGGTCCATATGGGCCGTATGGTCCGTTTGGTCCTGAAGCGGATGAAGCAGCAACACCGGAAGCTGATCCTGGTCCGTATGGGCCGTATGGTCCGTTTGGTCCTGATGCGGATGAAGCAGTGGCAGCAGAAGATGATCCTGATCCTTCTTCGATAATGACCACCTCTGGGGCAGATGGTCCAGATGCGGATGAAGCGGCGGCAGCGGATGATGATCCTGGTCCGTATGCTCCGTTTGGTCCGTATGGGCCGTTTGGTCCGTATGGGCCGTATGGTCCGTTTGGTCCTGAAGCGGATGAAGCTGCGGCAGACGATGATGAAGCTGATCCTTCCTCAATAACAACTACGCCTGGTCCGTATGGGCCGTATGGTCCGTTTGGTCCTGATGCAGATGAAGCAGCGGCAGCGGAAGATGATCCTGGTCCGTATGGGCCGTATGGTCCGTTTGGTCCTGATGCAGATGAAGCAGCGGCAGCGGAAGATGATCCTGGTCCGTATGCTCCGTTTGGTCCGTATGGGCCGTATGGTCCGTTTGGTCCTGATGCGGATGAAGCGGCAGCACCAGAAGATGATCCTGGACCGTATGGTCCGTTTGAACCGTTTGGTCCTGATGCGGATGAAGCGGCAGCACCAGAAGATGATCCTGGTCCGTATGGGCCGTATGGTCCGTTTGGTCCTGATGCGGATGAAGCAGCGGCAGCAGAAGATGATCCTGATCCTTTTTCGATAATGACCACCTCTGGGGCAGATGGTCCAGATGCGGATGAAGCGGCGGCAGCGGATGAGGATCCTGGGCCGTATGCTCCGTTTGGTCCGTATGGGCCGTATGGTCCGTATGGGCCGTATGGTCCGTTTGTTCCTGATGCGGATGAAGCAGCGGCAGCAGAAGATGATCCTGATCCTTCTTCGATAATGACCACCTCTGGGGCAGATGGTCCTGATGCAGATGAAGCAGCGGCAGCGGAAGATGATCCTGGTCCGTATGCTCCGTTTGGTCCGTATGGGCCGTATGGTCCGTTTGGTCCTGATGCGGATGAAGCAGCGGCAGCAGAAGATGATCCTGATCCTTCTTCGATAATGACCACCTCTTGGGCAGATGGTCCTGATGCAGATGAAGCAGCGGCAGCGGAAGATGATCCTGGTCCGTATGCTCCGTTTGGTCCGTATGGGCCGTATGGTCCGTTTGGTCCTGATGCGGATGAAGCGGCAGCACCAGAAGATGATCCTGGTCCGTATGGGCCGTATGAACCGTTTGGTCCTGATGCGGAGGAAGCGGCAGCACCGGAAGATGATCCTGGTCCGTATGGGCCGTATGGTCCGTTTGTTCCTGAAGCGGATGAAGCAGCGGCAGCGGATGATGAAGCTGATCCTTCTTCGATAATGACCACTTCTTGGGCAGATGGTCCAGAAGCGGATGAAGCGGCGGCAGCGGATGATGATCCTGGTCCGTATGCTCCGTTTGGTCCGTATGCTCCATTTGGTCCATATGGGCCGTATGGTCCGTTTGGTCCTGAAGCGGATGAAGCAGCAGCACCGGAAGATGATCCTGGTCCGTATGGGCCGTATGGTCCGTTTGGTCCTGATGCGGATGAAGCAGCGGCAGCAGAAGATGATCCTGATCCTTCTTCGATAATGACCACCTCTGGGGCAGATGGTCCAGATGCGGATGAAGCGGCGGCAGCGGATGATGATCCTGGTCCGTATGCTCCGTTTGGTCCGTATGGGCCGTTTGGTCCGTATGGGCCGTATGGTCCGTTTGGTCCTGAAGCGGATGAAGCTGCGGCAGACGATGATGAAGCTGATCCTTCCTCAATAACAACTACCCCTGGTCCGTATGGGCCGTATGGTCCGTTTGGTCCTGATGCAGATGAAGCAGCGGCAGCGGAAGATGATCCTGGTCCGTATGCTCCGTTTGGTCCGTATGGGCCGTATGGTCCGTTTGGTCCTGATGCGGATGAAGCGGCAGCACCAGAAGATGATCCTGGTCCGTATGGGCCGTATGAACCGTTTGGTCCTGATGCGGATGAAGCAGCGGCAGCAGAAGATGATCCTGATCCTTTTTCGATAATGACCACCTCTGGGGCAGATGGTCCGGATGCGGATGAAGCGGCGGCAGCGGATGAGGATCCTGGGCCGTATGCTCCGTTTGGTCCGTATGGGCCGTATGGTCCGTATGGGCCGTATGGTCCGTTTGTTCCTGATGCGGATGAAGCAGCGGCAGCAGAAGATGATCCTGATCCTTCTTCGATAATGACCACCTCTGGGGCAGATGGTCCTGATGCAGATGAAGCAGCGGCAGCGGAAGATGATCCTGGTCCGTATGCTCCGTTTGGTCCGTATGGGCCGTATGGTCCGTTTGGTCCTGATGCGGATGAAGCGGCAGCACCAGATGATGATCCTGGACCGTATGATCCGTTTGAACCGTTTGGTCCTGATGCGGATGAAGCGGCAGCACCAGAAGATGATCCTGGTCCGTATGGGCCGTATGGTCCGTTTGGTCCTGATGCGGATGAAGCAGCGGCAGCGGAAGATGATCCTGGTCCGTATGCTCCGTTTGGTCCGTATGGGCCGTATGGTCCGTTTGTTCCTGATGCGGATGAAGCAGCGGCAGCAGAAGATGATCCTGATCCTTCTTCGATAATGACCACCTCTGGGGCAGATGCTCCAGATGCGGATGAAGCGGCGGCAGCGGATGATGATCCTGGTCCGTATGCTCCGTTTGGTCCGTATGGGCCGTATGGTCCGTTTGGTCCTGCTGCGGATGAAGCGGCGGCAGCGGATGATGATCCTGGTCCGTATGCTCCGTTTGGTCCGTATGGGCCGTATGGTCCGTTTGGTCCTGCTGCGGATGAAGCGGCGGCAGCGGAAGATGATCCTGGTCCGTATGCTCCGTTTGGTCTGTATGGGCCGTATGGTCCGTTTGATCCGTTTGGTCCTGATGCGGATGAAGCGGCAGCACCGGAAGATGATCCTGGTCCGTATGGGCCATATGGTCCGTTTGGTCCTGATGCGGATGAAGCAGCGGCAGCAGAAGATGATCCTGATCCTTCTTTGATAATGACCACTTCTGGGGCAGATGGTCCAGATGCGGATGAAGCGGCGGCAGCGGAAGATGATCCTGGTCCGTATGCTCCGTTTGGTCCGTATGGACCGTATGGTCCGTTTGGTCCAGATGAAGAAGCTGCGGTGGAAGCAGCTGAAGATCCGTGTCCTCTATCGACTACTACTACATTTGGTCTTGCACTTGCACTTGAAGCAGCTGCAGCGTTACTTGAACCTCCTTGCCCACGGTTTCCTTGTTGGGAAGCAGCAGCACCGGAAGCAGCAGCAGAACTGCTTGAAGAGGCTGATGATCCAGAGGATCCTGGCACCTGATGTATAACTACATCTTCTTCGTAAATTGTTTCATGACCTTCGGCATCAGTTTCGATTACAAAAGTCCTGACTATCTTATCGTGACCGGATATGTTTTTGTTTGGTTTAGCATCCCTGTGGAAGGTTTTGCGAGTCGTTGATTTTTCAATCAAATGTCCAGATCGGTCGGTTTCGAATTCGTCGGTTGATGTTTCATTTGTTTCAATGAATTGTTTTTCTAAGTTCGTAAGGCTGTCCACGATGGCATCTGCAGCAACATACTGGAAGGATAAAATAATGTGTTTATTGATTTTTAAGTAGGACCAGCAATAACCGTTACTTATTTTGCCCGTTGTAAGATAAATTTTAGGGAAAAGTTATATTACAATACTTGCTGGAATAAATGGAATATACATAACAATAATAGGATAACATTACAATCAGATAAGATAGAAAATAACATGAGAAGTAATAAAAAGTAACAGTGGCTTACCTGCAGAGCACAGCACAGGATCACGAAGGTTGTTCCTCTCATTTTGTTGAGAGTTGGAACCGAACTGATAATTATTTTGAAATTTTTGGTCTTTTTATACTAAAATTCTGTAGATTTACTGACGTAAAAATATACATATGGGGAACAATTTGATTAATGCAAATATTGTCACAATTATACTAGAAAATACAGTCTTTATTTAAAATAATAAAAGTCTAGTAAGCGTGAACAATATGTATTAATTTACGTTGATTATGGCATTGTAATTTCCTTTTGTCATGAAAACAATACGAAAACTTGTTTACGTAGTAGGCACCGAAGAAGAGGCACGTGGAGGTATCAAGTTAGAATTAAATATCATAACCTGCGGTCCCTTGGAGGTGTAAAAAAATGAAACCTATAAAGGGTCTGTTTTGCCATCGACAAATAAGCACTAACTAACGAATAATTCAAAGGTTCGCCATTTCGTATGAAGTATTGGACAGATAACGCTAATGGGAACATATTCAGACATTGTAAAACAGGCCGTAAGTCTACACAATCAATAGTATTTAGATTGTTAACCAAGGATAGAAAGCAACCCATGGCAAAAAGTAGATTCTTATTCAAAGGGAGAATGCGACCCATTGTACCTCTTGTATCCAAAATCCTAATTTTTTCACACTGGCATCTTGCCACGCTATGGCCTACAAGAGTCGGTCAAAAAAAATTGTAAAGCCATGGCAGGAAGTCGATAATTACTATGTGGCTCAATTACCATAGACTCCGTGTCTGATTGTAACTACATAATTAAAAAAGCGATAAATTTCTACCCTAGTGAAGGAAAAGATATTTTCCACCCGGCTATCTACACATGAAAATTCAACTTTTCGGACAGTATTAATCTAACATAAGTAATAGGGTATGTTTCGGATCCGAGATAAATGGCGTTTGTAAATTATTATGTTCTTTATTCAGGCGCGGAAGTCTCGACATAGTTCCCTGTAAAACCACCAGGTGGCGCTCGAAAAACGCTGAGACGAAATTGGTATTTTCGTGTATTTATTAATTGAGAAGAATGTTTGAATAAAGCTTAAAAAATTACAATTTTTTTTAAATTTATTGAAGATTAATTAAGCTACGTAAGTTAGAAGAATATTCGATGGAGCAGAAAATCAGAATATTGAAATTGTCTACGCGAAATGTCAAACATCTTGCTTCAGACTTCCAGCACAGGGAAGTGACAATGTATGTATATATGTAATAAGGTCCCTTCGTTTTAAGTGATAGGTAGGTTTTATAACTTACCTAATAGTAAATTAAGATTAAATACGACGTGGCTCAATTAGCATGTACACTCCGTGTCTTATAGTAAAAAAATAAAAAAGCTATTACTTCCTAGGGAAGGAAAAGCTATTTTCCACCCGCCTATTATCTACACATGAAAATTCAACGTTCCGACATGAGTGATGAAAAATACAGACAGTGTCCCAAAAACAATGGATAATAATTTTTTCATCTCTCCTGTTCGGAAAATATAACTTTCCTGTGTAGATAGCCGGGTGGAAAATAGCTTATCCATCCCTAGGGTGGAAAGTAATTTAGTTTTAATTGACATGGCATAGAGTCAAGGCCTGCAGTCAAAGCTTGGACCAAAGATAATTGAGTCACATCATGTTATTAAAATTACAAACATTTTTGCTTAGCTATAAATTGAAAATCTTATTGTGTGGGTATTATGTATAATCGTTGATAAAGAAATATACAATTTCTTATTTTAATTCAATTATTAATTAAAATATTTGGCTGCCCGCCATAATGCCAAGATGTTTTTTTTAAATTTAATATTGTAAGTGTCATTTCGTCCAAAGCCGTTAAAACTTTTATAAAAAAAAGAAATTATTTTTGGATTCTGTTATTATCTGTGAAAAAAAATCGATCGATATTCTTTACAAAGATTTTAATTATTTGATATTTTTTGCTTTTTTGTACTCTGTTTTCATGTATTCGTGCCTTTATTCTTTTTAATTGTGTTAGGTGTTGTTAGTACTGTAAATCAACTGTCATATTTTGTTCAAAACTTGAGTTTTCCTTTTTCGCTGAACTACATAATACCTCACCAAGACATCTACAACAACTTTTGTAAATTTAAAGTTTTCCTCACAGTCGAAATGAAAAATAGTATGTTTAACTCGGGTGAAAGCACCATTTCACTCTCGAATTATTGGCGCTCTCACTTCGTTCGAGCGCCAGAAACATCTCGAGTGAAATGGGTCGCTTTCTCCCCTTGTATAACAATCTACTATTTTTTCCCTGTATACTTAAGAAGTACAAGTCAAATTTCACCCTGTATTGTGGACATACATTAAGTGCTGTATTGAGACATAAATAATGAACATTAAAACTGTGTACACTTGACTTTTCAAAAGGTTGATTTTAGTTTGCCATAGTTGTATAAAAGCTGTAATTTGCGACGTAAATATGTTATGTCACAAAGGAAGTATGTTCAGAAGGCACACGAATTTTTTTTTAAATAAAATTAGTACTATTGATCGGTTGTACCTCTTACTGTTGGATGGATCCAATAATAAGTATATAATAAGTACTATAAAATTGACGTTCAAAATTGTTGCAAGTTGCAACTTAAAACTTAATATCTGACGATTAAAATGAAGTCAAATGAAAGATTATTTAAAATGCTGTTTTAAAAATGGTGTTTCATTTGTATACATATTTACGTGATTTAGCTGAAAAGTTGCCAAAATCAGAACCATATAAAAACATAATCAGCATTTTAGCAAATGAGCTCTACTGTAAAAAAATCTGTATGGAAAGACGTTTTAAAACGTATCAAGAAGTAGGAGAGAGTAAAAAGTGATCGAAATGCATTCATTTTATAGTTTTGCCCATATAAAGCAAGTTTATAATCTATGAAACTATTTCTTAACTACTGGTTCCACTGTAGTTCTTTTGGGTGCGGGGCCACATAATGAGAAATTGACGGAGTTTTTATGTATGTTTCCATGGCATGTGGTAAACAATTAACATAAATTTGCTCTAGAGAACTTTCACGAAGTTGGAGGAGTCCAGACGTTTTAGTTTATTTGTTTCATAGCTATACATATACAGGGTGTGACCTGTGATAGGAGAAAAAATTTAAATGTAGGCCTTTTAAGTGACGAGTAATCCATATTAAATGGTTTTAATTTTTTAAATTGAAAAATAATTGTATTGTTATTTTCTAACAAAATAAATCGAAATGAGTCCAGTCATAGAACTTGACATTGTCATATTTTACTACAACGAGTTAGCGATTTGATATAGGTCCATCGACTAAAGATTATAGCTTTGGATTACTATATCTTTTAGTTAAAGCATTTTGGAGCACTATGACCAGGTCAAGGTAACAAGGAATACTCTGTAGAATCATTGATAAAATTTTTTTGCTCCTATTACAGGCTACACGCAGTATAAAGTTAAAGAAAATTATGTTCGGTAATTAGATAATCAATTTAAATATAACAAGATGGCGTTTAAACTTATTTTATCTAACATATCTTATATGTATGATCCATGTAGAGCTATCAGAGATTGAGGTTGGGCTTCCTACGCCCCGTGCAAGGCGAAACACCAAAGCGAAACACTTTTAAGCTCTTGAAAGAAAAGACGATGTGACAAGAACAAACTTTCTTTTGTAACGAGATAGATGGCGTTGACAATGTATTCAGGTTTTAATAACCTAAGATTGACGTAATAGTAAATTCACGGATCGAAAGATAGATGGCGTAATATCCTACTTATGTTATTTCTTCAGTGCACATGAAAATGTAGGTATTATAGCCTACCCAATTTTTACTTAAAAGAAAATTTACTAATATATCGTGAATCAGTAAGCTCAAGTGGCAGTGGGCAGGGCATATAGCGCGTAGAAATGATGGCCGTTGGGGCAGAAAAGTCCTAGATTGGAGACCCTTCGACCAAAGGCGCAGCGTAGGACGTCCACCGACAAGATGGACAGACGACCTTGTAAAGATCGCAGGATCACACTGGATGCAGACCGCTCACAACCGGTCGTTGTGGAAAGCCTTGGGGGAGGCCTATGTTCAGCAGTGGACGTCCTTTGGCCGATAATGATGATGATGATGATCATGCATCGTGATAAAAATCTGAGATATGTTAGAAGTTTGATTGGAATGAATGAATTCGGAGTAGATAAGGAGGTATGGGTAAAGAAAAGCGTAAATTTTTAAATGTTTGACTTTAAAAAAAAATGGGTTGCTCTATGTCATTTTAAAAGACCTTCCATGATAGATATCCACCCACGGGTTAGGTTAGGTTATCATCATCAGCATCACACGCAATGGTTTGAGTAAAAATAAATGTTTCATCTTAGTTCCATAATATGAATGGAAGCAGTTAAATGTGTTTTTTTTTTTGAATGGGGATCATAAAACGGTTAACCGTATACACCTTCAAAGTTGAAACTGTGTAATGCTAATATGTAGTTTCAGAATGAATTGACGTTCACATACGGACGGATAGACAGACAGACAGAAGACGAAACTATACGAGTTCCACTTTTGCCATTCGGCTACGGAACCCTAAAAATCGGGAAATCAAATCAATTTTTACAATATCAATATCTTGAAAAAAAATTCTTCAATTTAACTTAATGACTTCACGACGTCCAGCCATCTAGCTATAAATGCGTTCAATGACTTGGCTTGTTGACGTTTAGCCATTTATTGGATGCCAGCGATTTATAAACTGCCTAGGTATCCAATTAACTGATTTAACCAGATGACTACGACATACACATTATACATGACTAGCAGTCCCAGCGAACTTTATTTCGCCCCCAGCCCCGTCCCGCCCCGGCCCCGTTTTATGGGAATTTTCTTTGCTATTCAAATTCAAATTCAAATATTTTATTTCAGACGTTGGTCCATAGTGGGTTAGTAATAATAACTTACGTTCTAGTGTTAGTAATAATAATAAAATATGTGAGCAATTAATTATTTAAATCGGTGTGGAGCTGAATCCATCTCCGCAGGAGTGGCGAGTCCTATGGAGTCCTATGGAGCGGCTATAACCTCACGGAGCCCGAGACCTTTCCAACGAATGCAAAACCGTGGAAATCGGTTCGTGCGTTCTGGAGTTATAGCATCAGGAAGGAAAACCCGACTTATGTTTATATAGTAGATTAATTGCAATGCATTGCGATAGCTTTGGGTCATGAAAAGTTGGGGTAAGCTTAAGACGTAATCATCCGAGGGGCCATCGATCGTATCTCAAGGTGAAAGGGTAGCCTTACCGTATGATGGTCGTTAGGTTAAAACATAGAGACACGTTGATTGAATCCGAATCTCGGAAACAATGCCACCCTGAGAATGAATCGCCCTCCAAGGGCCGTTATGGAGAGATGTCTTAAGATTGGCGTAATATGCTAGCTACCCTACCTGCCTTTGTCACGCAAATAGGGGTGCCTAATTCAATACTAGTTTCTTGTTTACCCTGTCCACAAAATTAAAGAGTACAACGCTTCGACAGTACGATGGTACGATTAAAAACCGGTTAAGTGCGTGTCGGACCCGCGCACTGAGGGTTCCGTGCCAACCTTAACTGAATTCAGGGTCCACTTACTTTCACTTAACAAAAACATCACAATATATTGCGACAGCAAAAATAACTTTGTTTTTCATAGTGTTTGTATGAAAGACAAAGTTATATTTGCGGTTGATAAAAATGTGCAATATCTCAAAAATTACTGGTTCGATCTCCTTCAAACCAATTTTCGTTGCAAGTTTTTGTTGAGATCTACATCATGTATTTTTTTCAAAATGTTCACTTTCTTAGTTCAAAAGTTAGAGGGGGGGGGGACGCCCATTTTACCACTTTGGAAGCGTCTATATCTAAAACCTTACACTTTTAGAAAAAATGGTTTTAGAAACCTCAACATCATTTTAAAAGACCTATCCATAGACACCCCACACGCATAGGTTTGAGTAAAAAAAAATTTTTAGGTTTTAGTTTCATGTATGGGAGCCCCCCCTTAAATATTATTTTTTTCTTATTTTTTGTATCTGAATCGGAAAGCGGTGAACTAAATACACCTACCTACCAAGTTTCAGCTATGTGATGCTTATAGTTTCCGAATAAAGTGGCTGTGACATACGGACGGACAGACAGACAGACAGACTTAACGAAACTATAAGGGTTCCGTTTTTTGCCATTCGGCTACGGAACCCTAAAAATGCGAATTGGCTAAGGGCCGGTTTCGTGATCGGTAGCTAACTAGCTAAGAGACAAAAACTCTTGCACCTCGCGTCGTATTTAGTTTGAAGTGACGCGCGTTTTTGTGTCGTGTGTGCAAGCGATATTCGTTAAAAAGTGGTTAGGCACGAGATACCTCGACCATACCTTTAACAAAAAAAATCTTAAATCAAAGTACAAATTAAGGTATCTACTTAAGTAAGATTTAATAATTTATAAGTTTACTAGCGGTCCCAGCGAACTTCGTTTCGCCCCCAGCCCCGTCCCGCCCCGGCCCCATTTTATGAGAATTTTCTCACGGAGCCCGAGACCTTTCCAACGAATGCAAAACCGTGGAAATCGGTTCGTGCGTTCTGGAGTTATAGCGTCAGGAAGGAAACCCGACTTATTTTTATATAGTAGATGCACAAGGCGTTGCGTCTATAAAGATCAAAGTTTTATCAAGTCTCAATAAATGACTATTACCAGAGAACAGCGACCGTTGGTTACGGGTCTTGAGTATCAAAGGACCACTTCACTTGACCCCTTGTCCCCGTAGTCTTGCCCATTCCTGCAATACAAAAAGGGGTTCAATTTACACTGGACATAACCAGAATACTCTGACCCCTCGACTTGTATAGAATTGCAGTACACAGCCAAAAGAGCAAGAGCTCTTGATAAAGTGGCAAGTTGCAGATAAGAAAGCCAGCTGTGTGCAATACCCCGTTAAAAACATCTGTTGTGTCTTAAGACTTTAACTTTAACTACATGGCGATATAGACATTTAATTTTTGGATTTAGGAATATTGGTCATCCGGAAGGTATTTTCTGAAGATTGTATTAAGAATCTTGAAACTGATGACAAAACATTTAAAACTTTGACATATTACCTGCTGGTTTCTTTAAATTCAAACTACAAAAGAGAATACAAATACTGTATAAAAGCCTGGGTCCCTATTTTTGAATCACTCGCGTCAAGATGGCGTGTGATATTTATTGATTAAAGTCAAATTTTGGAATGAAAACCAGTTGTACTTAGGTAATCTTAGAAAGGATTTCAAAAAACATAGCTCAATTGTTTGAGTACTTACGTCTATATTTTGCGTGGTTTTCGTTGAATTTTTTATTCGTTTTCGCAAGGAAATCACACGCCATATCCAAGCGAGTGATTCAAAAATAAGTTCTCTAAAGAGCTCCGATCATTATGACAACAAACAAAATATGTTTTTAATTTATTATGGCGTTTGCATGTAGGACAAACAATACTTAGTTGGCTCAATATTGTTTTTTTTTATAATTTCATTAACGTAACAAAGAAAATCGGTAACAAAGTACAAACACGTTTGCGTAAATAAAACCCAGAAATAAATTTCGGCCCGACCTGGGACCTCTTGGGCAGTACCTAAACAGCGTTGCTAACCACTACATGAACGAGGCAGTATGTGTATTTGTAAATGAATGAATCCTATGCAATTACATAGCAATTACTCAGTGAGCTGTTACTACTACGTATAGAGACGCTATGCCAAGCAAAATATGTGCGCATTTTTTTGACGTGAACTGTCAACAGACTGACGTATTCCATAAATTTTGAATGTTGAATATGAAACCGCAGAAGTGACACAGACTTTTGTGCCTACTGAATTTAATTGTATTGAATGAATATTATTGCATCAAAATCTTTTAATCGTTACTTAATTTGATCAATAGTTATTTAAAAACACTAAAGAAATAAAAGTTTAATAAATAAAAATCTGTAGGTCAAAAACTCGAATGATATTTATTATTTTTTAATTCATATTTTTTTTATTTTATTTTTTCATATGAAATAATTCGAGAATAATACAACTACAAATTAATGTAAAACCCCTTATAAGAAATACACAAAATCGCATTGTCTAACCTCTATTCCTACTTTTCTATTCTGTGCGTGTCACTTTTAATAATCTTTGATTTTCATATAAAATGGCGGCAATTTTATGCAAAAAATTTATAACATTTTGAAAAAATCTTTATGTTTGTTTAAGTTAACATTTTAATTTCTTAACGATGGTAAGTAACGCCGGTATCTTTTTGATTCCTGTTGGTTTAATTTTTGCATGTTTTTAAAACGCCATGCGGCATTTTTGTCACATGAATTGACCAAATGTCTCATTAGTTAACGCTACAAGCGGGAGTGAGCGACTGTGATGCCGCGCATGTGTTGATGGTCTGTGACCATCAACTTCTTGCGCCCGTAGTTTGTTCGGGATGTCAGTTCCATGCGTAGTAATAGTAGTTCAATGCAATTACTTACTTCTTTAAAGTCACGGTCTGATCTGCAACAAGTACTGCAACAAAACATGGCTCTAGTATGAATTCAATTTAAACTTAAAAAAGAAAAGCATCGTAATTTTCAGTTCAAACTAAATTACCTAACTAAAACAGAATTATTAAAATTTTCAATAATTACGAATACGAGTATTACCTAACCTAATCTGTACCCCAATCACGAATAATTGCATCAAAGTATTCGTATAGTAACGCAACGTAATCATTTGTATGAGAATTTGAAAGCTCTTCTATCAGACGTAAAACAAACAAAAATATTGTCACTCGAATAAGATTATTTCAATATTTTTTATTAAATAGATCGTTTAACTTGACGTCGTTGACGTCGTGCCCAATTTACGTTAGTATCATCATACATACATATACATCTGCGGTAAGGCTTTTGAGCTTACTACAGGACACGGGAGTGCTTCGTGCTGCCGACTGACATAAACTTGCTACGATTACGTGACGACTATGTCAAATGTTTGTGATACCCCGTATTAATGAAGTGAAAATGGGCACAGAAAAACAATCGACAAGCGCGCGTATTTGGCGCCAAATTTTTTTTTCATCCAGAAATCGACACGCGCTTTCTTACAGCCAGTCCGTGCATGCCGCAAGGACTGGCCACTAAGAATAAAGCGGGATGATTTGAAAGCGGGATGATGATGCGGCATGATTTTCCAATAGTCAGATAATAAAATATTCGTCGAACAAAATACAATATGGCTAATTTGAAAACGTCACCTAATTGTCAGCAATCATACGTAATTATTGTCATTTTTTTGAATCTGTTGCTTTATAATTTATCAGTCTGAAGCTTTATCTGACCATTGAAAAATCTTTCTCCCTCATCTCTTATTGACTCCCACGTAACCTATAGGTTTAATGAGTATGGGTAATGGGCGAGTACCTAAATCACGCCCATTACCTACCTAAATACATTCATATTAGTGGACGGCATACGAGTCCAATTTTAAGGAAAAAACCGCAAATCGATGTACAGGTTTGCCGTGTGGCACACGCATATTAGAGGTCAAAAGAAAAAAAATCACCCGAAGTACCAAAAAAAAAAACTTTGAAATTATTAATTCATCAAAATATTATCTCTAAGGTCACCTATTTCAAAATCAAAATCATTCATTGCTCACAAATA
The DNA here is from genome assembly GCA_963584085.1 of Pyrausta aurata. Classification (NCBI taxonomy): domain Eukaryota; kingdom Metazoa; phylum Arthropoda; class Insecta; order Lepidoptera; family Crambidae; genus Pyrausta; species Pyrausta aurata. The sequence continues at coordinate 8,583,511 of OY757271.1, read as the reverse complement.
CAAGTAAAGGGTGAACACCTTTGATTTGGCAAATTCAATATAACATACTTTCCGCACGTCTACACCTTTCCCAAATATTTTTTTAATCCAGGTGAGAAAATGTCAAATGTTTGAGGAGTCCCTTGCCTGTACTATGAAACTAGCGGGCTATTGCGACCGCGCGATCATTCCGTCCAGTTACGCTAAACTCGCTCTTATGTCTAAATAGTTATGAGTGTTTTTTCGAATCCGAAAATTCTATCGCTCGTTTGAACGCTGGAAGTGTTTACGTAGTAACCGCAAACATCGTAACCTGGTTCTTCGGTCGTAAAGAGACCCTTCGTCTCATCCTTAGATTTCTAATTAAGTAGGCTGGAGATTTATTGGCGACTTGAGTAAGCAACCCTAGCCAATCGATCTGAGATGAGTAGGAAAACAATTTGACTAACAATGGAAGTAGGCTTGACACTTTGAAGGTGCTAATAATTAGGATTCTTTTTAGAGAAGTACTATGGTATCTTTTGTGGTAGGTAGAGATATGTATTTTTCTTATACTTATTTTTAAGACTTCTCTATCTGTTAAAGTGCGAAAGAAAACAATAGATCATTAATTCCTCAAGTAAATATTTAATCTTGCAAGGTTTTGTCAATCCCAAAACATTATGCAGATAATTAAATAGAAAACATCAGTTGATGCTTAATGAAATTAAAATGAAACAACGCTATTATTCCTATACAAAAGAAATAAAATAAAAATAAAGAAATGACGCGCGCATCAAAACCAACAAAGGAACAATGTATCCTTAATTGTCACATAATGAAGACGTGAACGCTTAACGAAGACAACATCTGTGCAACCGTAAAGGCGCTATAAATCGATAACGACGTCATCACTGCAGAAGCCTTCCACTAATAAAGACGAGTCAATCCAACAACTGTCGACGCTGCATAAAAACTCTTTTCTTTGAATCAATAATAAAAATGATACAAAAAAGTCACAGGTTTTTGTTTTATTCAAAAAAACGCTAAGGGATACAGTTATTTAGCCCCAGGGAATAGAAGAAATTGTTTAATCATTCTAAATTATCATTTATCATAATGTTTTTTATCATGTCCATGACCAAACTTCTCATTAGAAATACTTTTCGACTATCGCTTCTAAACATTAACCAAAAATCAATCTATAGCCCTATCGTCATTACGAGCCATAAAATAACCGCCAACAGATGACTCAAATAAACAAGTTGATTGAGATAGGGTCACTGTTATTTTTTTTAGGTAGGTAGCAGTTTTTACTCGGGTGGAGAAGAAATACAGGGGCGAAAAGCAAAAAAAAAACTTTTTTTATTCAGAATAAAGAGACATAATTAGTAAATCAGTGGTAAGCGATATTTGAACATTGGACTACTATTACTAGCGTATAGAACTGACACCACGAACAAATCTCGTGCCACATGAATTGACGTCACTTGTCATCTACTAATACGAACGGTCATATTCGAAGTTCAAATTTCAAGGAATACGTCACAATTTCGTCATCGAGTTGCTACACATTTTTTGCTTGGCATAGCTTCTTTATACGTAGTAATAACAACTCATAATTTGAATACATTGTATCGGTATTTATAAGTTTCAAAGTTCTGTTATTCAGGCTGCTAACTTAACTCTTCGGCGCAATCTTGGCAGAGGAGAACTGCCGACTAATTATTCGATTTGGAAACTTCCCGGCACCGGACAGATTGTCCGGAATTAAGTAATACGAGCAAGCTAACTGACTTAGGACTTGGACAGAGGAATAGGGAAACTACTTGGAGTTGTCAACAAACTGGCCACTTGGTCAAGTTGGTAATCAGATCGGATTCTTGATTTAATCCAAGGAGAAATGACTGACTAACTTTGGAGGAACTAATATTATTTGAGACAAATGAAACTAGCTTTGCAATCTAGTAAGAGTTGGTTACTCAATCACAACGGCAGAACAAGTACTATGAAAGTATATATTTTCATATGAATTTGATAAAGTATTCGATTCGTGATGTCCACTCGTACTTACGATTAGGTATAAATATCCTGCAATGTTACAAACAGGCTTATGAGATCTTCGTTTCTTGCGTCAATCAAACTTTTTTTTGTGTGGTAATTCGATTACGAGTATGTAAATTTTATCGAAAAAATCAAGTAATATATCCACACGTAAAAAAAAAACCGCACGAAAGAAATCATAGAAATGCATAGAAATCGTGACCCTGTTAAAGCTATAACTGTATTTTCTTTGAAATAGAAAATTCGATCGGTTAACTTTTTTCGTATACGAACTGCATGAGAATTGGCCTCAAGATTATATGGATTTTTAGAATAAATAGATATTGAGGGAATATCAATATCCATCTTATTCTGATTAAACAAGTATGAAAAGTAAAAAGACAGGTAAATCTACTCTAATAATTCTTCAAAAGCTAGGTTATGACCATAGAAAAAAATAAGCAAGTACGATTAATAATAATACGCTAACATATTGTAACGTCTTAAACAAAACTAGGGTTGTCACCCTTTCCTTCCAAGACATCCTGTTGTTTTCTTGTGATCACAGACTATGACGGCGCGTGCAATGTCTGTTCTTTACCGTTTGTGAGACAACCCTTATTACCTTAACATAAGGTTCTATTCGGCGAGGCAAATATTTGAAAGTGAGTTTATGGAAATTGGGAACATCCGCTCGTGTGTTGCGCACGCGCCTTGCGGGTGCCGTGTGCGCTATGCGTGAATGCGGATAGCCGTTACAATTTGAAATTAGAATTGATAGTCCTTATTCTTAAATTAAACGAATGACCGTTATAATTATTAATATGATGTTGGTATGAACTGGGAAGAAATGAAACAAATGTTATTTAAGTCTATGCAGCTAAACTGACACTTACTTAGAATGCAATTTAATCAACTAAGTTATATTTTTAGTTGTGATTTTACGCTCAATGTCTGAACGAAGCAAAATGGCTAGGTGCTTGTGTTGTTACAAAATGATGTTTACAAAAATACAAAGACCATGTACATTTTCTCTTAAAATAGTTTAAAATATTAATCAAACGAACTAATATTAAATCTCAATGTGATTTAATTAAAAACCATTTTTTTTATAATTAATGTATTAGTACAAAATATTTCATTAATTTGAAATTAGTTAATATATCAATAGCATCCTAATTAGTATTAAATTACAATTATTACGACAAAAAAATATAAATTAAATTAATTAAAACAATGTCAACCCTGGCTCTGGAGGAAAAGTTAAATTTGAAAATTAGATTATAAAGTTAAATTTAAATTAGAGACCTAATTTAAATTAGAAAATAACATACTTTTTGTAGCTACAGCCTGAGCTGTCTTTTCTAGTGCCAAAATCAAGTGTCCAAGGCCGAAAACCTGTAAATAAAACTAAATCTGTCATTCTCAAAATGTCGATTTAAATGACATCGAAAATCAGAGGGCCTAGTATTGGGTAAAGGTAACCTACCACATCTTTATCTTATCCATACAAAATGCAATCGAATGTGGGAAGAAAATAACTTATTCTAGGCCTTTGGGGGAATCAGCTGATTGACTGACAGCTATTTGATAGATTATCGGACATCATGCAATATTACTGTACAAAGTGTTGGCATTCTGCCCATACAAACAAAAACATGTCTTTTGAATAGTCTAGCTCTAGATGGAACTTAACTAGTTAATCTCATCATCATCTAATTTAAGAGCCCAAGCTCTTGTCGGTGGAGTTTTTTCCATTCTTTACGCTCTTCCGCCATTCTCTTGACCTCTTGATACGACGCAACATTCAACTTTTGTTTTATTTGATGCATATAGCTTATTCTTGGTCTTCCTCTCTTCTTTCTTCCTTCTATTCTTCCCTCTATTATCGTTCTGATGAAACTGTCGTTTCGTATCAAGTGTCTCAGCATAGCTAGTTAATCTAGATATTATAATTTGAAATATGTAAACTACTAATAGCAATAATGGCGGGACGGCGCGCGCGAAGCGACCGTTAAAAATAAGTCACCGTGCGTTACTTCCGACTGCAGAGACGGACTCGGGAATAACTTTACAAGTTAAAGGTTATAATAATTATATTTTTATTTTTAAAGTATTTTGCCACAACCTACACCTAAACTGAGCGAGGAATCTGGCAATATTATCGAGGTGACGCAGTCTACGCGTTAAGTAGACACTAACTGGCGCAAAGTTTACAGAGAGCTAGTAACTTATGATTATTGAAGTCCTATTTGTTTTTGGTTCAAAAAAATTGAGCCTTTGTCTTATTTTTATCGTAATTTTTAAACTACTTATTTACTACTTTCTTAACAAGAGCCGACTAAAATGATTAATTATAAATAGAGAACCATTAAAGGTTCTAAAAGTGAGTAATTCTTAATGAGGTAAAAGCCTGGCAATCTTAAAAAATAATAACAAAAAACTATTTTATAAAATCAGGTTCCATTACCAGATTCAGAACCAAATTAGACACAAAGAAAAACAACACCAAAAATATTTGTAAACTAAGTACAAACACAATATTGTATTGTAAGTCAATGTCCCTAGTTCGCCTCTGTCCCAATAATCGCCTTTTATGTTTACGAACAATATTAGTGAGCGCGAAGAAAGCGCACCCCTCAAAATAAACCTTTTTTATCGCTACCTGGCGGCAACTGCTTAGACTCTACATCAAAAATAATAGAGGCTACTTTACAACGACTTTATAAGGGCATTTGGCTTTGTGTCTTAACTGGTCTCCTGTATGAGACGCTTTAAGAAATGTGACCGTCGCCTTTTTGAGTCGAACCAAAAGCTTTAAAAGCAAAATTAATATTTCGATTTAAATTTACATTGAAAGTACATGTAATTATAGTGTTTTGGAACAATTTACCAATTAGTTTGACAGCAATAATTGCAGTAATTAAATTATTATTTGATGCTGGCTAGTTCCTAGCTCAGCCTCCTCCTTGCCATAAGGAAATGGTTTCGTTTTTGAATAGATAAGTCTTATTTTTTATGTTGCATGTCAAAGTTTAAATTTTTCCTTGTTTGTAATTAATAAAGTATCCGAATTATTATTTAACAATAATTATATTATTCTTTGATAGAGCTCTAAACATAATTGTTTGTTTCCTACATAATAATGGTGCCAATATTTTGCAAAGCAAACAATTTACTTACATTATTAATATAGGGAACTAAGTACAAATGATTTCTTTAAAACTAACATATTTTTAAAAATATTTGCATTTACGAAACATGAAGCAAAACCACTTAATACGATTGTAAAACGAAAATCGCATTATAACACAGTTTTAAATCCATTAAAATTCCAAACGGCCACTACAGAGCAACATGCTGTTATCACCGTTCAAAACCAACATGAGGGGTCCGAAGGGCCTAACGTCTTTTCGCCCTCAAGACGACGAGTTTCTTCCCGACCGCGGCCCGTGCGGCCGGCTTCCACCCCTACGCGCGAAATTCAAACCTGACAGTTCCAAATTCAAAACACGCGCGCTCTGAAAAGAAACAATAGAAAAGTCTTAGTGGCCAGTATTCGGCACAGTGAAATATTAGTGGCTAGTATAAAATTCAAAATAGAGCTTTTAAAATAAATACAGTTCCTTGTAATGTTATTAGTTTTCTATTGAATGTGATATATTATTAGTATTTTTGTGCAATAAGTGAAGTTTACTCGTATGGTCTGATTAGGTGCTTTAGTTTAGTGTATTTATTACAAAACACGGATTTGCATTTTTTCTGAAACAGGAGCTCGAATCATCTGGTGAGTGTTATCTTATAAAAAAATACTGTCAAACAAAATAAAGCCATATTTGCATGAACGTAGGGTTTGTTTTGAATTATTCAGAGAGCATGAGACATGCTCTCAGACAGGATCATGCATCCGCAAATCAAGTTATTGGTACTCTTGTAGTGACAGTCCTAAGTTTTTTTTTTATTGACGACATCACAATTTCACTGCACGGACCCCAAACCAAATGTAAAGTTTCTAAAGCACTTGTGTAATGGAAATCAGAAAGTTTTTTTTTCATTATATCTTTTATTAAGAGAAACTAAAGTGATGATGTAGGGGTCGTTAAGAGTTGACAGAATGATCTTTAAGAAAAACTTATTTAATGGTAAGGAAAAATAAAAATAAAAATTTCCAGATTAAAAATAATATGTTGACAGGGTCCTGAATGCCTACTACGAAAAACGAAATCCGTCAATACGATAATCGTTTTGCGGATCTGAAGCATTTTGTTTCGGATCCGAAAAAAACGATAATCGTATTGACGGATTTCGTTTTTCGTAGTAGACCGCCTGTTTCTATATGACGTAATAAGAGACGCTGCAAAATATTTTCATTTAAAAAACATGGTGACCTTATATTGACCGAACACGGATGGATCCCGGGACCTTTGGAAATAGCGCAACCTTGAAAACCAGCGTGCTAACCACTCTACCATGGAGGTTGTCTAACGAACAACACCCTGTATACATACAGATCAGCTGTAGCTTATGGGTTTACTCTGAACAGCTTTTCAGCTAACCCAACATACGTTGACTAGAACTGGGAATCGAACCCTCATCTCTTCATTGATGACGACGACGACGCGTTTGGTGTATTGGTTTTTGGTTAGCGCTCCTGACTATTACACGGCCGTCGCGGGTTCGAATCCTGCAAGGGGTAAATGTTTGTGTGATGAGCACGAACATTTGTACCCAAGTCATGGATGTTATATGTATCTAAGTATTTATAGGAGACGCCCCCGTCATAATCGTTGTCTGGTACTTTGTAACACAAGGAAGATAATTCCTTACCACGAAACCAGAAAATTAGTGTGTTGTCTGACGCATATTTATTTATTTATTCCAGCCTAAATATAAATGGACGTAAAGAGGATCAACAAAATGTAAATCCAGCAGCAAGGGAAAACTTTTTGTTTGCTTTTACCTAGATTATTTCGGCGCGAAATAGATATTATTTTACGCGATAGCTGATTTTTAATATTCGCGAGCAAATGCTTTTGCGAGCCGAATTAGGCTTTATCGATCCGTTCGCTATCGAAACACAGTCGTCGGGTCACAACGTTTTACGTTTAGTTTTGTTATTTTGAACGAAGGGTTACGAAGAGTAAAAAAACGTATACTTACGCGAAAAAAAGTTAACAGAAATGTGCCGCACGCACACAACAGAATCCCGACACTCATTGAAGCCGAGATGGCATAAAAAAACTACGCCGACCTGAATGAAAGCGTACTCATAATAAACAGCCAATAATTTATTTTTATCGAAAAATAATTTCACGATCAGCGCATTTTTCCCGCCGCGGGCGCCCACGTGGTCGCGTGACGTCACAATCAGAACGCAACCTTCACCCATTCGCCAATAATTGGGGCGTCGATCGCGCGAAACGCAAAAAAGCACGTTATTTTTAACACGAAATAAAAAAGTAATGAGTTATTGATTCGCGCGGGGTCATTGCACCGGTAATAACGTTACGGAACGCGGTGCAAGGTCGCCGTTCATTTGCGTATGCTCGCCCATTGACAGTTTTTTAAACGGTCCTGTTTGTCAATGGAGCGCTTTTTTAAGTGACCGCAATTGACATGATCAGATGATGCATCAACTGATTTTCTGTTGTACTCGTGTATTTTCATGGTAGTACTCGAATCGAAGCTGAGTCCTGGCTCTATCAAGACGTAGACGTAAGACGTAATTAACAAAAGAAGGATGGATAAAGTCTGCACTTCACAATGGACTTCGAAATTCACTTTTACAAATAGGTTCTTTAGTTTCATTGGTCCATTATTATATAATCGATTAAACGGTATGTTAAACTTTTACAAACTTAATTCCCATAACTGTAAGTTAGAGGTAGATCAGTATCTTAAAAAACTGTCATATGATGAGACTGAAGACCTGTTTGTTATCATCCAGTAGGTAGGCTAATAGGTTTAATTTGTCAAGATTGTTTGCATTCTCTCAGTCACTTTATTGTAATTTTTCTTAGTTAACATAGCTCTTTTATAGTCTGAAACACAGGTCCAACCTAGTTCAGACAAATACTATAATAAGTCTTTAAGTTTAAGTCCTCTTTGTTACCAAAACTACCTTTGTTTTATTAATAAACAATTTTATTTTATTTATTTATTTATTTAAGAAAATGTTTTCTTTCACAAGCTGTAATCCTTTTCGTACATATTCATTTACAAAATCGAGTTTATTTCTAAACACACCAAACACTGGCCATCAACAAAAAAATATATTAACAACCAATAAAATAATTAAGGCTGCTGTCACCTACCTTCTAACAAAGTTCAAATGCAGTTTTCTCCCCAAAAATGACTAAACTGACTACTTTTTTTGAATGAATTGTGTAGAAATGAACTATCTCCATAAGATGTCGACTCTGAATTTTTGATTCAATCTTTAAAATGTCTGTAATTTGCAATCATAGAAGCCAAATTGACGGTTTTTCTGGTGATCTTTTCTAGATCAGTTGTTGACATCAGCTATCGAAATAACATAAACTTGAAGGGAATTACGTTCGTATACAAGGTGTCGACTCTGTTTTTTTTATTTATCGCTCTGGTTATTCCAAATGAAGACAAAATTGAAACCATGTTTTGGCATAAAAAACGCACCTAAAGACAGGCGATTATCTCTGAGATACATTGCACTTATTCTGTGTTATTTGATAAAACAATGTTATAGAGGTTCCTATCTTTGACTTAGCATGTAAATTCTTGATTTTATCTTGTGCAATATATTCAAAATATCTTACTAAAGTAACCTATAAATTTGAGATTTGGAGCTGTCACGAACATTCATCTTCGATCGAAATTTGACAGACGGCGCCGAGCGCTCGGAGGGGAAGGGTGTGTCGCTCGTTGTCTTCGCTGCTAGTCTTTTATTTCGTGTATGATACTCATTCCAAATTTGAAAATATCACGCTTTGCACAATTTTTATACGGCGACCAATTCGCTTTGAGGCTTTATGCAACAGGCATAAAGCCACATAGTGCATTCCACATCGTCGATGGTCTCTTATTATAACAAAAAAGTATTCGTTATTTTGTATCAATTTGTAGTTGTATTTAAATGATTAATCAATGTTAAGTAAACTTGCATAGAAAGGAATCCTTATTAATACTATAAACAAGAAAGATTTGCATATATGGCGACTATTTCAAGAGGTTCATGAGTTAAAACACAGATATTTTATCATCCATCATAATAAATTCTCCACAAAATAAAATTGTGGTACTTGATGAGCAAACTGTTTCTATCACCAAACAGTTAAATGTCAATTTTAGACAAATACTAAATTAATTAGGCCAAGAATAGGCAATAGTACCAAGATAGTATAAGATCATCAGATCAGGATTAAAAAAAACAACAATTTACACACGAAAATAAAGAAAGTATTGATTTATTTCTTAACTAAAATAATTACAGGTATTTAACGTGAAAATAGAAAAACAATATACACGGTCCTAGTCCAATGTTAACAGAGCGCACGCCAACGGCCAAAAGAGGGCGCTCGCTGGTCTGCTTCGGTTTATCTAGGCCCGTAGTGTTGCCGTTACTCCGGGGTTGCTAACACTACTTTATAGTTTAACAACGGTAGACCGATTTTCATGATATGTATTTACTTTGTTGAATTGGTATATACCTCTTACCCCTTAAGTTATTATGAAACGGAGCTGGGGTGCGCTGAGGCTCGATACGAAACACAGTTTACGGGGCCACTAGTACATCCATAAAAACTGGCAACGGGTAAAATGGACTCACGTTCCGTACGGGATAACTGAGTAATGAATGTACATTTTATGATATAGTGTGTCTGCTGGCGAATAGTTATTATTTAACCGATTTCAAAAGGAGGAGGTTATCAATTAGATTGTATGTTATTTTTTGTATGTATATCATCCTCATATCTCAGTCATTTGTTGACAGATTAGATATTTTTTTCATTTTCTTATAGGGTTTAACTTTTAATTGGTCCCATTGTGGCCAAATCCGGAACTGATAATGAGGTCTTGGTGTAATCGAATGAAACCCTTAAATCTAAAAGACGTGTATAGTGTTTTTGTACTAGTATTTCAATGTTGACGTGTCTTTACGTCTGATAGTCACTATTTTGTAGAACTGAGCTGATAGTGGAACTCCTTAATGATTAGGAGTTCAGTGATTATGACGCCGGAACTTATGTAAGGTACTTTGTAGCTTATTAAAGAGCAGAGTCAAAAGGTGAAACCCCCTCCCCTCGATTTAAATCACTAACAATTTGCAAATCAAATCAAATAACTTAAACCGACTTCAAAAACAAAATACACTAAAAAGTCTTAAATAATTTCTTAAAAGGACTCTATTCCAAGGACAAGGTTTGCCTAAAATAGAGCCCTTTCAAGAGTTTATTTAAGAATTTTTGGTGACTTTTGTTTTTGAAGTCGGTTTTGTTGAAATAGTATGGCGGTGAAGTGATCATTAACCCAACAAAATTAAAGACAAATAAGGGCTTTTATTTTTAGTATTTGACTTTGAGTAGTAAACATTCGTGCTTTGGATTTTGAATTAGAATAAGCGGACGACAAAAAGTAAAAGTCCTTTTACTTTTCAGACAGCTGTCCAGCTGTCTTTCTTTATATGGACCGTATAGAAGCGTTATTTAGTTCCACAATCTTTGATACGTACTTGTACGTACGTACCATTGGTCATTGGCGTCAATTCTATACTGTGTGGGACTTGTTCATGGCATTAATTCCATACGCTAGTAACAGTATTTCAATGGTTTAAACCTAAATAAATAGGGCAATATTTTGCTTAGTTAACATGACTTTTCTTACTGGGTACTGATTGCACCAGTGACTTTCACAACCACATCCTAACTATAAACTTGTATTATTTAGTTTCATGGGATGTGTATGTACTTAATATGAACCTGTATTCAAATTGTACGCAAATGCCATGAAGTTCTATGGTTCTATTCAAGTCCACATTCATATAATATTTCATTATTGAAAAATTTATTAAAACAAAAAATAAATAAACAAAGATGTTATTTATCATCTGTTATACATTAAATACTTGAAATCTTGATCGAAAGCTTCTTAACTACATTTTCTGAATGACAGCTATAGTAACTTGTCACTTTTTTCATATATCAAAATACAAATCATATCAAAGAACAGCGTCACACTAAAAGGTATGCTTGTGTTAATAAATCCTCATAGCACCCAGTTGGTATGACACGTGGTAGATCAAGCGCAGAACCAACGGCAGCATCCACCAATAAACCTTAGTCCCCGTTTCTCATGGAGTTCACATTCGTAAAAAAATACCTATTCTCAGAGTCACGATTTGGGTGAAGACATAAAGAGGCAGATAACTGGTACCGACCTGAACCGACTGACTAGTGATGTGCCAAGTCATCTTTTTTTGATCTCGAAATATTTTAGAAATTCGTTACAAAAATCCAAATAAGGACCGACTGACATTAGAATGTTTTTTAAAACAAGATTCAAATCAGGACTTGAGTCGGCAGAATCTCTATTAAGCATTTCAATTCCATGAAATAGCCAACACGGCACATCACTGGTTAGTCGGTGCAGGTCGGTACGTGTTACCCGCCTCGATATGTCTTCACCCTTTGGATGCATTTCGTTTCTTCCCATGCTATAAGTTTTTACGTTATTATAACTGTACGTTTGTGTTTAAATCTGTGAATTTAGTTATTGAATCACCAAAAGGAAAATGTTTGCGAAAGGAATTGACGCGAGCCCTGATTCCGAACTGTATTCGCGTTGGTATTTTAAATACAAAATAAACTGGTATAACATTAATTTATCATATCGACTTTTACATGACCATCATTTTCTATGTTCATCATACGCATAGCCTACTACCTAGAGATAAAGTATCAAAATTGTTTGATTACAGTAAACATTTTTTGTGTCCCGGACATATAAAATCGCACACACACATTGATAAATTCGGTAAAATCTGAGAATCTCCAGACTGTCAATTCACTCTTAATTAAAATTTTGAAATTCAAATCCAATTCCGCGATTCGAATTTGGAATTACGCATTCAAGTGGGCAGCGGCCGGCTCCACCGCAAGACGTTTAATTGTCGCCCAGATTTACGGCCCGGGGATGTGTTGGCCAAATTGAAAGTTCACTATAAATTAGACTGGAATGCCCACGGACACTGCTAATGTATGCGTTCTCGGACTGTGCTCTTGATTTATAAGGTTTAAGGGATTTGCGCAATCTTGGTATTAGAATTAAGGTGGCTGGCTGGCTTTCAAGATTGGGGTCTGTCTGATTAAAATAACATAATACAGTTACGTATCAAATGCAGTAGTGAGCTGTTGACTGAGTAGAAATTTTATATGAACTCAGTGAGCTGTTACTACTACGTATAGAGACGCTATGCCAAGCAAAAAATGTGCGCATTTTTTGGACGTGAACTGTCAACAGACTGACGTATTCCATAAATTTTGAATTTTGAATATGAAACCGCAGAAGTGACACAGACTTTGTGCCTACTTAACTTAATTGTATTGAATGAATATAATTTTATCAAAACGTTTTAATCGCTACTTACTTTGATCAATAGTTATTTAAAAGAGCTAAATAAATAAAAGTTTAGTAAATAAAAATCTGTAGGTCAAAAACTCGAATGATATTTACAATTTTTTTATCATGATATTTATCATTTTAATTTTTCATACGAGATATTTCTAGAAAAATATAACTACCAATGCAAAACACCTTAAAAGAAATATCACAACATCGCATTGTCTAACCTCTATTTATTACCTACCTACTTTTCCATTCTGTGCGTGTCACTTTTTATAATCTTTACATTTTGAAAAATCTTTACGCTGGTATAAGCTAACATTTTAATTTCCTACCGATGGTAAGTGACGCCGGTATCGTTTATATTCCTGTTGGTTTTATTTTCGCATGTTTTTAAAACGCATGATGGCTTTTTTGTCAAATTAATTGACCAAATGTCACATTGGTTAACGCTACGAGCGGGAGTGAGTGACTGTGATACCGCGCATGCGTTGATGGTCTGTGACCATCAACTCATCGGGCACGAGGTTCCTTATGGATGTCATTTCCATACGTAGTAATAGTAGTTCAATGTATGAACTGTCTAATTTTAACTATACTCATACTGAATTATACATAGTTGGATTAAAATACCTGTGTATTTTAATTCTCTGTAGAATCAGAGAACGTTTGGTTGATAAGTCTTTAATATTACTATTAAACAGGCAGTCGAAATACTCAAGTAAACTAGTAGAAATGAATTTCACAATTTTAATATCGTCCTCAATAAAATCTAAAAGTTCGGAATCGCGGCTCCCTACAACTTAAAAACTCGGCAAAGGGCAAATTCTGGAGCAGAAAAGTCTTATTAAGTCCTTCGTTAAAACTGCATTATATTTCTCATTTACGAACTGAATTGAAAGGAAGGCTCAAACTGAAAGAACCACAATCCTTTGTGAAAGTTGCTCGAAAAAACTTTCGTTACAAAGTAAAGCACTTGTAATACTTACGCACATTATTACCCTTTAAACTTTTCTTTGTCTCGAGACAAAAGGACTCTTCTAGAATAAAAAGATCTTAAAAGTCCCTTTGTAGGAATCAAAAGTACAAATATTACAAGTTATATGCGACGGTTAAGCATTCTTTTTAAAAACACGTTTTATCGGCTTTTAAATAAACAAATAAATCTTGGATTCGTTTTCACGCGCTCACAAAGGTCTCATAGAAAAGTCATAAACGGACTTTAGGTTTATCCCTAACATTATAAGAGTACAATGTTTCGTCAACCCGACACATCAAAAGGATGGCTATTTTGTTGCAAAGTGAGACTTCGAATTTGAAAAAAAAAACCACGAGAGCATCTTCAGCATAAATACGAAACACAACTTTATGAGCATTGATTTAGAACTTATTTCAGAATAACACAACTCTGGATATACGTCGCGAGTGCAAAACAAACAAAAAGTTTTATTTATCGTTGACACTCAATTCTTAATGTACAACAATAGAAAGTGGTCTTTATTTCGAATGCGTAAAGTTTACAAACGTGTGTGGTTAATCTGGACGGACGATAAAGCGTTCCAAATTCAAAGTTATTCGCCACGTTATAGGTGCGTCAATAAAAAAGAAGTTAGCTTCTTACGTTACGCGCCATTACAAGGTGCGAATAAAGGGATCGCGACGAGGTGGGCTTTTTCATTTTACTGTTTTATTGTCTATCGTACACCGCAGACATTTGTTTTCTTTATCGGCTGGACCAAATAATGGGAAATAAAGTTAATGGCGGCTATGTGATTTATTGTGGTTTGAACATACGATACTACAGAAGTTATGTGTAACCCTTTCATAATAGTCATGATTTTTTATAGTACTTCTACCTGTTACCGAAATTCCCACTTGTTTGTAAATTTGGTGGTAGCTTTAATAAAATTATTCGAAGTATAATGAAACATTATCTACTTACCGTTTATTAAAACATAACATAGATTGAGGATAAAATATTGTGGTGCTGCCTAATGAGCTGCAACATTGTCAAATAATTAATAACCTCAAACAAAATCTCTTTAAATATCGAGACAAAGAATTTTGCGCGGTCGGCCCGACAGCACGGTAGCTCAATTGGAAGATCAGTTGGCCCGGTAAGCCAGAAAGATGCTGGTTCGAGTCCAGCCCGTGCGCAATTTTTGATTTCCGATTTCATCTTTAAGAATTCAAATATGACACTGTGAGTGTTAAGAAACATTCTAAACCATATGCCAGGTATCATTAAAAAACTGCTAAGATTTTTTTTAAAGATGTTTCCGTATAACGGAACGTCGTAAACCGCCAAGTTGACTCCCGTAGTCAAATGACTTTGTCATGTAGCGCGAGTCAATCTGCAGCGCGTTAAGAAGGAATCGACAACAGTTTTACGAGGTACTTGGCGGTTAAAATTACAGGGGTGACGAACTTTACGAGCCGAGGTGACGTCTTGCAGCACTCGCGGTGATGTTATCGGATTTGATGCTAAGTTGTATCTTATGGTAACCTTTGTTTAATATACTGCACGAAGGAATTGAGACCTGGGGCTGAACTAAGCTACTACGCCTATTATTTTGCTACTACTACGAACTACTATACGCTACGAAGCTGCAGAAAAGATTTTAAGAACCTCGCGTACTCGGAAAGTTTGACATTTTGACTAATGGTGGTGGATGTTACAAGTACTACCTACCTAGTACGTACATACTAAGTATAGAACAATTACAAGAATAACAAGTGATTGACGTGCAATTTGACTTAGGTTTCTTTATTATTACTTTTACTACTTACTGAAATCAAAGAGCAGACTCCACAAATCCTGGCATGTCGGTGACTACAAACTACGAGTGCTACGAATGTCAGACGGGCAACGCTACAGACGTGCTACAATGTTCGTTTAGTTAGATGATATGTCATAGTAGGTAAATGATGTTAGGCTAACTTGCGCATGATGATTTAAACCATTTAAATCTTATTTCTGTCTCCGTCAGTACCAAATAAACTGACAGTGACAGAATTATAATTTAATCCAGGTTTACGCTAATCCTGGGTTAAATCGTCATGCGCAAGTGGGCCATAAGATTATTCAATTATTAAACGTTTAGACATATCCCTTTAAATCATTTTTTTTAATATCTAATATTATATTCGTACAGTAGAATATTATTAATCCTCTTTAACCTCTTTAAACTCTTTAACCAATATGATAAAAATTACAATGTTCTATCACACATTTCACAGTATTTTCAAAAGTACTTCGCAGTTAACGCACAAATCGTAATTAATTTTGACTTTAGAAATAATGCTTACATGTTCTAAGTAATGTAAATTTTACAAATCGCATTTTTTTTATAATATGCGATGTCAAGCATATCTTAAGAATCGGTCAAGTCAATCATCATAATGAACAGTAAAACTTGACAACAGAATTCTGTTTTAAAAATTCTACTACTACAACAACACACACTGTTCAAATCTAAGCACAATACAAGTAGATTATATTGACCTAGAGTTTTAACAAGTGATTTGAAATCCCTCAGTATACGTATTCTGCCAGATATACTCCCAATTTAATTCATGTATCGGAATATAAATATTTTAATTGGTAATTGGCACTACAAAATAGCATGGCGTTACAGAAATATAATGCTACTTTATAATCTAAGCGACGTCAGCGACTACGAATGGCTACGGCTGCTACAAGTATTACAGGTGCTACGAATATGTATTCTACCAGACACACGACCAATCTCACATATCAATCAAAATAATCAATTGAAATAAAGGATTTTGCATATTTTTCGACTATCAAATATCTACATAGGTAATTCATCGTTAAACACTGGGATATTCTTAAATCCCAGTGTGACATTATAACAAAAGGTATAAAAATGTTTGTTTACAATATTCAACAAAACATTAGATTTATTACTATTTCACATTTCAAGTAAATAAATAAATCGAATCGCACTTTAAGAGAGAAAAGACCACATAAATCTGTGACGTCAGCGACTACAAACGGCTACAGCCGCATAATGTTACACGCGCTACTAAATATGTACCTATCCATTT
This sequence comes from Pyrausta aurata, assembly GCA_963584085.1. NCBI lineage: Eukaryota > Metazoa > Arthropoda > Insecta > Lepidoptera > Crambidae > Pyrausta > Pyrausta aurata. The sequence continues at coordinate 8,566,843 of OY757271.1, read as the reverse complement.
CATTAGTCGCACTCACTATTAAATTGACAGTATTTTTATAATGCAAATCGAATGGAACTACATAAATCTGCGTCGTCAGTAACTACGGCCGACTACGGTTGCTACCGGTGTAGCAAGTGCTACGAATGTGTATTTCAACAGACAAATATTTTACATAATAATAATTAAACAATAGTATAACTAACTACATATTCGTTATTTGAATCGAAACGCACTTAAAGGGGGATTGCATAAATCTGCGACGTCAGCAACTACGAACGGCTCGGCCGCTACGAGTGTTACAAGTGCTACGAAATGTGGTAGCGGCGAGCTCTGCGAGGCTCTTACCGCGTGCTCCGCTGTATATTTTGGATGGAGATTTGAAAATTGAACCATAGTTATGGGACATTGCCCAATCTCTTTGGATAGATGTTTTCTCTGAATAAGTCATCAGTGCTCGCATCCGCAAACATTAATGAATATTATTCACTAATTTTGTAGTAATATACATAGGTTTAGTATTCACTAGTGCAAAGAAGAATGGCGTCAACTGTTTAGCAGGGCAACTTAAACTGTATAAAAAATGTAACCATGAAAACGAACGATGTTTAGCTTTTTTACTCAATACACATGATACATCAGGGGAAATATTTTTAAATAAAAGATCTAATCAGCTGTCCATAATACGATCATAGCTAGTTCCACGGAGAAAAATTACGTTATCGCGGTTTATTTAAAGTAAGTAATTGCACAGGTTTACGAGCCCTGCTTTACTGTTCTCTCAAAGAATATGATAGCTGCCACGAAGGGGTACGTAACATTCACAGGCACTTCAGACTTTATGATTCTGGCGTGTGATTTTGTGAGAAACCTGATACTAAAGCTTACACATACCACCTTGTGTAGGAAGAATAAATAAATAAATAACGTACATTATTCCTGTTAGCCTGTTATTTAAGATATCCTGTATCATTATTGGTGTAATAAAGCATTTCTATATCCATATAATTCTATAGATACATTTGCCAAAAAATTGCCTTATACTTTATATTATATATTGTTTCTAGATTACTGAATTAATATACACAACAATAATAAGGGAGTTTATTAACGTTTGGTTAGCTAGTCTAGTTCATCAGGGATTACTGAGAGGTGTTATAAAAATCTTGGTAGTTCATAGTACACACTTATCACTGAGTATTCTCTATTTTTGAATCACTCACATCAATATTACGAGTGATTTTCGTTCGAAAATCAATTAAATAAAATTCAACTAAATTTACGCACGTATTTCCCGCTACCGTGTGGATTTCAACTAATTTTACTCGAAAGTTGAACATAAATCAAAGGGCCCAAGTAACCTAATAATGTTAAGTTGGTTAAGGTAACTGGTAGGTCAAATTTTAATACGGGAGGAAATGACTTACTATTAATAAAAATCCACTTGGTAAAACGTGGGGAAAACATTATTCTCCGCTAGTATTTAAGGGTATCTAAAGCTGTTCGTACCAAGCGCTTTTCTGGAGGCCGATTCTAGCGGCATTCGAACTTTTTTCGTGTGGTAATTCAATTGTAAGTTTAACCGTTTTACCTAAAAAATCAAGTAAAATATCTTCACGTAAAAAAAATAGCGCACGAACTAAACCTAACTGCATAGATATCGTGACCCCGAGTTATCAAAAAATATTTTTTTTTTCGCCAAAGTAAATTCGATCGGTGAACTTTTTTCGTATACGAATTGCACGAGAATTGGCCTTCTGACTCCTTTCTAATGCGTGCAGCTAGAGAGTGGAACTCGCTGACTGCTGAAGTTTTCTTTCAGGAATAATTATGACCTAAGCCTCTTTAAGGCAAGAGTGAATGGGTTGCTACTAAGCAGATGTGCACCACCTAGACCTCTAGAAAAATATTAAATAATAAAAAAAATGTATAATACACTTTCACAGCATACTATGATATTTATTCACAAAGTACATTAGAAAAATTCTACTTTTTACTTATTGAAGCCTTCGGTTCACCCTTTAAAACTTCAAATCAGGAGGCCGATTCTCGCATGATCGAACTTCGTTTCGTGTGGTAATTCGATTACGAGTATTACTGCATTACCGCAAAAAATCAAGTAATGTATACACGTAAAAAAAACTACCGCACGAATGAAGTCAAAATGCACGGATAAAGCAATAACTGTATTTTCTGCACTGCACGAGAATTGGCCTCCAGATACAAATTTTGAAATTCACGAGTTATTTACTTTTATAACGGTTTGTTTGATACACAATCAATAAATATAAAAAATCAGTCAACAGACAAGTGCAGTTTTTTTTAACTGTTGCTAATTTTGGTCACAAAATACCTACTCAATGTTATTACGGGTCAATATTAACATTACGATACATTATTCATGTAAGTACGATGTTATTCGCTTGTAATTTATTGCCAATGATTTTATTTTGACCAAATAAATACGTTTTGACGACATTATTTCGATCCTCATAAATATTTACGTTTGTCCGCAAACAATTAACTGATTGGTCAAACTTTCTTGTCATAAACTGTTTGATGATAATATGCTTAACTGAAATAAAAAAAATATTATTGATAACTTCACCAAAATTATAATTCATCAAGTTATAAAAAAAATAACTCGCGTAGCACGCACATTCACAGCGTTTAGGACGCCTAGCGCCATCTATTGTAATTAGTAGTACAACATGTCATTAGATGTACACTTTTATTTGAAAAATAAAAGCTTTCATGTCAAGTCCCAATGCGTGAACCTGTTAAATAAAAATACACGACTGCAAGTAAAAATAGAATAGTCGTTGTAACGGTGAGAAGTTTTATCTGACACTAAACCTTTCTCGATGGTAGCAACAACACGACGATCGGACGACGTGATCAAAACGTCTGTAAAAACCGATGAAAACGAAAAAGATAACGTGAATGCCCGTTGAATGGCCCGCGAGGTGAGCGCTGCACTTTCACGATTAATAAAACGAAAAATTAAACGACGCGTTAGAAATGAACCATCGGCGATAGTTCCTATTAGCGTCGGCATTCAGCGCAGCGCTACCGTCGCGACTCCAATAAGATTAGTTCCGCTACTCGACGCCGCAATATGTTGGCAGCACTGTCAGTCTTATTAGAAGGTTTAGATATTTTTTGTACCAGTAAAATAAAAAAATACTAAGATTTAGGGTTTAAAAAAATGTAGAGATGTAAACCTTATTTTTGTGTTTCTTATTTAATGTAAAATAAGGCATATTTATAAGTATTCAATGATTGAAAATAGCACAAAACGTCACTGCTTTGAATGAGGTAAAGTTTGAAACATATTTACAGATATTGAAATAATATACTCTCGCTAGCAGATATCAGCTTAAATGTTTAAAATATGTCTATAAAAGATACAATTTAAAAATGATTATTTAAATAAATCATTATGTATTATCGACGCTGTTCAAATCATACACGTCCGAAATCGAGCGCGTGCCAAAAAAGTATTGAAAAGCGTCGATCACATGATCGGTCGACAGATCGAAGCGGGTCAAGCACAACAGGTGAGTTGCGGAGCGCATCAACTAAAAAATAAAATATCGAAATGCGAAAAAATAATAAAAATCGGCAAATATAGTAAATTGAAAAAAGAATAGCGGCGTCCTTGTCTGGCAGGCGGTTCGGGGGATATAGGGGTCCCGCTCGGGGGTGCGCGCACGTGGCGGCAGGGCTCCGGCGCCACATCCCGTCGCGGCCCGCGCCGTCCGGCTGCGTTGCCCGTAACCTCCGAATGACCTCATTTTTTTTTCTCCAATGTAAATATTCGGCTCTTTTGCCGCATAGTCTATAAGTGGTATTAAGTTCCTTCATCGCGTTCCATTTTTAATTTTCAATCGTCACAAAGGACTCTCCAAATTGACTTCAGTGAAGACTTTAATTCAGTGTACAATATTTTTGTGAAACAAACTGTTTTAAGGACTCATTACGTTGCGGATGTTTGTAAAAATTAGCAGCTAAGTTCGCGGAACCTTTTGACTTTTACGGAACTTTTTGTGGTGGATGCGGAGGTGAATTTTTGAATTTTTCGAACTTGTGTTTTATTCCTAGTGTTTGCGTCTCGGCCGAAGAATATATTCCATCATTGTAAAAGGTAATTTGTGGCAATCAAATAATTTTGTAGAGAAGTTTCTTGTTTATTTTTTGCTTACCATTATTATTTGCAATATCACGAAGTTCAGCACTGCAAATAAATAAAACATTCTCAATATCCATTGGCCCGCGAGAAAAAGAAAAATTGAAAAGAAAATAGTAAATGTGAAAAAACACTTAAGAATTAAAAGTGATAAAATTTTAAACAAGTGTTTTTTTTTTTTTAATGTACGTATTTAAATAAATATTTCGGTGTTTTTTACTAATAGGTACGAGTAAATATTTCAGACGCTTACATCTAACAAGATTTCTGACGGTTTTACTAATTTTTCCAAAAGTCTTCGTAAAATAATTCCGTTTAATAAATAAAAAAATATACCCGTATTTTTAATCTGTATCTGGATTATTAATAAAATAAGTGAATTTAAAACCGCATTCAAAAGCATTAAAAATCATTGGTAAACAATTATTGCGAAATGTCAAATTTTAGGGTATCGTATCTAAATATTACAATGTGATGCGCTCACATTGAACAACTATTACTAGCGTATGGAACATCAACTCGTAGTACAAATCATAATTCGAAATTCAAATTTTCAAAGAAAACGTTACAATCTTGTCGTCGTTCTTGCGACAAATTTTTTGCTTAGCATAGCTTCTCTACACGTCGAGTAATAACTCACTGTGCCTAAGAGATCTAACATCTAACAAGTAGCCGTCGTTTTTCTACATGAATTAATTTACTGCACTCCTTTCAACGAATCTAAAACTGCTGAAAAACTCTTGATGCTTCTCGATGGAGTTCATATTTAATATTTTCTACAAAATCACAAAATCATAAATTAATTAAAGTGAAATAAAAACAAGTAACACGCACACCTCCTTAATTTGGTTGAGTATAAATAAGATCAAACTTTTTGCTTGCAGAATATAATAAGTAAATTACGTAAAATTGAAATCTAGGCCGTTGTTTTTTATGTTCAGGCACAAATATTTCGATACTTTGTTAAGTTCATTTCTTTACTTTTCCATTAAATAAAATGAAGATCAAAATATTACAGTATGTACGATTTTTATATTTCTTAATAGTAAAATGTGCCGCGCGTTTTCTTCCAAGATCAACAATGAGTTTGTACCATCTATCACAATCTATTTTACTGAAACGAAAACAAAAATTAAAATGAAACTTATACAGAATACGAATCCGAATCCGAAATATTTGAACAAACAGACGAATCACGGAGATTTTCAGAAACAGTCTCTACAATCTTAGATCTACAGATTCCGAAAAATCTAAACAAAACAGACACCACCTAAAATGTCAGGAAAAAAGCATAAGCGTTATTGAAATCATCAAAATAAAATCGAAAAGCTACAGAAATCTGAAAGACACTGACTGACTCTATCGAAAATATCAGCAAATAAACGCATCAAGGGTATATCAGCGCAGCATCGATACAGTCGCATCTCGATTGTCCACTTAAAAATCGAAGACTCGTTAAAAATCCGGGGTCGTCGCCCCCGGCAGCTGGACTGCGGGATAAAAGAATCATTTAAAACAGCGACGCTGGACCGCGGACGCCATCTTGGAAACAAAAAAATGGGGTGTCATTTCACGTCATTTGTCTTTTTTTGAACTCGTCTCGAACACTATTTGATGACATCAATGTATAGTGTACTCGTATTTAATTTTTTTTAAATGACAATGTTTTTTTTAATAAGAATTCAAATGCGACAATTTAATTTTTGTTTTTTTAGTGTCTTGTTTCATAAACAAACTTAAAATTATAAATTGCACTTGTAAAAAGCAATCGTTTCAGACAAGGATTCGAACCCTGTGTCTTACGCTATAATGATACTACGATGTTGAGAGAGTAATCTCGCAACATTGATGAGGTGACACAGCCTACGCGTAAAACACTTGCAAATTTCAACAGGATTGCCAAT
>OY757271.1:8479565-8560571 GCA_963584085.1 Pyrausta aurata | reverse complement strand
TTTTGTACTATTATGTCACAGGTAATAATACAGATTTTTGCTATTTAGTGTACAACTTTTTATTTTTCTTTTGTTTACCAAGTGTACTTTTTATTAATAAAATTTTTTGGTTGATTTTTGTTTTCTTTTTATTTGAATTTATCCTTACATCTTATTGTTGTTCTTTCTGCTTACCGTAAGAAGACTGATGAATGCCAACTTGAACTTTTTCCGCTCTGTATACTTATTAAAAACACGAAGGCTCACGCTCTTAATAAAACATGAAGAATGTTATATTTTGTGATCACCCATTTTAATTCGTTACGTACTGTAAAAATCATTGTTAGGCATTCTGCAACTTATGTATATTAGCAAGAATTTTCTTTCAAGAAAGTGCCATTTTTGTTTTCAAAAATACTACATCCTAATAGTTGTGCAGAAAAAATATTTTATGGCCACCTATCCGACTTTTAATTGGTGTCAATTAGAGATGTGCCGACTATGACTTTGGCCGACTAGCCGACTGGCCGACTAGTCGGCAGCAAAATGGCCGACTAGTCGACCGACTAGTCGGCTAGGCCGATCATTACTTTCGGCCGATCTTTTCTTTCAAAGTGCACATAAAACAACTTCCTATTTCTAGGTTGTAGTGTAAAGTAAACCTACCTACTTATTTCTAATATTTTGTTAAAAAAGTTTGTTGATCCAATTGATACTTACTTACTATACTTAGATACTTCTAGTATTGTTTTATTTTATTAATTTTGAGATTGAATAACTTGGGGATGTCAAAGGCAGAGTTCCTATTTAAATTTGCTACCAATTATTAAATTGTATTATAAACTGAAACTGTGATTCCTATAATAAAAAATAACAATAATAAAGATACAACTTCATTCCAATCACTCCATTTTTTTTTAAGCATATTAACATGAGTGAAAAGCGGGCCGACTAGTCGGCGGATTTAGCCGACTAGTCGCCGACTACAAAAATGGCCGACTAGTCGGCTTTACCGACTAGTCGGCGACTAGTCGGTACATCTCTAGTGTCAATCTTAACTAAAAACTGAAGTAAGAGCAGAATATCAGATTTCGAACGAATTCCATCGAGTGAGGGGTTCCTCAGAAAATAGGGTATAGCAACACAATAGATTCAAAAGGATACAAGAATAGATCCGGTTTGTCCACTGCTATAAAAATATTATAACTTTCTTAGAAGTAGGGATTCAATGTTGATAATACATAGGGTGGCTGATGGAGCTGATATGGGCTAAAAGCAGTTATTATTTCTTAATGGCTGAATAAGTTGATTATTTTATAAATCTTCTGTAGTTTCATCATGTTTAAACTGTGTACATCATTGTATTGATAGTGGAAATAAAAATGTTAAGAAGACGGGCGATCGTTATAAGGCACCGGAGCTTTATTTTTGAATCACTCGCGTCAGTACGACAAGGGATTTTTATTCGAAAATCAATTTAAAAATTCAACGAAAATCACGTGAAATATTGAAACAAATACTATTTACAAATCGAATTTTTTTAGTCACTTTTGTTTGGATTTGATACGGTTTTCATTCTAAAATCAAAAATTTGACAACGAAAATCACACGACATATTGAGAACAGTGATTCAAAAATAGGAGTAATGCAACTTACGAGTATTAGTTGGCGCACATTTAGATATGATATAAAACCCTAAGGTAACAAGTAAGTATACCTAAAAACTATTATTTCCACAATTATGGATAAGTTAAATACTAAAACCTTTTAATCAAAGACTAAAACAGTTTTTTATTCTTAAAAAAAACCGGTTAAGTGCGTGTCGGACCCGCGCACTGAGGGTTCCGTGCCACCCTTAACTGAATTCAGGGTCCACTTACTTTCACTTAACGAAAATATCACAATATATTGCGACAGCAAAAATAACTTTGTTTTTCATAGTGTTTGTATGAAAGACAAAGTTATATTTGCGGTTGATAAAAATGTGCAATATCTCAAAAACTACTGGTTCGATCTTCTTCAAACCAATTTTCGTTGCAAGTTTTTGTTGAGATCTACATCATATATTTTTTTCAAAATTTTCACTTTCTTAGTTCAAAAGTTAGAGGGGGGGGGACGCCCATTTTACCACTTTGGAAGCGTCTATATCTCAAACTTTACACTTTTAGATAAAATGGTTTTAGAAACCTGAATATAATTTTAAAAGACCTATCCATAGACACCCCACACGCATAGGTTTTAGTAAAAAAAAATTTTTAGGTTTTAGTTTCATGTATGGGAGCCCCCCCTTAAATTTTATTTTTTTCTACTTTTTGTATCTGAATCGGAAAGCGGTGAACAAAATACACCTACCTACCAAGTTTCAGCTATGTGATGCTTATAGTTTTAGAATAAAGTGGCTGTGACATACGGACGGACAGACAGACAGACAGACAGACAGACAGACAGACAGACAGACAGACAGACTTGACGAAACTATAAGGGTTCCGTTTTTTGCCATTCGGCTACGGAACCCTAAAAATTGTGGTAGCAAATGAACTTTACCCGCTGCATATCTAAAACTAGAATTATTGTTGCTTCAATATAAAGATGAAACCATTAGGAAGATTTTTGAATTAAAAAATGGGGATGTGCTCATATGTATAGAAGGGCAATACTTATGCCAAAAAAAGAGGAGTACGCTCAGAGAGCACTGTACATAACACATTTAAATTGATAGAGTAGGTAAAACTTGTTATAATTTATTCACTCAGAGAATACTATTATTATGACGTATCCAATTTTGACAGAAAACCTAAGGGAAAAACGTCAAAGTCAAGAAGTTTGACATTTCTTCCATAAATGTTGTGACAAATTGAAAACGTGAAAATAGCATTCTCTGAACGGCTATGCTATAGTAATTCAACTGCCGCCAGATGCAGTCATGAATGCCAAACAAAAAATAAAGTAGTGGACTCTATAGTTCTATTCATTAAGATGATATATTTTTCACTTTATTAATTACTTTGAAATTCAGATTATGTTTCTTCTTACATGAGATGGGCATAACATTATGAATCAGGTGTAGGCTTTGGAAGGTTTGAGCGTGTGTATGCGTTTTATATGCATGACATCAGTACAGCAAGCTTTAAGAAAAATTCAAATTTTTCACTATTTAAATGTTACAAGTACAATAAATACATACCTACAATGATTTTGTAGGTAGGATTAGTTATTATGAGCGTTGCGCTCATTGAACTTACTATTACTAGCGTATGGAACTGACATCACGAACATATTTTGTGCTTCATGAATTGACGACACGGTCATCAACTCATAGTACAAATTCATAATTCGAAATTCAAATTTTAAAGAATACGTCACAATCTATACGTCGTAGTAGCAGCTTAGTAGCTTCTCTATACGTAGTAGTAACAACTCACTGGCTGCGCCTAGCAAAACATTCGCAGCAACGAATTTTATGGGGCATTGCCGTTAAGCCCTTGACAGGAAATTTAGTTCGGGGACAAGAAGCTTTTCGGGGACAAATTGTGCATTTTGAAATATCATCTAATGCTAGATTATAAATATCATAGTTCGATCATATTTATTGACAAAACATTTGTGATTAATAGAAAAATATTAAATAAATCGTTACTTTACACACACCGTATTTTAGACACAAATATTTTACACAATATAAAATGCCTGTTTCCAATCTATTATTTATATTTATTTAAAATTGAGCGCCATCTGATGTCGCACGACGGCATTTCTTGACAGTATCGTCAATGACTGGTTGGTTCAATGGACGCAACTTAGTTCTCGGTTTTGAACTAGATGGCGCTTCAAAGCGTCGCAAGCGCAAGCATGCTTTACAGTTGTATAATTTAGTAGATAGATGGCGCTAGCACAATGATTTGTAAATGCATGTACCCAATATAGATGGCGCTAGTGTTGAAATATAGCAAACTTGTTTAGTATGCATGATATTTTATAGAGGGCAGTAGACGTTTGTATTCCATATTTTTAGTAGTGATTAATACAATAGATAAAATATTTTTAGGAAAACTAATATTTAGGATCCTTACCATGCCCGTATTCGTAATGATCGCACAAATAATTTTTCGTATTGAAAATATGTATTTTATTTTATTTACTCCGTTAGTCCACCGCCGCATTCGTATGCGGAATGTGACATTGGCATACGCTATGTCTCGCTCTAATCTAGCTAGATGTGATAATTGCATCCTTGTCGGTATCGCTTCCGCTTGCGAAATCGTTGATGCACTAACGCCGTTAAGACTGGCATAAAATAGGTTACTAGCATACTGACGCTTTGGGCAACTGTAATTCTGTATGTTTGCTGTTAAATAAATTAAATTATAGGATAATGAATGAAATAAAAAAGTTGCAATTACATAGCTACATACATTTTAAAGTTATTTGAGTACAGATAATCGTAGACGTAAACTTTAGAGGAGGTTCCCAAGATGTAGGAGGTCTCTAAGATTGCAGCCTTTGTAGGCGTACGTAAGATTGGGTGGGAGGTGATTCTAACTCGTAAGAAAGTGGGAGGGGCAAGACGTAGGCGGGCGGCGCGATTGGCTGGAGTGCTTAGGGGACGACTTAGAAATTAGATGTAGGTAGAGTTTGTTATTTAGTTGTTTTACTAAGGTTAGCGAACAAATATGGTTATGTAACAGTTGCAATGCAGTTAGTTGTGAGTTAGTGATACCATTTCAATTAGATTTGGCATCTTAGTCTCCATTTGCAGTTCATAAAAGTATGACTTATGTTATTGACCATAATTTTTCTAAACTGTATAAAAGTCGACGAGTGCTACCAATAAAGGTTTAAGGTACCTACATAAGAAGATGATTTTAATATTGCGAGTTATTTTATTCCGAAATAAGAAACATTTTTAAATACACGCTAGTTAACTTATTCGAACTACTTTAATTAGTCATACTTACAAAATGGGTCACGGTTCTCAATTTACGGTATCATAATATTTTATTTCGTTACTACATTATAAAATCATCTGACGCCACAAAAGTTAAGATCAGATAATGAATAATTTCAAATCATGACCAACTAATAGTATTTATGACAACGAATTCAAAAATAAAGCTTATTGGTTGTATGACATGATAAAGTTTGATTTCATTTCAAATCGTCAGTACCTTACGATAAGTTAGAAGTACCTTTAAAAACGTGATAGCGCACGGCAAAGTCCGTAAGAAAGTGGGTGGCGCCCAAGGAGCAACATCGGCGGGGGCGGGCGGCCGCAAGACGTGGGCGGGGCGTAAGTTTGAGGCCGTATCGATCCCGATCAAACTTCCAACTTTCACATGTTTCATACCCGGCCAGAGATAATGTAGAACTGTATGTGTTATTATCTGATAGATAGACAGGGTGACTTTTTAATCATAGCAAAGAAAGGATTCAAATAACTTATGTTAATACTAGAAATCCTAGGCAATCTAATTTTAATTGAATTTAATTATTATGGGTAGGTAGGTATTTGGTGAGGATATACGACCTTGTAATGCACAGGCGAGTAAACGATAATGATGACGATGTTACGACCTTGTAAAGTACCTAATTCATCTCAGTACTGCGTTTCTGGCTGATTCAAGCACACCTACATATTCCAAACCTACTATACCTCTAGCATTTCTCCAAAACCAACTTAAAATCAGTTTATAAACGTCTCCTAATATTAATTTCAGACTTCCCGCATCCGACATCGGAGGGAGCTACCGACTGGCGACATAACCAACATCTAGATTTTAGGTAAGTTTATTATCTATAATAATAATTCTCCGTATTCTAATAAGGGTCTGTTTCACTGTCTACAAAAAAAGCATTTTAACCAACGAAAAATTCAAACATGGAACGTCATATCGTTTGATATATCTGGCAAATAACGCTAACAATGACTAAAACTTATGCTACGCAACCTACTTGTTTCGTTCTGATGAAAAGACCAAGAGTTATTTACCTATTATTTTGTAGGACAATTGGGTAGTTTCATAAAATCAAGAATTTCCAAAATTTTATATTTAAAGAATAATATTCAAGACCTAGATGATAATTCTTTTTAATAGGCACAATCTTGATTTTTAACAGCCTTTGTATATCGTAAAAACTGTAATATTAGTTGAACACAGAAAACAATGACGTCATAGTTTCGAATCACCATACTTACAGCCTTACCACAAATAATTAAACTAGGTTTGGACAACTGTTTAAATATAATATGGCTAGTTTAAATCAACGTCAATCAAGTCAAATTACACAAGGACGACATACATTTCTCTTTAGCAACATAACATTTAAACAGTAGTTCAAACGTTGTTTATTTATTTGTGGTAAGGCCGTTAATATTTGTAAGAGTAGCATTTTGACAAGTCAATCAAATGTTACTCAATGATTGAACAGTGTCAACTAGCTTTATCCTTTTATTGTTTTCTTTCAAATGTAATTTACAAATCTTTCCTCAACTCGCAAAGACCGTCCTATGTTGTATCAGCGGATGTGGTATCGCGCGGATGCTGCGATAACGTCTCAGATAGCATGCGCAGGCGCACTTGAAGTGGTGGCCAAGGGACACCGGAGATCTATGTGTGCGTGACCAGCGACTGTCAACACTTTAAAGCGGCCTTTTTTAATGTACAAGTTTAACGTCCTTGGTCACAAAGCCATACAGACAATCATCATTTAACATAAAAATTCAATATTTACACTTATCACTGAAAATAACACTAAACTAGCCTAACCTAACCTAATGCATTGGAATGTGATGCAATGATTTCAATGCTCAACAAGGGAGTTTAGCACGGGTATGGCGATCCGAATCAGAAGACTTTATTTCCCACTTTGTTTTAAGTGCTTTCTTCAATAGCACAAATTATAATGATGATTCCAACACAAAACCACAATAATTTACTCGAAAAAACCAATTACTTATAATGAAGAAACAAAATCCATCATCCTCTTTTCGTTTCCCGCGCTAAACTCTTGATTCTGAGGCCCTGCCTTGTCTGACATCCTCATACTTTTTTTTAAATTTTGTGCAATGCACACTTCGGTACGGAAGGCAAAGGAGAACCACCACAATTATCTTCCTTAATCTGGAGTTTTTATATTAAAAAACTCCTCCGACAAAAGCTTAGCTCTTGAATTTGATGATTATGATGGATGATGTAGGTACCTTCGAAGTGGATAAAGTGATAAAATCTGACTGATTCCCTCTGAAAATTAACACGTTCCGGGACAGTGACCGCCTACAGGCGTGAAAACAATAAAACATCTATTGTGTCTGGAACAGTGTCCCGGAACGTGTTAATATCATTTAAATTCTTCCAAAAACCCATGGTTTTAATTTTTATACCTGGATTCAATTTAAAGAAACAACTGGGTAACTACCTAATCTTTATTTTGCACCAGCAATTTACATTTGAAAATTTTTTCTGTATTGCAATTGATTTTGAGAAAGTGTTGAGAACCACTGACTCTTATTATCGCAAAGTTCTCATGCATTGCGACAAATTATCAAATAACCTCTATTCTCGTACTTGTGGAAATATACTGCCACTATAAATAACTTAACGAATAAATACCACTCCTCCTTTTTGTCTTGTTATATTTCTTAATGCCATGTTACTGATTTTCTATTCTTATACAGGGTGTCCCGTAAGTAGTGGTTCAACCGAAAACCGTAGATGGATTAGGTCATGATCTATCAGATTAGGCCAACATGAGTTAAGAAAAGTCTCATGGTTTAAGAGATATTCAATAATTTATATATTTTTCAAAAAATTTGACTTACGTCACTTAAGCACCTTGTCACCATTATTTAAATACTGCCCGTAATGTAGCACTGTTATATTTTTTTGTAATTTGCATTAAATTTAGAAGTTTTTAAGCTGAGAAAGATGTGATGGTTAAATGTCGTTCAATATTAACGATTGTGCGGTTATGAAGAAGAAATACTTTACCAAATGTCAGAACGGCTATTTTAATGATCATTAAGTTATTTTTTAAACATTGACAGAGAAATAAATCTATTGTTTACATTTGTATTGAGGGCCTTAAAACGTTGAGTAAAAGTTACTTTTCTAAACTAGCAATCCTTTTCAAAGCTAGCAGAGTATGTCAAGTCAACTAGTCGAAACATCACTGCTCCAGCGATTGTGTCCGCCATCTTAAGTTTTTAACCGCTCGTCTCACTAATGGAGAGGCTGATGCTGCCGTTTGTGCCTTTTAAACTGTCTTTTTGCTTTACGGAGGTTTTATTTTGTGGTAATGACTGATGACGTGGAGGGAAAGTAGAGCTATCTCTATGTAAAAGAGTTTTGATGATAAAGGATCTGGGCCCCTATTTTTGAATCACTCGCTTGGATATGGCGAGTGATTTTCGTTCGAAAACGATTTTTTTTCTATGACTTTTGACACTACGTCGAACGAAAATCACTCGCCATCTTGAAGCGAATGATTCAAAAATAGGGGCCCTGGAGCTCTATTTTTGAATCACTTGCTTGGATATGGCGTGTGATTTTCGTTCGTAAACGAATAAAAAATCAACGAAAACCACGCGAAATATATACGTGAGTACTCACAAAAATTAGCAATGATTTTTGAAATCCTTCCTGTGTAGATTACAACTGGTTTTTATTCCAAAATTCTACTTTAATCAATGAATATCACACGCCATCTTTACGCGAGTGATTCAAAAATAGAGCTTCTGCCTGATAGCTTGAGGATCTTAATGTCTTTCCTCGAAAATATGATTTTGGTTTATTAAAATAGTACTACTAATACTTTAATTATCATCGATCCTAGCAAAAGTGTGAGAGTGATACTCACAACTACCTTTAAAATACTTAACGTTTTAACTTTTAATCAATACATTACTTAATTTATTTGTTTATTTTATTATATCAAGGCTCACAGAACAAGTTACAATCATAGCATAGCGATATAACTCTGTCATAGTATAATGCACTCTATCATAGTTTTAAGTCCATTAAAAATCGTTTTACCTAGCAAACTATGCTTAAAACATTATGTTTGAATCTGCAGCGCAATCTTAGTTAGCGTTTTCATTTTATCCCCCACACAATATTAATACACCAACAAAGGCCTAGCCTAAGTATAAATTAATCTAGGCTATTCATCTTTGACGGTATTTCGAGCGGGAAATTTTTATTCATAAACGCTGAAAAATGAAGACTTTCGACTAGCGTAGGCAAAGGCATACAATAACCCACTAACGAAATTAAAAACCTCATACAGCCGTCCGAATGCACGTAGAATCATTACTTAAACTCCATCTTTTTAAATGCTGGCTGGATAGTGAATGCACGACCCTTGAAAACGGTTTAGAAAAAAAAGAAAGCACACGCATCGCGTTCCATTGTACGCAGACACGGTGAAGGTGGATCTCATTACGGAACGTTCGGAATTAAGAACGCGATGAAGGGAGTCTTAGCGATCATTACAGGAACGGAACGCTGCCACCTTTTATGTTGGCAACGCTTTTCTGCCGTTCCTTTTTCGGTTTAGAATGTCGGTTATTCAGAATTTGTGTCGCAGTTCTAAGTTTGAATAAGATTTTTTATTTATTTTTTCAGTTTCAATCACTTTGACTTCTTCCGCGGATGAAACAAATGTCATCTACTATATAAAAATAAGTCGGGTTTTCCTCCCTGACGCTATAACTCCAGAACGCACGAACCGATTTCCACGGTCTTGCATTGGTTGGAAAGGTCTCGGGCTCCGTGAGGTTTATAGCATAAAACGGGGCCGGGGCGGGACGGGGCTGGGGGCGAAACGCAGTTCGCTGGGACCGCTAGTTGTGTTTAAAAAATATCATAACACTGATATTGGGAAGGGTTAGCAATAGCAATTTAACCGAATTAGATCTCGATTACACATCACCATTTGAAGGTACAATTTAGTCACTGGTTTTGTAATCGATTTCGATGCAAACCAAACATTGCACTAATTAATTAGGCTTTGTTTATCAAACACTAAACGCCGGAATAGGGCAATAGATATGGAAATAGTTTAGTCCTATCGATCGAACTTTGTGTAAGACTAGACTAGCGTAATCAACGTTAAGAATAGTTTTTGCTTCTTTCACATAGATTTGTAATGGTTGGTCGGGGCAAGTTACTTTATGTACTAGTGGTATTGAGTATGGGGCCTGACCAATAAGGACATTAAAGGGAGCTTCGTTAGCTCACTCAAAGTATTTTTTCTGCATGTGATCATTCCTACATCATAATGATCATGAGAATCAGTCTTTCATGAAGATAATACTTAAACACATACGATCGAACTGTACTTTGCACTATTTGTCATTGTCGCGCGACTTTCGCACTGGCCCTCAAAAGACGCTGCTAATTAGTTTCGCGTTAATGCGAAAACTTAGCGCGCGCCTTTCGCGAGTGTCGGCGCGTGAGGTGTTGGCGCCCAAGTTGCCGTGTAATCGCTTCAGTGACACATACGGATGATAATTACACCCGTAAGCTACGCGGTTAGAGATAAGCTTAAAGTCATAATGTATCGAAAAAAATATATATTAAAAAAACAAAAGAAAAATTATGGTAATTTTTTTCTTCTTAAGAAAATCTTTCTTTTATTTCCGATGGATGTCACTTTCTCAAGTAGGTATGTCTCTTGAAACCATATTGTCAAAAATAAAAACGTTGCAGTAAACCTTTTTTTTAAAACCGATAAACATTGTTGTAACAATGCTTAAAGACAATCTAAATGAGGTAGTGAGTGCTGTGATTTAAAACTGATAATGCAATTTTTAAATCTTATCAAGATCGTTTAAGAAGCTTTGTGTTTTAACTGCAAATTGTATTGCGTCCGTGACATTACATTGTTACCGTAATTTAATACAATGAGCTAATTTTTTATCAAGTATATTTTATTTATATACCAATTGCTTCAAGCAATAAGACCGCCTGAATTGTACTCCTATTTAAAATTTCAGATGCTTCTGTATTATTTATTGTTTATGGTGTGCAATAAAGTAAATTTGTTATTATTATTGCATAAAAACCGTAGCGTTTCCGCCCCGAGCTAGCGCCCGTATGTCACCGACCTTTTATATTTCGCGCCGGCCCGACTTGCGTCAACGCCACATTGTAAGCTTCCATTGTGGCGGAATGCTTAGAATTTCTTGAATAGTTTATCCTGTATTACAGGGGTTAAATTCTTCAAGAGTTCCCTGAAAATAGTGCGTAATTTTCTCTCATAACATCACACATGTAGGGTTTCTCGTTTTGTTGAGATATTCATGTAACAGATATGACTAGCGTAATCATGTGGTGGTTTTTATTTTGTGCTTTGGCAAGTAGCAAACAGTAGCAACAGTTAATTTAAAGTTGAATTTTTAATTTAAAGTCAGTTTTTCTTTACTTGACAATTATTTAAAACAATATATGTATAACTTTTTTATATCAGTGAATAAAATTAAATCGCTTGTATTTGGTTAAAGTTTAACGATAAATAACCAATGTAGTTTTACGTTTTACGTTTAAATTATTTTAAAATGGATAATTTCGTTAAAAAGAAATGTCAAGATTGTTTACTATTTTCGACTAAAAAAGAAAAACGGACTTTAAATAATAATTTGAATAAAACGAGCTGCAGATTACAAGTTTTAATAAAAATGTTATCGATATTCAAATATACTTTAGGCAAAAGTCTTCAATTCAATATAAATTATAATCTTTTTAATCTAATTGTTAAAGTAAGTAATTACTCAAATACATAATACCTCAGAATCTTATTAAATCTATAGCATAGACAATTAAGCCCAATTTACAAATAAAAAGCTATTGTAAGCTCTGGTCACCGCCCGTGACCGGTGGCCATTGGCGGAGCTTACTTCCGTTTCCTCTTCCAGTCGTGATGTGAAGGTATGCACCTGTACATAGTTGGAATTAGCGTTTGATGGTAATTATAGTGATTTTCTGTGGGAAAGATTTAAACAAAGTTTGAAGGGACATAAGTACTTATGCGGGTACTAATATTATAGATTGAATTTTCTAGAAAATATATATTGTTACTAAGCTTTTGTATTACGTACGAAAATCGAGTTGTAAACCTACAACACAATCGTTACATAAATAAATAAGACTCTGTCAAGCTACCTACCTAAGCTTGAACTCTTGAAAAAATCGAACTTAAATAAGTACGTTTTTTTTCAATACTACTAGTTTAAGTGATTTAAATTATGCTATTTACATTACTACATATTTAATTTATATATATTTTTTCATCTCAAAAAATAAATAATACTGACATATTTCATAGCAATTGCTGCTCAAGTAGCATCACCTTGTTGCCATGTCAAAAGTTACTGCACTTTCATACTGCACGCAGACGTCATGTTCCTTATTCTTGTACAATAGAGTCCAAAATTGTATATTACCTTGGATATACTAGGCCAGGTGCAAGCAAAGACAGATGGCACGGTAAGGAACAAAGGGCGCGTGGCCTATGTTTCAATTTATACGCTTAGGGTGTACTCGCAACTCGTTTTCATACAAAATTACTGCCTACTTATTTATTAACAGGTGAAAAGAAATAAGATAATGTATTAAAGCAGTGATCTGAGAGGGATTGATTTACAAACTTGTTTAATTTAAAGTTAAATTTAATTTGGAAACAGTCGTGTGTACTTTACGTAAAAGTTGAATTGATTAATTTTAAAGTAAAACAGTTTTAATTAAAAGTAGCATTTAAAATTATTATCGACTAAGTAGGTCTACATCTTGTCAAGTAAAAGAGACCTATTTATACATTACTTGTAAAAGGAGTCTTTCAAATTACATCACGGATAAAAAAATACCTTTCCACATTTTGACGTCTCAAAACAAAAAGGTCATCAACCCAATCACCAAAGCCGACACGAAAAAACAAAATCCTACACATCTTGGCGTGAAGGGGTGCGGGGCCAGGTGCCCGCGGCGCTTTCCCCCTCCCCGCCGCTGTCACACTAACAATATAATACTTATTATTACAACTCCTTATTATTTCTTGTTTTAATTGTGCCCCGACTTGGCTTTTACTCCTTTTGTGTTCGGTTAATGGCGTTTATTGTTTACCCTTTGTTAGCGCGCGCGTGCCGGCTGCGTCTGGAAGATCGCTCAGGTAATTTTTGCGGGATTCTGGTCACTTTTTTTTAATGAAAAGAATAAAAAGTATTCGAAACTGGTTGGCAATCAACGATTTTGGATAGCACAATAACTTAAAATGTAGACAATTTGATTAAGCAGTCAATTAACTGTTTTCTGAATAAAAAAATCACGAATTAGCAATCGTGTTATCTATCCAGTGAACACTCCTGCACTATGTAATGAATTCCATCTCAGTTAATTTTGAACGCAAGCAATCTCATTCACGGCGTTTCGTAGCAAGACGTAGTCAAGGTGCTACGACAACGTCTACGAGACAAGAATTCGTAGATCATCGTAGTTCTTCGTAGCAACCATAGGTTTAACTTTCAAAACTCAACTTTACAAATACGTTTTCCAACACTTACAAATAACGTATTTTGAAATTTAAAAACTTAGTTTTCTTTTTGCATATTAACAAACAGCTCATATAATATGATTAGATAAATAATTAAAGGTAATTTTGGTATACTCAATCTTAACTAACGATTAGACTTTTCTAAACTTTATAATAGCTACAAAACTAATGATGCAAAACACACCCGAATCTCAAGACGGGAAGTTAAATTGGCGCATTCCTCGTCACCGCACGACCGGCGTGTAGTGTTAGTGTAGTGTGTAGTAGTTATGTAGTGTAGTGGTAAGTCAAGTGACACAGGGACAGCCGGCCAACTTGTAATTAGTTGTGTGATCGAAGATTTATAGCAACTATTCGATGTTTGTGGGTCGGTGGCTTTGGAAGGTGGAAGAGATAAACGCAAACACTCGCGGGCGATTGTAATACTCAACACAGTTCTAATACTTAACTTTTTCTGTTTAAACAATGTTGCTTTCTTAAAAAACCGTGTAAGAGAATCGTAATTTGTGATTCTTTAACCCTCTTTCACCCACATTTTTTATTTATTGATTTATATTTTATTGCACGATCAAAATTTGTACAATAAGTGGACTTGCCGCTATATCACATTCTCTGCCAATCATACATTTGGGCTAAGCAGCAATGATCGGCAATATTTATTGTATGGAGGTTAATTGTTATTTAACATTTGTTATAGTTATGATTACTAGCCAATTAATTAATTAACGTTTCACGCAACTTAACCAGGAGATGCAATTAAGAAAAGTTAAGTAGTGTCAGATTTTACTAAAGGCTCGCAAGTGAGGTACACATCACTCTCAGAGGCTTTTTAATATGCAATAAGGGAACTTCCACAACCAAATTGATGATTGTTAATTAAACAAAACCTTAGGACGAGTACACACATTACCGCCAGATGGCCAGCAGTCCCATCTTGGTTGAGTCATGTCATCTCTTGTTACGGTTTCCGTGTACAAAAAAGGGTTAATTCAAAATCTATTTGCTTACTACTGGTTTGGTATGTTAACACAACTGTTTATTTTATTATTTTTTAATTTCAAATTATTTAATGTCGTTTGTAATAATTTAGACAAGAGCGAAGCTCTTTAGTTTAAGAAGAAGAAGTAATAAATTAACAATTTGGTAACGCAATACAACTAATAAATAAAGACAACTAAAAATATGCGTTGGACTCCTATGCCAGCAATAAATATTATTTACGCACCAGAAGTCAATTAGATCATTAATTTATTGAAAACGAAGAATAGCATATTTAGATCTAAAGTAATTTTGGGTACTAACTCAAACTATATTCACAGCCGTATACGTAAATAATGTTGAAAGGGTATATTCAGAAATGTATTTCTGTTGTCAATACACTGATAAGATAACATTATCGCTATCTTCAAATATTTTTCTACCAATATGGTAGCAATGAGTTCATTGTCCTCAATGTTCCAGACTCAGTAGGCATATGTTTGCTGTAGACAAACTGTATTTTTGGCTTTTTCACAAACGCCCGCCGCTAATGTTATTTCGAGGTTCGCGTAAAGTCAGATTGCGTATTTATTTATTTACGTGTCGAAAGGTTTGCAAACATATTTTCAAAATTTATTCTCAACCATTTTATGGTTTTCTTTATTCTTCAAAATACTAGTCACACCATACTAGAAAGTTAATAAGATTCATACCAAATACCTTCCCTCTCCCTACAGAGCGAGCAGCAGAAAAAAAAGTATGCTGGCCATAAAAAAAAAACATTTATGAACATCAATGGCGCTTTAATATACATGAATGAGCATTTGTAGCAAGCGTAAGCTGCTTCCAACAACGGGATATTAAAGTTTTTATGACACGAGAGATAGGAAAGATGCATTCGCAAATGTCAGAAAAGGTGTTCGGAGCATCGCACGCGCCTCCCCGCAAACCGTGACCAATGTTTGATCAAACATTTGCCAAAAAAGTTGGTGTGTATTGATTTAACAATTTTTTTAAGATGATTTTGCAAAAAGACTGCTTCCGGACCGTAATGGCATACGCTACATGTTTTTATGGGCGTTTTGTTTGGGCATACGGTGTACGAATGACTTGCAAAATACACATTTAGTATTTTTATGTTCCTCTTTTCTTTGAGATCCGTAATTAAAAAAATACGAATAATATTCTTGATTCTGAATTATGTACTTAGTAATACCATAATAATAAAAGTCTGACGGGCCACAGAAGTACTACATAATATTGAAAAACTATCAACTTCAACCAACTTCGAATCGAAACATAAATAATAAGTAAACATTAAAAACATTCTTAAGGGTAGGAGATTCTACTCTTATAAGGAAGCATTTTTCTAACAAGTTCTTATAAGAATAACGTTTTTTTAATAATCTACAAGTGGTTATTGTGATCGCGAACCCTCCCACGACGATCGGGATTAAGAAGCACATGTCGTGTTCTCTCGAGCAAAAAAACACCCACTTAAGTGATAACGCGTGGTCCAAGTTACAAGCGAAACCTTCAAACCTGACCTTGAGTATTTTAACGACGCGTTTGGTGTATTGGTTAGCGCTCCTGACTATTACGCCGACCGTCGCGGGTTCGAATCCCGCAAGGGGCAAATGTTTGTGTGATGAGATGAACATTTGTACCTAAGTCATTGATGTCATATGTATGGAAGACGCCCCCGTCATAATTGTTGTTTGGTATTACGTAACACAAGGAAGAAAACTTCTTACCACGAAACCAGACAATTGGTGTGTTTTATGGCGCATATTATTTATTTTAAACCATAATTCAACTTTATCACTACCCTCGAGTGAAATTTCATAATTTAGAAGTTCTCGAGTTTGATTTATAGTGCATTTAACACTGTTTCATAAACGAGTTTTACTGATTGTTATTGGTTAATAATATTGCAGATATCATACAATCATTTGCGAGGTTATGTCAAAGGCTGCTCGCGTATCTAAACTTGGATCTTTTTATAACTATACTCCTAGTGAAATAGTAATGAAACCCTTTCGTATAACTATATTACGGTATATAATTATAACCCTAGGGATATAACTATATTACGGCTTTATCTATCTTACGACATATCGATTCATGAGACAGCGCTGCGTTCGTGGGCGATCATCTAAAATATGTTTCACGCTCTCGCTCGCATCTTAGACCACAGCTAATTGTATTTATCGGTGCACAAACGTTTACCGTCTTGTAGGGTTAAGACGCAGGGGTGTCACGCGACGCGGTTGTGTTACACGCAAATTAACTGTTAACCCCGTACAATAGGGTGAAGGGATTGTTTCAGGAAGAAACACAATTTGTGGACGCGATTAATTATGATTACAACAGCTAATGCTTCTTGAGAAGATCTTGTGAAATATAAATTTTATTCTGGGCACGTTAGAGAAGTGTTGATTAATAACTTGTTATAATTAATTTCACTTGATTGCAGCCACGGAAGTCTCGATGTAGTTCCAAATAAAACCACCGGGTGGCGCTCGGAAAATTCTGAGACAAAAAAATTATTTTGGTGTATTTATTGATTGAGAAGAATGTTTGCACAAGCTTAAAAGTTTACAAATTTTTTTTAGATTTATTAAGCATTTAGGTATGTAATTTAGAAGGATATTCGAGGGAGCATATAATCAGAATATTGAAATTGTCTACGCGAAATGTCAAACATGTTGCTTCAGACTTCCAGCACTGGCGTAGGACACTGTGACAGTAGTAATGTCACAGTATGCTCTTTTCAATCTTCCAATTGCATTAAGCTATGTTTAGGGTACAATACAAAAACGAGAATACTATCTCTGTATTACAGGTTTTGTAATATTTTTTACCAAACCTGTAATACAGAGATAGTATTTTTCATTTTTAAATATGGTCTATATTTAAAGAAACAGCCCTATTTTCTCCCTCTCATGTTTCTTAAGATTGAACCCAAGGGACCGGTGTCTCTTAAGTGCCTGAAGGGGTTTCTCACGTAGCCCGAGATGTTAGTCATTTGGTTTAACAGTTATTATGATGTTTATTATATAGACATTATTACAACAACTTTGAACTATACAATTAGAAGAGAGATGAAATAAGGACAACTCAGTATTGATTTTGGCTAGCTGAGATTGTGAAATAACGCACGCATAAGCATTAACTGATGGAATTATTTTGAGTAGTACGTAGTTATTTTATTTTATTTACTTATTGATTACATTTGAATAGGTAGCTGTTTGTAATACTGTAAAATTCCATACACGCATCAATATTGCAGAAGATAATTGTAAAATACACGAAACGGGGTAGAGACTTTCACCTATTTTGACTAATAGTTGCTTCCGGAGAAAGTGTTATCTAAGATTAGATCAATTTCTCAGACTTTCTAATTCCCTCCTATGAGGGTTCCATCCCTCATACTTTCTATTCTCATTCACATAAATGTACTCTTAACAAACATTCTAAGTTTTAAATGCAGAAGATAGTTTGTATTTAGGAGGTGTGTTAATAGAGCTTGTTTAGGTATTGCAGAAACAACGTAGGGTTTTAATTTAGCACATTTTGACTACAGTTAGCAGCAGCTCTCGTTCAAATGTATTCAGATAGTCATCGTCAACAAAGCGGCTAACTTTGAAACGGCAAACATGAGCCGACAAAAACGGCAACGACGTCACTGCGAGGCAAAAGGAAAAATACCGCACAAAAAGGTATAATAGGAACGCAAAACTGCTCGAAACTAGCTCTATCTAGCGCAAATACACGGCAAATACTGTGGAATTTAGAAAAATTCTACCAGAGTGAGAAGTTTTAAGAGATCAATTGGAACTGATATGATGTGACATGCCTTTTCAATGAAAACAGACCACCCCAGTGAATGCCTCGCGATTCTTTGACATTCGAATACCAAACACACAAATAAACTAGCGCTTGACGAATCAGAAAGCATACGAGTATAACCTTGCTTTAAACTTTATCAGCTTCTACATTAAAACATGCACGACCACAATGCATCTAACTTCGCGAAACCTCGCTGACGTCACAAGCCCGCTCTCAAAAGGAAAAAAAATGCAGCACAAAAAGGCATAATAGAAACAAAACAGCAGCGAAACCCGCAGTTCGCGCATTATCTAGCGCAAATTGCGCAATTGTGCGATCGCGGGCAACACAAGACTTTTAATATCCGAGGAACGACGGAGACAATCCTCTTAATCAGGGCCCGACATTGTGCGAAACGGGGCCACACATACGGCTAGATTACCAGCTTTGGTACGGAACCACTTTTGTTGAGCCTTCGATCGCTGATGCTGACGGTTTTTAATGTTATTATCTGATTGGCTGGTGACTTTTCAGGGCGGGGAGACTTAAGTGCTGTTCAGTAATTGAAATTACTGGATACATGTTGATAGACTGACTTACAATATTTAAGGCCTTCAAGGTCTTAGTAAACGAGATTTTCAAGAGTTGGTAAAATAAGTACTACTTAAGGTGCATCTAATTGAGAAATCGTAAATATATTTGAAAAAACGTTGTTATTAGATTATCATTTTTTTTTTTGCTACAAAGAAAACAAGTTTAGACAATTTCTTTCTCGAAACGGAACCATCATACACGCAGCAACCCTCAAACATTCTATTCCACATCTCATTCCGCAAAAAGATTCCCTCTAACAATGGCTTCAAAATCTCGGCCTCAAAAAGAGGCTGTGTATCTTCCACACATCGCTCAAAGCCGCATCCCGAAACACAACTAATTAAAAATCAAATCTGTCAAAGACAAAGACCGGCTCCGTTTTATTGCGGCGCAGAACCGGCCGGTTACATAAAAAACATAATAAAGAAACAATGTAAACAAGTTATGGCGTACTTGAGTAGCTCATTACGGCGGAGTATTAGCCGGCTGGCGAGCGCTCGCTCCGCTCGCTTCGCTCAGCTCATGGCTCGCTTGCTCGCTCCGAGCGCGGCTCCAGAGGCTTTGTGTAACCTATTTCGGTTTAGATTACGCTTTTATTGTGATGACGGGCTAATTAATTATGTTCGCTGTGACGTCGTTATGTGATGTTTCTTTACTGTGCTCTGCTTCTGGGCTTTATGAAAATAAAAACTCGAATTTGATTATATGGTCGCGCACGAAATACTTTTTATATGTAGAGTACTCCTAGATAATACAAGAATAGTTTGAAAAAAAAACACTATCACATCCGTATCGTTCTTACAATAAAATTAAAAATACATATTTGTAAAGTATGACATTGTTACTGATCCATAACTTAGTTATTTTAAGGATCAAAATAAACTCATAGAGTCTCATTGCTTTCATCATAGTCTTTAAATCTAAAGCGTATTTTTTCTAAAGCAATGTTCATCGATAAAATCGGCGATGATGTAATAACGCGGTATCAAAGTGCGCCTTTAGGCTGCGTTTCCACCAGAGATGTGCGATGGAAATGTGTCGTACGAGGATGTCTAGCTGTGCTGTGAAAATGTGTGGGTGTTTCCACCAAAGCTGTGCGGTGAAAATGTGCCTACGAGGATGTGTAGCGGAGCTGTGGAAATGCGCATTAATGTGTGGTGCGAGGATGCGTTGCGAAGCTGTGAAATGTGTCGACGGGGGTGCGGTGTAGTGGGAGCGGAGTAACGCAAACGCCTCATAGTGGTTCCAAATAAATAAAAAATGGACATTGATGCTAGAAGCTTGAAATTTTTTCAAAAAAATATATATCATCCTACCACGAGTATGTCGTAGTAAAAAATATAAGTATATATATTTTTGTATGGAAGAAATCATATTTCTATTTATTTCTCGAAACACTTGAAAGCTGTCAAGATATAAAATAATAAATATTAAATAAATTGTTTATTTCCAAAAAGAATTACAATTTAGCTTGATTTCATACAAAAGAATCTAAGTAATTCTATTACAAAAGTATTACAAAGCATCTGCTACCGAACTAGGATGGGTGTATCCTGTATTTCGGTAAACAGCGCCTCTCACCTCGGCCAATATTATACAGACAATATTATATTACTATTATTATAAATTACTATTATGATCAATATTATATTATAATATTATTTATTATTATTATTATTGTTCAAAATTATAGAACTAATAAACTGCGTATCTTCTTCTTCCATTTCTTCATCGCAAATTGTTAAATATAAAAGTATCTTCTTTTTCCAATTATCCATAATATTATCTATTTTGAGCACTTCTACTTTCAACAAACTCCGTCTATGGACTGGCTGGTACAGTATGCGCAAACCTCGTAACACATTCCTCGCACACATCTCTCGTACACATCCCTCGTACACATCCCTCGCACACATCCCTCGTACACATCCCTCGCACACATCCCTCACTTGTTTTGTATGCGCAAAAACCTAGCTCCGCTGAGCCGTTTCCACCAGAGCTGTGCTGACCGAGGCGAGGTAAATGAAGCGATTCTATTGGTTCTTTACAAACACATCCCTCGCTACGCATCCTCGCACATCTCTGGTGGAAACGCAGCCTTGTGCTTACATAATTAATTTTACGGGTGATTAGCGACAATGGGCTTACCCACCGTGGATTAAGTTAACCTGTGCACGGAGATACGCCTCCAGAATATGTGGATGATCTTTTGTGAGTTGCCAATGAGCCACACAACATGACAGAGTTGATTAGATTGATTTACTATACAAAGCATTTTTTGGCAGACAATTCTTTTTTTCAATAGGAAAAGTGATACCAATTAGGCGAAGTTTTTATATCAAATAAAAGTTTATCCTTTTTTGAATTGGTCCATATGCATACGCCAAAAATAAACACAAAAACTTAAAGCATTCCGCCACAGCGAAAAAAATCCATTCCGCAAACCTTTTACGCGTCAAGTCAACGCCTAAAACGTAAATCTGTAAAAATAAAAACCATTTTTATCGATTGAACAAATGTTTTATCCACCGTAGATATAAACATTTGTTTTGATGTTTGCGTTCGCAAACAACGGCACTGTATTTATGCGTTCTTCTGCAAACAAACTAAAACCGGCCAGTACCGACAACATGTAAAAATAGGAAATACCCAACAAAGAATCGAACTTGCCATTCGATTAAGGTTTTGAATCGATTAATTGAGTAAGCAAGTTTTGTATCGATGTGTTTTTAGGGGCGTTTTTTCTTCTTTTTCCGACTTCTAACGTGCTTTTTTCCTGTCTGAGTGGCCATGTTCATTATATCGGGACATGATTCGTGGACATCTCGATAGGGAAGACTTTTTGTTTCGAACATAATGGAGCTATTTTTCGTCTTTTTGAATGCGGCTAACATGGATGCCATTGTGGTCGCGAACTGCGAACTGAAATCAATTGAGTTGCCAATAAAGGTTTTGTTCAAATGAACACCAGCTACCTTCAGGTCTGTTTAACAATCGTTCTGCATCATTAATGAGAAATTAATTGATTAATACCAAAGGTATAGCATTCTTATAAAGTGGATTTAAAATACAAAAACACGTCTTCAAATCTGACGTCTGACATATTATAAGCGAAATACTGCTCATCAAATGATTCACAAAAAAAACTTTAAAGCGTATCAGCAATTAATAAATAATCTCAAGGAACGGCCACAACACGTGTTAACAAGATCGCGACGCGAGCGATAAGCGGCGGCGGAAGTAGCCATAGCGCACCGCCCGCCCACATCCGGTCACGTCACGCACCGAGGAATGCCTACAGGAACTTTGTACGGACTGCAAAGAATTAGTAGGTTGTAGAAATTCTAATAAGATGTACAAGATGAAGAATGATGATACCTAAAGGACAGTTTTATACCCTTTACGAGAGAGAGACATAAAACACTATACTTAATGGTAAGCAATCGTAACATGCTACGAATCTTCAAAACTGTACTTAAGGCTATAAATTTAACCAGACACTCCAGTAAATGACAGTTACTTATTTTTTTACTACAACTATAAGTAGGTACATAGCGGAATTTAATTTCTGATTTGTTTCAAAACATAATTCTTCATAGAAAAAAAAAGATATGTCATCGTAAATGAATAAGCATTGTTTTCCTGTCCGTACATCAGGTGCAATAATTTTATTACACCATCAGGGGCGATCGGGAGCGCTGTGGATGTAAACGCGACAATAGGAAACACGCCAATTTACGCCGATTACTAATATGGCGTTTGAATAATAACTTCTACGACTAACTAGGTATTTGCTGGGCGGAAAAGTTAGCTTGCGATTTCATTTGTTTTTTTTTAATTATTTGCTAAATAACTTAAGTAACGGACATAGCCCGACGAATCAGTAAGCTTAAGTGGCAGTGGGCAGGGCATATAGCGCTTAGAACTGATGGCCGATGGGGCAGAAAAGTTCTAGATTGGAGACCCTTCGACCAAAAGCGCAGCGTAATATGTCCACAGACGAGATTGACAGACGACCTTGTAAAGATCGCAGGATCGCACTGGATGCAGACCGCTCACAACCGGTCGTTGTGGAAAGCCGTGGAGGAGGCCTATGTTCAGCAGTGGACGTGCTCGTAGCGCAGTGGTGGCAGCGCTTTGGTAATGATACCGAAGTTAAGCATCTTACGGCGCGGTCGGTGTTTGGATGGGTGACCATTCCGACCATATAAGTGACGTATATCACGAGCATCTCCGTGCTTCGGAAAGCACGTTTAGCAGTTGGTCCTGGCTAATATCGGTTGATATTAGTCGTTAAGCCTAGTCAGAGGCCCTATTGGCGGCTTGATAAAATCTGACAGCAAGGTTGGTCGCTTGCCTCGCGAACACCCCTCCGCCAATCCGAGCTGAGCCCGCGTGGTGGAGTATGGCTCATACTACCTCATATTTGAGGTAAGGCCTTTGCCCAGCAGTGGGATGTTTACAGGCTAACTTAACTTAAAGCTTTCACGAAAATTTGAGTTCGAATCGATCGGATTTGTGTCATTTCGGATAAAACCCATAGTTGTCAAAATAGAGAATATTTGTTTCAATGATACATTCACTTGCAAAACTACACGCACACTAACCCCCTCTTAAAACAAGTTTAAAAGGATGTAACAAGTTGAGACACTTGTCTTCCACAACCTCACATCCTATAATTAGGCCTATAGTTCAGTTAAATCTACATATAAAATACTGGGTGTAGACTTACAATAAGCCCTTTGTAATGCAAGGAAGCGGCAAGTGAGACACTTGTCTCCATTTTACTGCGACTGTCGATAGTATCACGGTTCCGTTATGTGATAGCGTAATTATATGTTTTCCGCTCATCTTTTGTGGAGTGCGCGTGCACTCGGAGCTTCCTGTCTTGTGCGAGGGGAAGTGGGACGTAAGTGGGAGCGGACAGCGGTTTTATTATTATGTAGATATGTGAGAAAATTGTATGCGACGATAAAATATGAAATGAGTAAAAGTGTATGTTAATGAAAAGGTACAATTCTAAAAACTAATGTTTTGGTCTTTAGTCAAACATTAATTAATAATAATTAATTTAAGACCAAAACATTAGTTTCTGAAATTGTAGTGTTGTTTGTTGTTAATTGTATTGTGTCGTGCAGGCACCAAAATCCACACCTTATTTGAGGATGTTCGAGGTTAAGACCTCCGTATTTATTTTTTGACATTTAGAATAGATTTGAAATTATTTGAAAGAAGAAAAAATTACAGAAAAACATTCACTGACAGTTTTTGACAGATTGATTTAAGATTTCCGATTAGATTTATGTTTACATTGTTTCTGAATAAAGTAAATCTATCCGGGAGCCGATAATTCAAATTCAACTTTTTAAGCAACATAAATTTAAATTTTGATTTTAGTTTTCATGGTGTTTTATCAAATAATCATACTAAACATGTAGTATAGGCATGCGTTCGAGTAGCGTAAAACACAGGAGTTTTTTTTTGTCTGACACAGATGCTTTTTACAAGTGCAATTTATTATAAAAATTCTGCGAAAGTATTTCATTGTGTAATATTAAAATTAATTTAATAAAAACACGAAGTTTCTAGCATATAACTTGTTGCAGAAACTTCCACTCGCCAGCGCTTATACCTCAAGCCATGTTGCAGTGAATGTATGGAGTATAATTGAAAGAGGAGATGTGATTTAATGTTTATTGACGATAATATTAAAAGCTGTGTCTCTATTTGTTCCGTGGTTTAACGTCCAGTTAGTGATTCATAGAGTCGGAAGACAATCATTTAGTCGTGCTCTAATCTAACGCTCTTGTTTGAGTTTTGTTTGTAAACTCCATTGGCTATTAAACTTATTTTTACCTAGACTAGAGTTTGGTTGTTAGAGTTGACTAAGAGCCATTTTTTTGATCCGTTACCAGCGGTTGAATATTTACGATTGTGTGTTTTGAAGAAAAAATCCTTAACCAATGGTCATTAAAATAACCATTCTGATATTATGTTATGGTAGCTTTTCTTCAAAACACACACAATCGTTAATATTCAACCGCTGGTAACGTAACTTTACCATTACTATCGATGAAGAAATTGGCTCTTAGCCACTACACACACACATTATTGCGTGCAATTAAATAAATAGGAACTTTTAATATTATCATTTCACGCAATGCATTTGAAAAAATAAATAATTATATTATAACAGCGACCCTAATGACGAACATTATTTTAAATGTCGATTTAAAATTTATATTTAACGTTCAAGGGTTGCTTTATTTAATGTCACGTTTTCGGTGGCAGCCCTCAAGACAAACCAAACAGATGGTCCATGGGAACCTATATATAACAAATTTTCTGAACCTTATTATCATTAGCTGAAGGTCTATAATAGATGATATTGTTTTCCTAATTTATGAATTGATCTCAGAGTTACAGTTTAGTTTGTACTTTAATGCAAATAAATAGAGTGGTGATTGGCTCGGCAATGTGTAAGGGTCGCGTGCATCGACGTGGTATCGATTGTGGCACACTGACATAAATCGGTGTAACCTTGATTTGGTATAGTATTGTTAATCAATTGAGAATGGATCTGGTATTTAAAAGCAAGCCCTAATTACTATCGATCGCAAATATATAACTTTTAGGTAGTTAAGTAACTGTCTAGACTTTTCGATTAATCTTGATTGTAATTTGATCTAGTAATAAAGTTTATTGGGAATCTCTCCACAAACAAATACCCGGTTATAGAGACAAACTCATTACAACTATAACTTGTAAGTGACATACCTAGAAGCATACCCTGTATGGAATCCCGAATTTCGCAAAAAAAACAAAAGAAGCTTCGTCAAAACTAAACGTTCTTTTCAAGCAGCAGATATGATAAATTGCAAAGATAGCTCGAAATGCACCTTGATCTTACACCATGTGTGCACAGGTAAAGGGACCACGGAGTTGATACGTCAGATCTTGAAGAAAAAATCAAAAGAGATGACCTACTTGAATTTGCACCTTTTCAAAAGAATTCCATTGTGGGAACACCTTGCACATATGTTGCCCGCATAGATTTTTTGCACGTCTTAAGTTTGAGATGAGGAATTGGAGCAATCAATGAATGGTTTCTTTGATGAATTAAAATTCGATGAAATTCAAGCTGCGTTGCCTGCAGACCGTTTTTTTTTGTACTGAGCTAACAAGACCTAGTATCTTTTCTAATGACATACTACAGCTAATGAAAAGGAATACATATTTACATTTAGATTTTGACAGTTAAATTAATATAAATCAAAATGTAGTTTGCGCGAATCTACGTTTGATATGACGACACTAAAATAGATCATTTTATTCAATCCCATTATTCATTTTGTACCTTTAGTGCAGCATGTAGTGATTGCGTATAAAACATTCCATGAAATTAATTTTATGATCTAGCTTTTTTTGCAGTCAAATTGCTAGTTCGTACAAATGGTATATCGAGCTGCCATCTAAATTATTGTAACTACAGTATCAAAGATTAGCGCGTTCAGGGAGAGTCGATAAGACCCATAGCTAGAGAGGAACTATGGTTAATAAGTATAATAATAATAGAGGAGAAAGGGGTCGATTGCACCTTTAGGCCTATTTCGATGTCGCGTGCGCACCTTGGCCACCTTGTCATTTCTTTTATGAAGCGAACAAATTTAGGATGACGGCTCCTTTCTATTCTTACAATATTTCTACTGCGAAGAGATCTAACAAACGGTACTCACATTTGAAATTGACAGAAAGTGTGAAGTAAATACATGTAAGCAAGCATGCAAGTAAGCACATGGCCCTTAACGGCATGTTTACAACAAGTAATAAAACAGATGAGAAAACTATTAATTCAACCTGACTATACTAACACAAACACTTTGAGAGACGTAAGTATATCCATAATATTACGAGCTGATCAATAGATTGCTTTAAAATATGCAAAATATCTAAGCTAACATCAAACACAAGTGCAATAATCCAATGACAATACCTTCATATCATAATCCAAACTTAAAACCGACACATAAAGAAAGACAGATGTGAAATCAATATTGCGATACATTTGCATTTAGCAGATCCTCGTTGAATCAGTATAGGGGTGCAAATAATACTTTTTAAGGATGCCCTTGATTCGGCAGATGATTGGATGATGCTTTGGAGCGCAGATGCGCACGAGTTCGCAAAGATGTTCCGCTATTGATCGATAGCTGTCAGTTTTCGGCATTGTTTTTTGGCAAATGGTATTTGGTTTCGGTAGGCGATGTCTGGTAAGGTGATTGAGGTGGAATTAATGATGCTTAAAGAAAAAAAAATGTATACAAAAAGCCAGAATGTTTTGGTAATCGATGAATTATAAATTATAAGGTGAGTGAAAAGATAAATAAAGAAGACAAAATAGAAAATTCGCAAACAGTAGCAAAAGTGTGGCCTGACTTGATAGTAAATTCTGATACTTACAATCACTTTTACAGAGAAAAATAAGAAAACGCAGACCTGAAGATAGCTTACTCTCATTTGCTTATTTCAGAAACATTATCTGCTTTTTAATGTTCCAAAACATTGAATTAATATCACCAAGTATATCAACATCTACCTATAAATTGTATACTAAACTACATACTGCCAAAATTTATTCGTTTCAACATCATTGTCTTGTTTTTCGTTTCAACGTATTATAAATTGATTGCCGAATGTTTTGACCAAAACCCCAAGTCCGAAACATCTTCGGCACAATCGCAAGCGCACTGTATCGATCGGCGCATCCCCCGACGCCATCTTTGGAGCAGCTGCGCGCGCGCGGGTCAAAGGTGCAGGGGCCACCTTTGTGCGCAGGATTACGCCGATCGAAGGGTGCTCGATATTGTGGAGTTGCAGTTTTTGAGAGGCTGGCTATTGACCGGGTAGTGGTGTACTGAGTATACGTTGGTAAACTTACTAGGTTTTAGAAGTTGATATTGTTTCTTTGGTGTGACGCTAATATACTACAACAATAATTTAATTCAATATTGATATCTCAGTATATAATCTGGAAGTACTGGAAGTACTAAAGTTTACTTTATTTAATCATATAAATTGCACTTGTAAAAAGACAACTGTGACTTTGTGACAGACGAGGAATTGAACCCCGTGTCTTACGCTATCTGGGCGTATGCCTAATACCACTCGGCCACCGTCACATTAACAAGCCTGTTGAATTTTGCAAGTGCTTTTTAACGCGTAGGCTGCGTGACATCATCAATGTTGCGAGATTGCTCTCACAATATCCGAAGGATGGAACCATTTTATTTGTTAACGAACAATCTCATCGATCGATCATATTACAGCACCTTGGAGTATGAAATCCAATCGTAAATTAACTAGCCGGCATTGTCGCATTACAGTACCCGTAATAAAAACATTAAATCGGTAACAAAAACCTTAAAAAAGCACACGGAAGTTGACTTCTTTCACCCAGATGACCGCCAAGCCACACCACCTGGCCAAAACATCTTAGCGCCCCCTACTTTAAACCACGTAGATATTCGATACGCCCACAAACAATTTAAATCGCCGGATCAAACAACATGTGCTTCGATCTTATCTCGTAAACACGTGCCTTTTACCCGCTCACATCAAAAAACACTCCTAAGAACACTTTAAGAAGGTCTAATATTCCACATGCTTGCTTCGATCGAAAGTAGTCTAAAAACTCCTTACAAGTTCTTTTACGTCTTCAAGATGTTTCGAATCTTATCGACTAAGAAATAGAATCGAGTTCTGTTTGTCGATTTTTTACTACAAAACGCAAACCACGTAAGGTGCGGGCGTAAAATCAGCTGTTTGCGTGTTTGTAAGTTTCATTCAACGTTCAAGTTTATGGCAAGGAACAGTAATCTCTGTTGCTGCGAAATAGAGACGATTACTTTTTTTTGTAAACAGATTTATGATGTGCAAAATCGTTTCTGCAGATGGTCTTGAACATTCCGCTTCTATTGCTATAGACGTAAGCTTGGTTTGAT
This sequence comes from Pyrausta aurata, assembly GCA_963584085.1. NCBI lineage: Eukaryota > Metazoa > Arthropoda > Insecta > Lepidoptera > Crambidae > Pyrausta > Pyrausta aurata. The sequence continues at coordinate 8,531,646 of OY757271.1, read as the reverse complement.
AAATCTAAGATCAGAGTTTGTGATGTCAAGAAAGTCAACCTTTTTTGCTACCGGTGTTTCTTTTCACAACATTTGTGAATGAAATCATGTAACAATGACGCAAGGTGCAGTGGGTTTTTCGCAGCAATTTAAGCTACTAATCATTTTTAGCACATTTCTGGTCAAAAAGTAATAATATGTAAGTTAACGACTGGTAAGTAACCTCCAATAATCCTCGAACAATGCGTCTACAAAACAAGTAAGGGCATTACGTATTATTTACGGCCCCTCTAAGGGACATGTGCGCACGCGCCGCTCACAATCATAGTAATAATATCTAAAAAATAATAATAAATCCGGGTGAAGAATAAAGAAAATCACCCCCCGGCTCCCCTTGCCTTTATCTTGCAAACAGACTTCGAACGCTAAAGATAATAGGGTGGTGCCCCCGGTTTGCGCGCACCTTTAGCGGGGGTTGACGCACGCGCCGCGAGGGCGACAAGCGACAGACGCCGGGAATTTGGCGGTTAATTTCAAATTTCGAACGCGTCTTAGACGCTTACGTATGAGAGTTTGAGATATTTTTTTTTTCAGAAAAATATGTGTACAGAACCTTTTTTCAGGAACCAAAGAAAATGTTACTACTACTGACTGTATGTTAAAAAAATTTTGAAAATTTGCTTAATGAGAAAGTATACTGAGAACTATTCCGTATTATAGCACCATTTCGTAAACGAATGTAGAAATAAAGGAAAACAAAAAGTTGAGTAAACAAGTTTACATGCAGTTTCAAACTTAACCCAGAAACTAAGCACACATCACATTAGTTTTGTTTGTTTATTCATCATCATCATCATCATCTCATCTAATTAAAGAGCCAAGCTCTTGTCGGTGGAGTTTTTTCCATTCTTTACGCTCTTCCGCCATTTTCTTGACCTCTTGATACGACGCAACATTCACCTTTTGCTTTACTTGATGCATATAGCTTATTCTTGGTCTTCCTCTCTTCCTTTTTCCTTATATTCTTCCCTCTATTATCGTTCTGATGAAACTGTCGTGTCGTGTCGTGTGTGTGTTTGTTTATTCATTCGTCAAAAATTTGAGCATCGCCCAACATAAAACCTCAAGACCCACAAACCATGGCACCATACCAAACCCACCGTTCGTCAACAAAACAACACCATCTCAAAACAAATCGAAAGCCAATTACTGAGATATGAAACGCGCGGCGACTCAAAGAGAAGAGAGCTTTGTCCTACCTTTGATTACTGCCACTGGACAATGCCAGGACGAAAATGGCGGATTAGTTTTTGTTGGAAAAACGGCAGACGCGACCGGGAGGTTGCGACTTGAACGCGATTGGCTAGAATGTCCGAGGATGCAACGAATGTAATGTGACATTTTATCAATTTTTAATCACTTCATTTATCGAGCTATGTCGATTCGATTCCGGCTGCGCTAACATTGTAATGAACACTAACGATTGGTTGGTTACTACTGTAAATCACCAACCAGTCGCAAGAACGTGATAATTTAAGTGTTAGTTTATTATTGATTTTAATTTTTAATTTATTTTTGTTATTTAATTTTGTTGTGTTTTCCTAAAATTTTACTACATTATGCTCCTGCACCCACTTATAATCTTTCTGCATGACCTAAAGGTATGACTGGGAGAGAATGCTTTTAGCATTAAGTCTACCTTTTGTACACTGTTACTTGTGCGACAAAGTACTAAAATAAATAAATAAATTTACCTTAATTCGAACCTAAAATGTATCTATTATTTATTATTAAACATGCGAACACTTTTTTAGATTACGATCTAGCACTTTTAAAATCTTTTATTTTTTGCATTGATTGTGCTTTGTATGTTCTATTTAAAATAAAGTAAAATAGAAAAAAAGGTCTGGGTAGGATTTTTTTTATCGATAATACTAATTATTTCCATTGCTCTATAAAATTAGTTTGTATTGATTTCAGAGCATAAAACCCTGACTAACATTTTAATCATGTACGTTTATTAAAGTGTTCCCATTGTCATGACACTTCCAACTAAGGAAACTATAAAGCACTTCCGCGCGATGATTAACTCTTGCGCACATCGCATCCTACTAGATATCTTTCTCGCAGTAATGGACAGCTTTGTTAGGCAACTCTGTTAATTGACACTGTTGCAGCCATTAACAGTAATCTCCTTTAATTGCCACACGACAACAGCTCGCCTTTAAGCACTGCATTTTCAGACGAGAAACAATGATGACAAATATCCTGAAAGCTTTGTTACAAAACATGCGAACATTCGTAGAGGAATCAATAATGTATTAGCAAATATCACCTCGCGCAGAAATTGTAGAGCACACACAAAATTGTCTTATTCAATTAAAACGTCGGGTTAAAATGTTAGAGCGCATTGTTTGATCATTCAAATAAACGTAACACAGAATTCCATCTCATTTCAATATCGCTGCAATATAAATTGGAGCAACAAAAGTGCAGCAGAACAAGAGTTCGTTAACAATCAAAGAAACATAAGAACTACAGTCCATTCATCTCATAACTATTAATTAGTCGTCCCCGATCGGTCGTAATCAAGCATAAAATTAAAAGTTGGCACACGCCGCGTAAGGGGGTGTCCACACGGGCCTTATGGCACACCAATTTGTTCAAGACATCTGGCCACAGACCACACCTGCCCGCGCTCCCCTGCATACGAAGGTATGCCACACACCACAACGATAAATATAAACCCCTCCAAACTCAATTAAACAACTACACCACTCGCAACAAGGATCAAAACTGTCTGACAAGCAATTTTTTAACTGCACAACTAACACCCGTGTATTATGGTTTTGGCACAAAGTCCGATGCCCCTGTCATTCATCGCAACACATTCATTATAATTCGGAAGTGACGAACAGTTTTTCGAGTCCAATTGTTCTAAGTGCGCTCGAGTGTAACACCTGAAATACGTACATTAGTTTTTGACTGTTGATTCGTTTGCAGCCGGTTAACGTCTTTCAATTAGGCACATGTCGCTTCGCTTGTGCGAAGCGTCGGTAAACTAGTCGCCGCGTCAATCTCAATTGGGTTCACGTACGTTCATTCATGTGCGCACATACGCATGTCTTGTTCATGTAAGTACGTCTAAGAATGTGTGCGACCCCATTCAAGACGGACGACCTTCTTACGTCACTTCCGTTGACCGTGTGACGTCGCCGTCTTACAAGTGGGTGTGTAGACTCGCCCTAATGACAGGATACATCCGTATTTTGACAGCTCGTGTTCTTTACCGAAACGATGTTGTGACGAGATAGAAAGGGTTGCGTTATTGGAACGTTTTATTTAATTAGTCGTTTAGCATTACAAAGCGTCGCGGGTTTGGACTTCCGATGTCATAATTCGTCTTGTGCGAAAAAAAAACGGTTAATTGTGACCGCGGGGGGCAAGGATGCGGGATGGCATAGTGGTAATTTGGGCGAGTAGACCAATTTTGGGCCATTGTGGCTCAAGGGGCTCAAGAACCATTCCTTTCGGAGCCCGCATGAGCGCGAATAAATATTAATGTCACATGCTTTTGTGGCCGCGGCACTTTTTTCTGCTTGAGTCGTAAAAACGAATTGAGGAAGAATCGTGCCGGAAATGTTACAATTCAAAAACCTAGTCCTGAGACATTACTAAATTCATTTAAAGTCCGTTTTATTCACTTGTCGAATATTGTAAACAATCTTGACATTACTTTTTAGCGAAAATATTATTTTTAATACAAGATAAATACTAAACTTACAATATACATAGCTACTTCATCGTTCAACACTGATATCTGTTTAAATTAGATCGTCAATTAATTTTATTTGCTGATATTATTTTAAAAGTTATTTAACGTACTGCTAGGGTGTGGAATTCGCTGCCGGCAGAAGTGTTCCCTGGCAACTACAATTTGGACGTTTTCAAGAAGAGAGTGAATAGGCTGTTACTAGGCAGACATGGTCCATCTTAGGCTACATTGTCACTTAACATCAGGTGCAATCGTAGCCAAATGTCTGGCTATCTATTATAAAAAAAAAGTTTACAATGTTGGACTAGCAAAGATGAATGGAGTTTAAGTTAGGATAGTGGTCAATTGTAAGTAGTGCTTTGTCTTTGCCGTCAAGTTCTTAAATAATGCTAAGTATAACTTAAGGCAGCCCTCATAAGTAACTTAGATAGATTGCACACAAAATTAGTAAATTTACAAATTTGTTTAAAGGAAATGTACAATTTAGGCGGTATAATATTATTTAGTAACAATGTAAAAGCAAGAAATCTGCTTAAGGTATCGGAGCAACTTAACAATCACATTACGTGCTTACTTGAGCTCAAAAGAGATCAATAATTTGCACAATTAAGATTTATTTCTACAGATGTTCGATTTGGATTGGGTTTATGTATTGGTATAGTTTGAAGATCTTTATATTACGCATCTGCATTTAATTAACATCTGTTCAGCAGATTTACACAGATGAAGTAGAGCATTTAAATATATTGATATGACAGATAAGTAAAATAACTAGAATTATTTTGCCTTTTTCGGTTAGACAATTTATTTATTTTAATCAAAAAGTAATTAGAGCTAAAAGTAACGAAACCTATACATACATAAACACAGGATTTTTCATGTTCAGCAGATGTTTTTCTATGCAATAGAATAACCATATCACTTTAACAGTTTGCAATAAATATAAACTGTCATCATTACATAATTGCTCAAAACACAATTGGCCATACATGTACAGTTACGAACACATGTCATTCCAATTTCAGTCTTACAACATTGACTTTAGAACCGACACATTTCACTGACACTCAAAGATGTTACTACCAGGTGATGCGCCTACGCACAACTTTACTGCCCATTAAGTTCAAAGAACTGATTGTGAGGGATGAAAGCCCTTGAAAACAGGAAGCGATTTGTAAATGTGTATGTTTCGGTTTTAAGCTGATTTATTGGAGGTATGTGATTATCGGTTTTGACAGATTAAGTATAAGGGCAGTGAACAGGAATATATAGTATATCTTTGAGTATGAAAAAATTTAAGCCTGAATACTATAAGTCAATTTACAGTGTTTTATTCATCAAGCTATTCACAACTATTTTATATAAACCAGATAGAGTCATATTTAATACTGCAATATAAAAGTTAAGCTGTCAGTTCAGCGTTTCTTATCTCATTTTCCCGATTCAGGTCGACTTTTAAATTTACCTAAGGTTATTTATTATACTTTACTTTGTGTAATCTGTATTGAACTGTACACTATATGCGTAGTACTATGTGTTGTACTGTATGTCAACACATAGTACTGTCTATATAACACTGTCTTCAAATGTACAAATAGATCTAGAAATGGAATCTAAAAACCAGATTTAATAATGTTAGCTACTTTTTAACTCATTTGAAAGCAGATTTAACAGGTAAGCTACGTTTAAACTATTCTTGTATAGCTAATTTTTACCGTGTATTGCTATACAAAAAGCGTAAAGATCTATAGATCTACGCACGCGCCCGCGCCGGGTGGCCGCGCACGTGGCGCCCCTATGATCTATAGATCGATATCGGTGTTGCTACATCGATCGAGGTGTAGATGTTACGGGATCATGTAAAGCTGATTTGCTGTTAGTTTTTGTGACTGGAATAAAGATAAGATTTTATTTATGAAACATTCGGTCAAAATATAAAGTTCCGTCAGAATCAGGAATAGACTCATTATCATGATCAAATTAAAGAGCTAGGCTTTTGTAGGTTGAGTTTAACGCTACGCAACGCTACTGAAAACGCTCTGTCAGTCGCCGAGTACTGGTCCTCAAAAATATAACGCCAGAGTCGACACGAAAAGAAGAAGGTTGAGTTTTTGCTGAAACTCCAAATTAGGGAAGATAGTGTGGTGGTTTCCCTCTTGATTTCCACAGCGCAGTTTAAGAACCGGGGGTTGTCCGCTTCTTAATACCCAGTCAATAATCGAGAATAGGCCAGCTGGCCAAATTTCAAACACTAGTTTATACTTTACCTTAGTATAGAAATAGAAACCTTTTTTTAAATATTTTACATTTACTCTATTTAATAATGATAAAAACCGGTTAAGTGCGTGTCGGACCCGCGCACTGAGGGTTCCGTGCCACCCTTAACTGAATTCAGGGTCCACTTACTTTCACTTAACGAAAACATCACAATATATTGCGACAGCAAAAATAACTTTGTTTTTCATAGTGTTTGTATGAAAGACAAAGTTATATTTGCGGTTGATAAAAATGTGCAATATCTCAAAAACTACTGGTTCGATCTCCTTCAAACCAATTTTCGTTGCAAGTTTTTGTTGAGATCTACATCATATATTTTTTTCAAAATTTTCACTTTCTTAGTTCAAAAGTTAGAGGGGGGGGACGCCCATTTTACCACTTTGGAAGCGTCTATATCTCAAACCTTACACTTTTAGAAAAAAATTTAGTTTCATGTATGGGAGCCCCCCTTAAATATTATTTTTTCTTATTTTTTGTATCTGAATCAGAAAGCGGTGAACAAAATACACTTACCTACCAAGTATCAGCTTTGTGATGCTTATAGTTTCAGAATAAAGTGGCTGTGACATACGGACGGACAGACAGACAGACAGACAAACAGACAGACAGACAGACAGACAGACAGACAGACAGACAGACAGACAGACTTGACGAAACTATAAGGGTTCCGTTTTTTGCCATTCGGCTACGGAACCCTAAAAATGCTTTTCGAATGGGTCTCCTAAACGCTCGAACCGTTATGATGACGTCCATTCAGGCAGGCGTCAGTTCTGAAGTCAACAGTCACAAACACTTATAAAATGTTACTATGTTTTTATTAATTATCTGTAATAATAACGTAGCGCTTCTCTCTTTACAGATCAATCCAGCCTGCAGGCATAGTTTTTCCACCGGATAGTGTCTAAAATTATATTAATGGTAAGTTTATAGGTAACTATCATTATATCAACTTGATTTACTAGCAACTTTCCACTAGTAATAAAAAATAGGTAAGCGGTCGAATAATAGGACTGTGTAGTTTTTTTTTATTATTGACGATAAATAGTATTCTAACAGTTTATGAATCTACATCAGTTCATCATAACCACATCTAGTTAACGGCTCTATGACATCAGTTTTCAGTCACAAAAATATTTTTTTGGTCAAAGCGTTTTATAAACTAAGCGAATGTTTCTTTAGCCATTAAAAAGCCGTGAATTCCTTACGAAGTTATTCAATTGTATATCTAAGGGTGGCCACAAAAAAAAGGGTAGATTTTTAGTTTTTCAGATGGACAGACATAGGTATTTGGTTTCGCACGTAGTTGCGTAGTTATGCCAAAAAGACTTATTGAATAATCAAAACTGCGTTCGCCCCCGCCAGTGTTACGTCACAGGAAGTGTTCAAACCAGGGCTGCCACTCCCATTTTTTACCCTTAATATCGGGGAAAAATTTAATACACAACCCTGATATTTGGAATTTATATCGCTTTGAGTTTACAAATGGAGACCATAAAAATCTGGTGTATGAAATGTGTTAATATAAATTTATGGTTATGGGCGTAATCATTTCATCCGATAGAGCTCGCACTTTTTTTACTAAAATAAAATAAAAATGTTTTTCAAGATTGACAGCCCTAGCTCAGACCGGTTTTCGGCGGCTTGGTCCGGATAAAACCGGTCGAAACTCGTGCATACCCGTATTTTGTCTGCGGGCTGACAGGGGTGGACAGCGCATGAATTTTCGAATAATCAGACGTGCGCCATGCACTATACTTACTTTCATAGGCATCTATGAAAACCTACAACGGCCTATGAAAGTCGAAACTGAAATTGCGACAGCTTTTTTGGGGGAACCGACTTGAATTCGACTAAAGCTGATATTCAAGTAGCGTGTGCTATTATAACAACTGTCAATTTGAGCATAAAGAGTAAATATTTAACAAATTCTCAACAATACCTTTAGGCTTTTCCACATTGATCAGACATTGTTTACGCAGCGTGTATTTTTCCAAGAAATTCGGACGATAGCGACGTAGTTTTTTGGGAAAATCAAATAAATATCTCAGATTTTGTACGGAAAGTAAAAAAATAGAAATATATAATAATTAACTTACGTTTCTCGCAATTCGAGCGGCCTAATATTGGCACCATAATGGTGCCAATTTAAAAGTCTGCAACAATTCATCTAAGAATTAAGTAGCATATTTCTTGTAAATTCGCTCAACTGTACTCAACTTAAAGTAGCTGAATGTCGTAGCTGCAGCCACTTTGTGTACGCCTTTTGGACTATACGCCAAATCAAAGCAACAAAAGGGTTCCAAAATTCCCTAAAGTGCCTTGAAAATATAAAAGAATGTCTTTATTTGGTTCTGAAGTTTACGCGAATACTCATTACAATAAAACAACAATTTTACGGATTGATTTCGCGAACGTTTATTTTAGTCTGCCTGTGACCACGGATGCTGTAAAGCATTCGAAACGTCAGGCATAAAATAAAAATAAACGTTCGCGAAATCAATCCGTAAAATTGTTGTTTTATTAAAAGAATGTCGCAGACAAGGCTTTGCGTCGCTTTTCCTTTGCCTCTAAAGTCGGATTAAAAACTTTCGTCTTAAAATATGTGTACAAAAAAAAGAATGTTATGTAAAACATGTCGTGCCTAGGCAATGTAAAAGATTTAATTCAAAAGTGGAATTCGGTGTCTGGCTGATTAGAAACGGGATTACAAAGTAGACTGTTAAACGAAACATTAATCAAGAACAACGTTTTGAATATCGAACGCCAAAAGCGGCTATCGTGTATCAATGCGCATTGCACAGCTGTAACGCAAATTCGAGGTAGTGTGTTGGGCCACAAAGAACACTCATTACCGTTTGGGTCCAAGTTAATTAGTATAACTGCAGGAAACATATATATAATCAATTAATAAACCATAGTTTCTTTTTTTTGGGTTCCTGAGATTTTTACCGTATTTTTCTGTAAAGATAGGTATGTCATGACATTTGAAATAGCAACAATTACTAGAATCTAGCGATTGCTATATTCAGTAAATGTAGCGGCTATATTGACTGTCTTGCATGGAAAACAAAATAATGTCAGTCAGAAGACAAGAATATTACGTAAATACATTATCTGAAACCGATCTTCTTCTGACTACTTTCAGGTTAAATACACAGCATCGTAGCCATTGAACTACTATTACTACGTATGGAAATGACATCCCGAAGGAACCTCGTGCGCGATGAGTTGATGGTCACAGACTATCAACGCATGCGCGGTATCACAGTCACTCACTCCCGCTCGTAGCGTTAACCAATGTGACATTTGGTCAATTAATTTGTCAAAATGCCGTCTTGCGTTTTTAAAACATGCAAAAATAAAACCAACAGGAATCAAAACGATTCCGGCGTTACTTACCATCGGTAGGAAATTAAAATGTTAACTTAAACCAACATAAATATTTTTTCAAAATGTTATAAATGTTTTGTATGAAATTGCCGCCATTTTATTCGAAAATCAAAGATTATAAAAAGTGACACGCACAGAATGGAAAAGTAGGTAGGTAATATAAATATAGGTGGTATATATGGTATATATGGTAATAATAAATATAGGTTAGACAATGTGATGTTGTGATATTTCTTTTAAGGTGTTTTGCATTGGTAGTTGTATTTTTCTAGAATTATCTCGTATGAAAAATTAAAATGATAAAAATCATGATAAAAAAATAGTAAATATAATTTGAGTTTTTGACCTACAGATTTTTATTTACTAAACTTTTGTTTATTTAGCTCTTTTAAATAACTATTGATCAAAGTAAGTAACGATTAAAACGTTTTGATAAAATAATATTCATTCAATACAATTAAGTTAAGTAGGCACAAAGTAAGTGTCACTTCTGCGGTTTCATATTCAAAATTCAAAATTTATGGAATACGTCAGTCTGTTGACAGTTCACGTCCAAAAAATGCGCACATTTTTTGCTTGGCATAGCGTCTCTATACGTAGTAGTAACAGCTCACTGATCGTAGCTATGTTTATATCACAACTCAAAAGATTACGATTCCCGTTAAATGTGTGGCCCAACATGAGCCACCGATAAGACTTGGTGGTGGTTATGAGTTTCTGATCGCCTCGCGCCGGCGACGCCCCGCGTCTATCGCCGGTGTGAATCACTGGCCGAAAACAAACGTCGGCTGGTGCACGTTCAATTTTCGAACTCTGTGCTTTATTGACTGTCCTCTTTTGTATTTGAAAATTTGAGATAGTGTAAGCATTTTGAAATTGGAATTAGTGCTGTTATCAAAATGAAAAGAATTTATTTGTCAAAATCAATGCACCACTCAACGCTGTGTTACTTTTGCACATAACATTGGAACAGCAATCATAATATCCTCTACATGGTTTCATAGAATCGTGCAGAAATCGCGAAACCAATATATTTTCCGTAGAACGCGATACCTACCAGCATAAAAACTACAAGACTAATCAATATAAGTAGGCAGAGCTCATTCAGACGCTATAATTCCGTTAATAAAAATACAGAGAGGACGGCTCAAAGGGGGCACGGTGGGGTCGGAAGCGCAATGGGCTTCGGAAAATTCACCCGGTGAATGGGAAAACGCGGCGATAGACAAACAGCCAGGCTGACCCCGGCCCTCCTCACCCCCTAAAGTACATTTTGAAATAATGCCCCCAACGGCTGCGTTACCGTGAGCGTAGACTTCCATTTTCGAATTTTGTTGCGCGTGCAAATTCGAATTACGAATTTCGAATGCAGGGGCCAATTTGCTTTTTTAATATCCCGTTTTAGAGGCGAAGGAATCTTTTCATGCAGCCTACTGCAATTTGCGATCGCAGTTTATTTCTGCCGAGTACGTACTAGAAGTAAAGTTGCGTGCTAATGAAGCGCTGACCACAACAACGCACTGTCAGATGCAAGCGTATCTTAGTAAAGTTAGCGCGGGAACGCACAGAGAGGTTATAAATCTCGTCGACACGAAATGGCTGACCAGGTCCATCCCCCTTTCACAGATCTATGTTGCAATAGCTGAGCTGCTGCAAAAGTGTGCGCCATAAATTTTATACAAGCACCCGAGTGTGCGGTAAAACTGGACTAGGGTTTGTGTGTGTGAAAATTTGTGTCGCGCAAGAGGAGTGGACATTGCCAGTTTTGCTTTGTGTTCGGGCCGTGTGCGAGCCGTGTCTACCAGATAGCGATGTAACGGATTAATCTAAATAAATTGACAGAAACGAGTCTCATTGACGGTCGGTCAGCCGCTACGTTCGCTTAACTAATAGCCGTTTACTCACTCGACTAAGCATTTAGACGTCTAGAAGCATTTTATATAACAATTTTTAAGCTTTTTCTGGGTGAGCTCGCTCCAGCGTCGTCTCTGTCTTATGCTACATTTGATCTATTATGGAAACAAGAGCGAACCCATTTCAAATCTTTATAATAAAAATGAATTGCTATTTGTATTAGTCTCGCTAAAACTCGAGAACGGCTGAACCGATTTGGCTGATTTTGGTCTTGAAATATTCTTGGAAGTTCAAGGAAGGTTTAAACGGTGTCAAAATATAGAAAACGGGAACGGGGTCGCCGAGGGCGACGAAACGAAGTTCGCCGGGATCGCTACTAAATAAATAAAAATCAGGTTTTCTAAGCTAAGATAACGGTCACCTAATCGCAACGGTCACCTGAATTCCGGCGGCTGCTCATTTTTAGCGTCCATTTTTTCTTTGGCTTCAGCCTTTCATGTACTTTCCGTCCCGCCGGGCCGGGCTGAAAGAAGTGTGAACCGGCCCGTGAGCACCGCTCAGGTGTGAACACCGGACTTCCCAACCACTTAGTCTGACACTAAAAATATCTTTTTTTTACAAAGCCTACCCCGAACTCACCCCATAGACTACAGATTAAAAAAATAAAGCCAGTGTCACAACATCGGTTTAATTTTTAAAGAAAACTAGAAATGTCCACTCTAGACACCCTTAATTGACAATCTAAAAAGTGACGCACACAACTACAGAACGTATTAAGCGCGTTATCGGCTACGCACTTATACATGTTTACTCAGAAACGTAGCTAAAGTGGAGAGTATTGCACAAAAACGCATCTTCCCACCACCCCCTACCCGGCGGGCGAACGAATACATTCGACTAGCCCATTTGCAATATACCATTGTGTGAGTGACCGTCTGTAGGCACGACCGTAGTTGCGTTAGTGTGCGTGCACCCACACCGCACCGTACTTGCTTAGCCCGTGCGTAGTTTCATGTACGTGTATGTACCGTAGGTATTGGTTTTCTGTAGCACCGCTGGGCTTTAACAAATTTCAAATTCACAAAATCGTGATTGGTCGGTATTTTGTTTGAATAAGCGGACGCACAGGCCCGGCTTAAAATTTGCTAGCCAATAATTCGTTTAGGTGTAAAATGATGAGTTTTATCCAATTTGTTTACGTATCCGACGTGATTGTGATGTATTGCAGTCGGCAGTCGTCCGATTGATATTTTGTTTGTTCCGCTGCTGGGTATTAATCATTAGAAATTATGTTACTATCGATGTTTTTGCCGGTGGAGCGGAACACCTCAAAAAACGGAACAAAAAACACATCAGTCAAACATAGCGACGCATTATCGGTCCAAATGAAGCAATTAAGTGCGCACGCGCCGCGCCCTAGGCACCGGATGACAGGCGCTCTAATGATCGTCTTAGATTCCAAATATCAATTTCTATCGAGTTGGTCAAGCGCATCGACGACGCTCCGGTAAATTTGAATTCGGAACCCGGAAGTCCGCTACAAAAAGCTAACTAATCAACCCAAGAGTTCAGAATTCAAACTTGTCTATTCACGGTCTTTTTGGCCAGCATGACGCTGATAATTTGAAACTTTGAAAATAGAACAATGCATGGCTTCCTTCAAGACGCCATTGTTTAATTAGAAAGGGCGTAGAGTGGAAACTGATCGGGGAATCGACGGTCACATCGATATGTGAATTGTGAACTCTATTTTTATTACAATAGAGCTTACGCTAAAGTCATTATTACTTTGGTTGATGTTCAAGACTAAGATGGAAATTGCCAAGTCATTTCACACATGGCAACGTATCAGACATATGGGTCTAGGAAAGTGTTAATGTGAATTTTAATTAGTAAACATAGTTCTTCGAAAGCACCCCTTTTAACGATGTAACTCTATCACATGCAAGCACATCTTGATTCATCAGAGTGACACACAAAAATATTTAAAAAAATAATTGATCATAAAATGTTGCAAACACTTTGTAGGTGCCACGAAGTTTTATATTGCCTTCCAGCAAAACTCAAAAAACTCCATAAAATATATTTTCTCTTTGACGGACTTTATCCGTTGGAGGACAACTATAGTTTGGCCGCTCAGAAAATGCTTATTAAAGGTTTAAATTTTGACACAAATGTATAGCCTGGCAAACTTTCTGACTTTGTAAATTTACCTTTATATTTTTTTTATATTTTTTTTATAAGTGATTTTTTATTACTACGTACAGAGAAGCTATGCAAAAAATGTGTAGCACAAATACGTTGACAAGATTATAACGTATTCCTTGAAATTTGAATTTCGAATATGAACCCATTTGTATGAGTTGATGACACGTGGCGACAATTCATGGCGAACGAGATTTGGTCGTGGCGTCGTCAGTTCCATACGCTAGTAATAGCAGTTCAATGCTTCTAATTAGCATCAACTAGCTAAGCGGCAAAGTTATGGAGCCCACTCTATTTTTTTTTGTAGATAATAAGTTGTATTAATACTACTAAACGTTTGTTTTTCAAAAATAGAACAACGTTCGTTTGCCGTAAAGGCGAGTGCACACGGTTGAGACGCCAGATGTGCCGCGGCCGGTACGCCACGCGACAGCTTGCCAGTCCGTTGCTAAAACTAAGGCGGGCGCGGCCAAACGTAAATAATTATGGAATTAATAACGAGCCCGCGCCATCTGACGTGTGTGAGATGTGTCATCGGATCTATCGGACCTCAAACGTCCAATTAGATGCTAAATTACCGTCTGGATATAAGCTTGAAGGACATTATTTAAATTTTCAGATGATTGGATATTCGTATACTGACACACACCACAACAAAAATAACCAAATAAATAATTTTTAGGTATTCCATAAATAAAAAGATTCCTATTCAAATATAATAATCCCGTTGTATATAGCATAGATGCACATAAAATGAACTTTCAAACAAATGGGTAGCATTTATTTAGCTCTTCGTTTATAAAACTATATGAATATACATTTACAGTGGCTTCAGGTGGTATTTCTGCTATTGATTTTTAAACATCCAACATTTTGTTTTTTACTAAAGTAACAACGCACGCAGTAAAATGTATAATATCTCATTACATATGTAAAAAGTCATAGATGCTTCTAAAGTTCGGATAAACGTTATTGTTTATACAGGCCAGTATCATCAGCATATTTATATGGGTGTCATTAAAACTTAAAGAGCCATATTTTTAATTATTTCAAGCGACAGTCTTTAGTAGCGCAGCATGGCCCTCGTGTGGACACGCCCTAATGATACGCGAGCATGCAACGATCATAATCTGCTTGTTATTTTGCTTAAAGAAAAAAACATAGTTACAAAGTATACTTAGTATTAAAATACATTCTTCTGGTTTATTAATTCAAAATTTTTAAGAAAATAGATTTAAATCTTCTAGGTTTTAACGTGAAAACATAGAACGTCCTTTGATAATAGTGACCTCAACACTAAAAAAAATATCATAAACATCTAACAAAGCTGTTGAACGGGTCCTGCCGATCTCCCATGAGAACATTAGCCTATTTAAACAATGTAGCATTAAAACAAAAGGCTGTTTGCTCTTAGACCTCTCACCAACCGTGGGATACCCCGAACAAAGGCTCCTTAACCGCGACACAAAAGGAGTCTGTGGCAAGAAAAAGTAAAGAGGAAGAAACTGTAAGGGAATACTCCTTGGACGCTGATTGCCACATTGTTAGTTTTTTTTTTATTGTTTAATTCTAAGTTTAATCTGCGGTTGCGGTTGCGATGCTGGCATGAAAACGGTAATTCGATATTCGAATTTCGAACGTCGTGCGTGCGAAAAAAGATGCCTTATCTTAGATTAAAAAAAATTGTCAAAGTCGCCAGTGCGTTTTGTTCAAATCAAATCAGTTTAACAAGGATACTGCTTTTTATACAAATCATTAACCTCTTACACGACGGAACTTATTACCTCCATAAAGCATCCCACCAAGGAAGTATAGGACCTTATTAAACCCATTATCACCTCGTACTTCCTAAAGCGACACCTTCCCTCTCAGCTGGAGTGTCAAGCATAGTTCTCATAATCAAAAAAAGATTTGTCCCTCCGGAAGGACGCAACCGGCCGGCAAACGATTATGGCCCTCCTCGGTTACACCCGCAAGATGACCCTTCAGCACGCGTTCGGATATCTATCTGAAGAGTCGAAAGAAATTCTTGAATAACTTAGTTAGCGTTACTTAACGCTTAGATTATCTAGCTAGTTGCTGTAAGAAATCTTTCAAAGGTGAAAATTCGATAGTATTTTTTAAATGACTACGGCGTGACTATGTATTTTAGACATATAGCATAGTCGATAGATGACTTCTTATACTTATAGTTGTTCTTGTTTATTGAAGGAATAAAAACCTATGTAACTAAGATTTATTAAATCACTCGATAGTATAAAAATCCAGTATACTATGGTGCCGAGTAGATAATAGGCCGCGTCTATGTAAAAAATGCTTACTGGCCAAATGGCCAAACCACGAACGCAAAAAAACCCACCAATGTTTTTTTTAAATTGTTCGACTACGGGAATGTCGAGCTCGCGGAGCTAGCGGTTTACTTCCGCGAACACAACAGTGTGTTCATTTTGGGGCTTTTATTGATTTATGTATTATTGAACAGTTTGAGATTATTGACTACTTAGGTTGAACCGTACCTATTAATTATTTTTGTATCCGAACGCGTACAAGCGGGCAGCAGACAGGAAGGAAGCGTAAGCGGACCGCGTGAGAAGCGCGCGCGCACCGTGCGAACGCGGCGCAGGTGGCTCCCTCCCACGGGGCCGAGATTGAGGGTGTCTTGGCTTTACAATGTTGATGTCTTTGCCGGTGAAAAAAAAGTAAAAGTATTGATGATTAGGTGACCACTTCCCTGTGGGGCTGTGATTTGACAAAACACCCTGTCCTGGGTTTACAATGTTGATTGCCTTTGCTGGTGAAAAAAATAATTTAAGTATTGATGATTAGGTCACCACTTCACTGTGGGGCTGTGATTTGCTAAGACACCCTGACCTGGGTTTTACAATATTGATGTCATTGCCAGTGAAAAAAAAAGTAATAAGTATTGATGATTGGGTCACCACTTCACTGTGGGGCTGTGATTTGCTAAGACACCCTGACCTGGGTTTAGGTACTATGTTGATGTCTTTGCCGGTTAAAAAAAATAGTTTTGACTTAATCATCTTGATGATGAAGTGACTACTGCCCTGAGGGGATGTAATTTATGGGTCTCTAGGCTCTACAAAGTTGACATCTTAGCGTATTTGCGACAAAAAAGTTAATGATTCGGACATCCCTGTGAAATTTAGGTCGATTACTGTCGAAGGGTTATAGTAGTAGTGATCGTCACACGGGGCTTAGATTGATTGTGTATGGCTTTACTATTGATATCATTGCCTAGGTGGGAATAAAAAAAAAGTAATCGTCTAGCAAGGATGACCGATATTGATGATGTGTGGCCAATGTGCAAAGTCAAAAGCAAAGGGTTACATTAGTCACCGTCTCACGGGGAGATTTAGGATTAAAAGATGAAATAAGAAACCAAAAATTTCGCATTACATTACACGCAATGACGTATCCATGAGACCAAGAATTTCGCGCGGTCGGACCGCCAGCACGGTAGCTCAATTGGAAGAGCAGTTGGCCCGGCTAGCCAGAAAGATGCTGGTTCGAGTCCCGCCCGTGCGAATTTTTAGGTTTCATATTTCATCTATTAAGAATAAAATAAGACACTGTGAGTGTTTAAAATATGTAAAAAACCATTGATATTTAGGATGTCATGGCGTGACTGAGTTTTAAGTGTGAGTTGGAAAAAACAAGATAGGTATATTGGTATTTTCTCTATAATGAGGATATGGCATTGAGGTATTGACCTCGTTGTTGTTTCCATTGGGACACAGCGACTGATCTAATATTATGTTTTTTTTACTTTAGCAATTAACCACTGGAATGCAATTTTTCACTTTTCAGACGCTTTATGACAAATCCAATATTTTATCAAACAATAAAGACAACTTTAAGCCAATCGCGTTAGTCACTTTGTTGCTTCCGCCCAGCCAGGGCCGTTTAAGGTCAAATTGTTATTTATCGCGAGTGTGGTCCCGAGTCCCGACACCAGACTGGTCTCAAAGAGATCTCCGGTTATGAACTGACTGGCGTGAGTCACATGAGCTCAATAAAAACGCGA
Organism: Pyrausta aurata; assembly: GCA_963584085.1. Lineage (NCBI taxonomy): Eukaryota > Metazoa > Arthropoda > Insecta > Lepidoptera > Crambidae > Pyrausta > Pyrausta aurata. The sequence goes on along the minus strand of OY757271.1, from coordinate 8,514,121 downwards.
CAAGTGGGATCGTGGGACTGAGACAAGGAATATTGTCTCTTAGTAAAAAAAATAGTATAAATCATCTTAAAATTCGGTATCGCATGTAAGAATGATTGCGAACTTGACTGTCACACGTGTCTATGTGTTTTTATTTGCTGCAATACTTACAAAATACAACAAAAGTTAGGATGGAGAAGTGAGGAACCTAACTTGTATTTATGTCCTCGTGTAAAAAAAATAAGTTCAGAAGTTTTTGTTACACCCCTCTATAGTATGAATGTTCATTTGAATATTTTGACGCTGATCTCTAAAGTGGTCACCAATCGTTCCGTGCTAAAGATCAGGGCCGTCGACCTGTCAGAGTTGTATGATATGGTATGGTGTATTTCATAAGCTCAAGAGTTTAGGGGATGAATGAGAATCAAGCGTCGATTTGATTGATAACTTGGCATATTAGGTAAATCAAGTTATCGCGTCTTTCTTGCAATGTTACCATATAATAAACCTTACCAATGGTATTTTTTGAAAGATTTATTTTACCTTAAATAAATCTTTAAAAAAAAAACATTTTAGGGTTGTCACAAACTGATTCAATGTTATCTCTTTTCATATTACATAGACTAATTTATAAAAGCTTTGTTAATCTATTGATTTCAATATCCAACACAGCAAAAGTTAATAAAAAACAAAGATACTTAGACCTGTAATGCCCGCGTCCTCCTCTCTCGCACTCCTGCGCAGCCACCGGAAGCCGGCTCGCTTCCGCCGTGCGCACGCGACAGTCACCGATGCGGAATCGGGGGCTGGACGGAACGGTGCTGGAACAGTGAGGACAGCAATCAGAGGCGGATATGACATCTCTTTATATATTTTCTAATGAAAAGCTAGACATTTAAGAGCTATTGTACCCATTAACAGCAGGCAATTTTACCTAATATGATAATACGTCGAGGAAACAATTCAGACGGTACGGTGCAGAGATGTAGATCTTAAAAATATAGTTAATAACAAAGAGTGGAGAGGTAAAGTTGAAAATTTTACATTTGATTCATCCAGCTCGTAAGATTGGCAGTTTCAAATTATTTTGGACGCGATAGGACACTGTGTGCAATTTTTTAAAATCATTATTTTACACAGGTCTAATGCAACAACAGAAACAAATTGAAGGTTCTTTGTTAAAAAATAATTTGGATCACTGGATTGTAAATTAAGGAATACAATGACGTCATCAAACTACCTATTTAGTTAGAAAGGCGCCTAAACAAAAGCTCTCTAATCAGTGCCCCCCCACGTCCGGAGTTCCGGGGCTGCTTCCGACCGCACCAGCCGTGACGTGCGCACGCGCCGCTGCAGCGCTAGCGTGAAGAATTATACGTTTAATAGCCTTGATCTGATTGGATGCGTCGGAAGTTAGAACTTGGCAGCGCAGAATGCTGAAGGCCGCTGCAGCGCTAGCGTGAAGAATTATACGTTTAATGGGCTTGATTTAATTGGATGCGTCGGAAGTAAGAACTTGGCAGCGCAGAATGCTGAAGGCTGTTGCAGCGCTAGCGTGAAGAATTATACTTTTAATGGACTTGATTTAATTGGATGCGTCGGAAGTTAGAACTTGGCAGCGCAGAAAGCTGAAAGGCCGCTGCAGCGCTAGCGTGAAGAATTATACGTTTAATAGGCTTGATCTGATTGGATGCGTAGGAAGTTAGAACTTAGCAGCGCAGAATTCAGAAGCACTAACAACAATCCAGTTTTGAACTCTGATAATCTGCAACTTTATGTATGAACAAACTGTCGAAATAACAGCGCCAAAACTAGAAGAGTTGTAAGGACTCATGGGAAAGAGGGCTGACCGTCAGCGTGACCAAGTGAATTATGCGCTTAGTATTACCATAATTTAACTTCACATTTTATTTAAAAAAAGACTGCAACTGATATCGTGAACGTATAGCTTCACTGTTGCAGTAAAATTTGCAAAATTAGAGATAAGTTGAATACAATTGCTACAGTTATGTCATGAACAGATCATTTTATAGTACGAGAACTTGAGGTACGTACACACACATAAAACGGTACAGGGTCTCAAAATAACACACAAAATAAACACGTCAGAATACGTACCATTTTCAATATCCGCCACAGAATTTATATGGAAATCATTGACACTGATGATTTTTCAATTATTATTACTTTCTTTTGATGAGGAAAGGATCTGATTTTAGAATGAATACTTCCAGTTTCTTGCTCAGTTATATTACGAATGAAGCTGAAATCACACGATCTCCTTTATAAGTACCGTCCGTAATAACTTTACTCGCCCCCACTGGGGTATATTTTCAAAAGCCGCGTGGGCATTTAGTCCGGTATATTTTATTTTAGAGTCAAGAACAAAGAAACTTCAAAGTTATTAATAGACGTAAACAAAGAAATTCAGCCGTGACATTGGTCTTCATATTTTTAATCATTATAGCAGGTGCCTAAATTACTTGTTAGGGGGATGTTGGAAATTGCTTTTGATAATACATAGTAGGTAATACAAAAGTATGATCCTATGACGAAGATGGGGTGGTATTGCTAGGTAGTTTTAAAAAGTGAAAATACAGTCAATCAATCATTGGTATTAAAATAAAATCGTCGAGCCGCAAAAGAGCAAATCCTGTCGAATCGAGATAATTAAATCGACAATGATAAATGAATAAAAGCAAATTACGAGTAAAACCATAATTAATATTATCGTTAATATTTTCTTCGTTCGAAAAAACTACACGCAAAAATAATACGCGTTTCAGAGGCCTATCGCATTCGACGCAGTTCTGTTTTCGGATTTAGCCATTTCACTTTATTGTACTGTGGTACCGACTTGAGAAACAGGAATGGCTAGATTAGCATACATTATCATTATCGTACAAAGTAAGGTATCGGATTTGCATGGTTACGAATATTTCAGACTTAAATTGGGCTTACACTTTTCATTTTAAATATTTTTTCAGGCGGCCAGCAAATATAACCGTTATTAATTGCATATCAATAAAAAGATGACTTTTTTATTTAAATTATGCAAGAGTTACAGCTCATAACGATGCGATATGGGTTAACCGCTACGTTTTCAGTACACATTTTATCGAAATGTCATTCCAACTTTTTGGTCCATCATAAGTACTATTGTGACTTTGACACGTGAAGTGAGAAACAAATGCTAGGTAGGTACTACCTGGCTGGTTAAATGTATATTTATTAGTTAATCATTCCGAAAATATAAAAAGAAAAATAAGCTATACCCCATTCGATTAATACATACTCGTAAGTGGCATATAATAAATCTTGGCATTAAAATTCACGCCGATTTTTCACTATCGATCATAATTAAATTCACCTAAGCCCGATTGCAGCAGCAATTAAAATAAAAAAAAACAAGCACCTAATACGACAGTGGCGCCCTCGTCGTAACTGCCGTTCCTCAAGGCGACAAATGAGGGGTTAATGAATAATTAATGCGCGCTCCCGCCAATTATAACCTAAGAATACGCGAGTGTGAATAAATAAATTGATTAACGGTGTTGTGGTAGGTTAAGTGAAGAAAGGATTTGACAGAAAATATAAAGTATCCGTAATAATGATATCAGGAATCGACTAAAATAGATTGTGAAATGAAATTATGAGAAACGACATTGCATCATTTTCAAATAGTTTGACAGATGTTTATTGTGCAAACGCTGTACAATCACAGAGCTTGCAAAATAGTACAAATACCACCAAGACAATATAAAACTACGGAAAGTTAATTCAAGGCTGGAAGACACACCACTAATCATTCCATGAATCACCAATCATCATTCTGTCTCTGTCAGTTTATATGACGTTGACAGAGACGGAATGATGATTTAATCCTGGGTTAGCGTAATCCTGGGCTAAATCATCGTGCGAAGTCCCACTAACAATATTTAATATGCGTATCCACATAGGTGTGTAGGTCGCATGATCTACCAAAAATAAAGTCATCCACAAACTCTCGCCTTGCCTTAAAGAAACTAAAACCCTCACAACTACCGCTGTTTACAGAAACGCATTTAAATCCGATGTTGTTCTTGAGGGCTGGGGTGGTCAAGTGCCCCCACTGGCACTGCGGGGAGACGAGGAATTACGGAAAACAAATGAAGATGAACCAGTGTACACTGGATATTGGGAGAAATAGAGAAGTGGGGATAATGATGTTGTTTTTAAAAATTGTTTAGGCATCGTCAAAACTTTTTCAGACATCAATCTATGTAGTTGAATAAAGAACTCTGCTTTGATCTTTGGTTAGAAGAGAAACAATCAAAGGCCTGTTGATGCTAGAAGCATTCATAAGAAAGTGCTAACATATAATGAGGATTCTAGCATAAAAATTTGAAGTCACAAAATGTTCCAAGGGCCTTGTGGAGCCAGTTTCATTTTCATTTATAATTCGGACCACAAACAAATTCACATTTTATGTTTGCATATGAATTATTTCAAACTAGTGCTCATTATGAATCCAACTACGTTGTTCAGAAATATTCATAAGAAAATGCATAGGTACATAGTATTCCCTTGCTCTAGCATGAAACAAAATTTAGATAAATGTATCTCACCTATACCGATGTATCAGTCACATTCTCCTTGCTTACAATCAGTTCAGAACCCAAAAACTAGCAGCCAAATTCACCACTAGATAGAGACCTGACACCTGCCTTCCAGATTTACCAAAAGAAATTCAACCGAAATGCTCAAAACTGGTTCTAAAACCCACCAAGCACGCACAATGAGCGAAAATCTAGCGCGTTTCTAGGCAGACGTGTAAAAAGGGCACTAAGAAAGCAGAGCAGCACAAAAGCGACGGAGGGCAGACAATGTCATGTATCAAGTTCACTCGCACAGGTTAACCAACCGAGCTGAAGTACAGTTCTAAAGGAAAATTTCACACCTTTTACCTTTTTATATGACACGGTCTTGAGATAGAAAGGAGATGTTTTCGTTTGTATGGGAAAAATGCCAACACCTTGAACCCGACACTAAAAAATAGCTTAATCATTTTTAGAATGGTTTTTATCCGTAAAATCTTCAATTTTTAAGTAATATGTAACATTAACTAATAAAATCTAGCTATATTTCATGATGTCTAATAAATCTGTCAAATACCTGTCAGCCAATCAGCTGTTTAAACAGATTAAAAAAGATCGAAAGCGGAAAGCAAAATGACACTTGACATTGACAGATTAACTTTTTGCACGATTCGCCATGTTTTTGGAGTAAGTATAGACAGAAGAAGTTGCCAGGATTTTTCGATATTGTAAACAGCACAAAACTGGTGCAACTCTTGTAACAAAAATATTTTTGAGCCTCTACCCAAAGCTGTAAGCCTGTAATATATTTGTGTATCGCAGTGTACCTGTAAACGACTCCTTACCGAGAGGTAAGATTTAGACAAAGCGCGCAACAATAGTAACGCGACCCGGGGGCAAAGTTATCAGAGCGGGCCACTTTCTTCCCACAATGCTGCCTAAAGTTACAAATACAAGGTTAAACTGCGATTAAAAAGAACATTAGCTTTTGGGCTCTGTAACACCTTGATTTAACCTTTCATACTTTCTGTTTTAAACTCTTTTATTACTAGAATCGACACATGATAGTCATTTGGGCTACTAAGTCTGGTAAAAGCTTAGTGTTTTATAGAATTCGATAGTGACAACAGTATTGATTGATTGAGCTATTCACGTTGACACGTTACTATGCAATATCTATAGGTACTTATTTTATTAATACGTGTGCTCCTATGGGTTGATTGATACATTCTCTAAAGGTTCAAATATAACATGCATGACAAATACTGTTGTTTTTACAATAGATTTAAATGGATATTCAAGCTTTATATATTCATATGGCTTTTTAAGCTCTGTCGCTTAATAAAAGACATAATTATCACATAGCTCTTAAAAACTCATTCGTTCAAATGGCTACCCAAAATTCAAGTAACGAAACTTCCATTCCCATCACAAAAAAAACTAAAACATTGTCATCATTCTCAGAAAACTGCTCAGCCCCTTATTCAAAAATAAACTACTACATCTATAATGTAAAACGTAGGCACGTCTGCTCATTTGTAAAGGCTGCAGATGAAGCTTCAATATAACCTATAGTCGTCCCCCTCATATTTTTTCTTCCACTAAAGTCTAGGCGGCAAACTTAGGGGGTTTGTCTTACCCCTTTTGGGGGGTCCTTCAAGCCCTTATCGTTGTAAGTTTGTACAACGTAGTGGATCCTGCGCCCCCTTCGGCGACGTATCTTGACTCGTGCTGCGGGTAATGTGTGGATTTCGGGGTTTGATAAAATGACCGGGTTGAAATTTAGATTCACAACGCGGCAAGCCATGAAAATATAGTAAGTTATACGTTTTAACTACACAAAAAGTACCAATTATTTAAATAGAAGACTTATTTGATTAATGGTCTTATATTTTCCACGGGATAAATAAACAGAAACGTATTAGTAAAATAAGTTATCGGTAGAATAATCGGTTTAATTTAAAACGTTTAACTGTATCTGTAATGAAGTTTAGATGATTATCTTCTTCTGGATATTCAAATCAAATCAATCATTTATTTGCCAGAATACACAACAAAAGTATATTAAAAAACTGGTGATGGTTTAACGCCTACAAAACTCATTATAAAGCTCGATAGTTTAGGTCATCACAACAATCATAAATTCCAGACGTTTTTAAAACTGGCTGAATCCGCACACTGCCTGCGACGTCTCACGCGTGTGCAAGTTGCATCTTTTTATTTCCTCCCGCCGTCAAACAACCACAATGCGTTGATTAGCTCGGACGCTGCGCTTGAGACGGGAAACTGATACTTGGGCTTTTATTACTATGGATTTCCCTAGCTTTAACAGAGAGAAAAGTCTTGTATTCAGTATTCACTTACAATTATGCTTCGTAAGAGGCACATAAATTACTGAAGTTGAAGTGACGAGTTTATCAAAAACTGGCTATTATGATTAATGATTTCAACCTGAAAGAATACAAAAATAACACTGTAAGTGTTAAAAACATTCTAAAATTTTATTATGATTTAGTGAAGATAAGGTAATTAAAAGTTGGGCAATAATGTTAAATAAATACATATTTTTAAAATTCTTCCGATGCCGAAAATTAATGTCAGTGTATTATATTAATAGTTGGGCTAATAATAAATTATGTTAATTGTATGAATGGATGGCATTTCCATTTTGCTTTGGATGCCTTTTTCTTTGAATAAATTTAACGCTGATTTTAAGACCAAGACTAACTTTTTAGTTTAAAATACAATCTGCTAACGAATTGAAAAGAATAATGATAGTGTCTTAGTAATGTAACATTAATCAGTAAATACTGAAATCACAAAGCAATCATTTACCTAACCAAAAATTTTAAGAGCCTGTAGCATTTGAAATCGAAAACCAACACCAAAAAACAGTTTCCAATGAAACCTCATATCTCCAATCGAGCGCAAAAAAATACAGATCTTCCGAATCACTATTAAAAAGTATGAAAATAAATCTCTGGTCTGTTCTGAACTCGGTAATGCGGGCTGGGCCGTTAAGATTGACAGACGAAGGGTTGAGGAGGGGGCGATGGGGGGTCGAATTGAAAGAGAGTGGAAAAAATTATACGTGGCAAGCGACGCATCTTAACTTCCGAGCGGGCGCGGCCACACTGATGGAGATTTTCGGATGTAGGGACCGACTGTGAAATGTGGAATGAAAATTTTGGAAAATGCTTTCGGTTGTTTTTAAGATTTTTGGGGTTAGTTAACAGCATTCGTAACCAAAAAAATCTATTAATTGATACACTAAATTCTGAAAGAAAAAAGACTGTTGTCGTCTATGGTAGAGATTATCACTTTGTACATCAAGTTTTTTTTTCAGATGACTTATTACATGAACCCAATTTATGATAAATAATTATTGATATTCCCATAGCATCCTTTTCTGAATACTTTTCTGTTATTCCACGGTACTAGATTTATTTACTATTATTCTAATTAAAGAGTTGACAATCCAAAACGCAACCTCAACAAACGCACGAAACCCAACCACACGACCGGAACACGAACGTAATTAAAAAAAATATGTAACAAAAAACAAAAAAGTCCATGTCAACTCCTTGCACTTTTCTAAGTATGAATTATGCCGCTCGGTATATTCGTTAAGGGGCGGATCCATTCATTCTTTTTGTCCGCTGTAGCAGTTAAGGAGGTCCGCGGGCGCCCCCCTCCCCCTCCTCCCCCTGAACTTGCGACTGGAGAATATTTTTTTCTAGACTACTCGACGATGCTGGAAATCGACACACTTGCCGGTAGTTTGTTCCGCTCGCTACGGCGATGATGGTTCGAGTGACTTTCGCGAAGTAATTTTTTAGTTCGTTATTATTTTTTCTGTGATTAATTTTAATAATCGAGGGCTCTCAGACTTTGTAATTGTTTTAATTTGTGCGTCTGTTTATTATGTAATGTGCTGCAATGACATTACCGGAATAATTATCAATCCATTTAGTTTTAACGAATGATGAGTCCTCGTCGTTATGAATCTACTAATATCTGAAAATCACATACGAGTTTTTATTTGTTTATTATAACTCTTTCCGTTATTGATTGATTAAATTAGCTCAATATTTCGACAGACCTTTGAAAACTTGGAAACAGACAATCAGAAAATACTATATCCAATTTTCTCTATAGCTTGGTCTATTATATTATACTTCTCATAGACATTAATAACCCACATAAGACGACAATCTTTGGTGTCTAAAGCAACGCATTACTCATTTCCCTGCTTCACATTAACATGCAATGACATAAATTAAATAATATCGATATCGATAATAGCCGTGGCCCATCTCTGCGAGAAAGGAGGTTGTAAGACGGTAATGAAGTGAATTCCTCTCTTTGAGCCCGCCACCTCTCAAACGCTTCCTTGAGGCGCGTGGTGCTACGATACTCCTCACACTTTTGACGGCTATTGCGACACTAGACTGCCATAATTTGCAGTTTTACAGCAACATTACATGATTTGTAGATAGGTCTTATAAAAAAGGGAAAAGCCTATGTAAAGCAATGGACGACTTAGCTCTTGGGTTCATAACGATGCATCGTAACCTATTTTGAGCGACCATCGTGTTTTTTTTTCTAACTTTAATGGCAAGCAACCATCAATCTTATTATTTTAATGCTATGAGGTGACAATAGATGAGAAGTTGTTTTTTTCTTTTTTTTGCTTATGATGCCATTACCGATCGTCATAGGTAGGATCGTAATAGGTATGTCAAGAACAAAAACGACTGCTTGTGAATTGAATGAGTAAACTCTTTGAAACGCTTAAACAAACACGAGGGTTAAACAACACACGCAACACAAAATTCCAGCTCAAACTCGGATCTTACACTTAATTGCAACTTCAAGGCGCACCCAATGAGCGATTAAAACAACAAGTCAATTCCGCTAAAGTACTGAAGTTGCAAAATAAACGTTATCTTGCATCGTACTTAGTGCAGTCCGATCTGATACGAGGCTTCGGAATTGTTCTAAGTGCATGCGTTTTACTTTACAGACGGCTGTGTGGATTAGTTTTTGTGAGAACTGGTCTAGGTGGAGTAGCCTACATTATTAGGGTAGTATTACATTAGTAGGGTTAAGGATCAGCCCTGATTAAAAAATTTTAATTTAGCTAACTAGCTCATGAAAACCTGTTTAAATTATTTACCATCATATAGAGAAGCGTCTACATAGTTCTTGTGGTTCTATATTGCGAGCTACGATCATGTTAATATTCACAAACAATCTGATTCTAAGGGTCGATTTACCATAGACAAAAATGCACAAACAACCGAATAGTTTAAATATGGAACTCCATTTCAAGCATTTGGCAGATAACGCTTACCAGAAATAGCTTAATAGCCATTGTGAAATAATCAGTTAACTAAATAAATACAGTCCTGTCTATGGAATTAAGTAGTTAATTTCAAAATGTGTTATATAACAATAACAACAATAACAATAATAATAATAACAATATACAAAATCTAACAAAAGGACCACTTAATCATTAGCAAAACTTTTTTAAATAGTTACCTTCACTATAATTAGTTTACAGGTTGACCTCAAGAACGTTAACCCTTCTGGCCACTTGGCCACTTATTCCGGCCAAGTAATACCCCAACTTAGTCGAGATTAAGACGCAGATTGTCTTAGGTTAAGTTCTAACGGGAGGGTTGATACACCTTGTTTGAAATTAAGAGGTCAGAGGGAAGGAAACTTGTAAGATGCGAGATAAGTACGTGTATAAGATGTCTCAGGGTGAATGTCTCTATAAATAAATCAGCTGATTTTTGGGGGCAACTTTGATAGAATTGCAAAATTCATAAGATGTTCTACATGATACGAGACGTTAAAATGTATGAAGAGACATTGTATTCAATTTATAGAGAGACATTTTATAATTGATGCCAATTACTCGTTTATTTATTAAAAACAAACGAGTTTATTTTTCTTAACACGCTAGCTAGGAGATGTGAAGTAAGTTACCTTTTAATAAATCTTTAAGTAAAATATTTTACTTTATTCAGTATCATAACGTTGAGACTATTTAATAGTCTTTTGTTGCGTATATTTTGATATTCCTACATAATGGGTCTATCAAACAGCTGATTATGAAGCGTGGGCGCTTGCAATAATAACAGCAAGGTCACAGCTGTTTTGTACTAATTTGTATAGAAAGACGCAAAACAGTTTTCAACCACACGTATTATTAGTAGGATTGCTTGCGAAATTAGACGATTGTAATAACATTATGACTACTTTTGTCGAGACACTTAAGACTAGGTTATAAACATAAATAAGAGATAGGCGTCAATGTTTTCGACGCCGTAAATAGTCTGCCAACAACTTTTGTGACAAGATGTGCTAATTAGATACTTTTAGCCATCATAATATTTTATTTATTTATTTTATTTTATTTTTAACATAAACAGAAAATAATCGTATTAAGATAGCACCAAGAATTTAAAAAAAACTCAGAGAAACTGGACTAATGCCCTAAGATGTTTTACACCTGTGCGCCAAACTCAGGTTGCGTAGTTAAACATTGTTAAAAATTATAATTAAAAAATACAAAATTAAATTAAAAATAAAAAGTAAATAAAAATACTGTTCCTTGTGTGTGGCTTATCTGAGGTCATCTGCGACAACTTTTACTGCAGCTTTGTACTGAGAAAAGCTTGCTTCGTCGTATATATCAAGTCTGTCCTGCAATTGATTGTATAGGCGACACATTCTTTATTATTTAATTACTACAGTACTCCTAGGAGACAATCATTAGTCATCTTATTTACCCAAGACACTTAAGCGGACCACAGACGCCACAACAGAGTGAGTCAGACTAATTCGCGGCCCAATTGCGCCAAGACGGTAGGATGTGGCAGAGGTTAAATCCATAGCGTCACATCCTCGCGCGCTTCCTGCTTAGCCGCGTCTAATTGTCAGTGTGTGTACGCGCATGGGTGCCTTTGTTGTGGGTTGATGTCTTTGCTTTTATCTACTCTGTGGTGTGTCTCTATCTTTCATGCTCTGAGGCTTATTTTTTTTAAATCAGATCATAAAGGATTTTGTATATGACTTAAAAATATCACTAGGGTTCGCCGTTATTTTTATATTTCATATTTATCGTGTGAACTTTAAATATGTTTTTTTCATAAATTCTGTAATACCCTGAAAACACTAAATGAATTGATAAATTTGTCCCTTTGCATGACACTTATCTATTATTTCTTTCACAATCTTCAATCAAGTTTCTCTTGCCTACTTTCTTTCTCTATTTATCAATTTACAATAATAGGTAATTAAATTTTCATTCGCATTCGCAACATTCGCGTCATTGCCTATAATACTTCTCATTTCAACATCTGATATTTTTACTCTGTGTCCGTCCAAAAGTGTCGACATGCGCACACGCAGCCGCGGAACCGTACGCCGCGTGAATTGAGCGCGCGGATTAATTGTGGAGAGGATATATCCTTAATGAGTGATTAAGCGGGAAGACTCTCGTTTGTGGGTCACCACGGGCAGATTTCACAATCGAGATGAGTTTGACTTTGAGAAAGCCGGCAAGTTTATTGGAAACTTCTTGATCTTTAGCAATAAGGAAGAAGTTTTAGAAGTCGGGCCTTTCTTATCTATCTTTTGATACAAGTATCAAGATTGATTGAGTTCATGACTTCTTACTTGCTTTATTTGTTTATTTGAAAATTGATAAGTACACCAACAGCATACATAGACAACAATAGTAACGCATAAGAATAATACGTTAGATAAAACCTCTTACGGTACCAATTCACAATGATTGTTATATTGGTTCTCGTGATGATGAATACTCATCTCACACGCTTTCAATGCTTGATCATTATCATCATCATCATCATTATCCGCCAAAGGACGTCCACTGCTGAACATAGGCCTCCCCCACGGCTTTCCACAGCGACCGATCACTAGCTTAATCAGTCAGGTATCAAACGAATGCCGAGAGACGCATAACAATGGAATTTTTAGGGTTCCGTAGCCGAATGGCAAAAAACGGAACCCTTATAGTTTCGTCAAGTCTGTCTGTCTGTCTGTCTGTCTGTCTGTCTGTCTGTCTGTCCGTCCGTATGTCACAGCCACTTTATTCTGAAACTATAAGCATCACATAGCTGAAACTTGGTAGGTAGGTGTATTTTGTTCACCGCTTTCCGATTCAGATACAAAAAGTAAGAAAAAATAATATTTAAGGGGGGGCTCCCATACATGAAACTAATTCCTAAAATTTTTTTTTTACTCAAACCTATGCGTGTGGGGTGTCTATAGATAGGTCTTTTAAAATGATGTTGAGGTTTCTAAAACCATTTTTTCTAAAAGTGTAAGGTTTGAGATATAGACGCTTCCAAAATGGTAAAATGGGCGTCCCCCCCCATCTAACTTTTGAACTAAGAAAGTGAAAATTTTGAAAAAAATATATGATGTAGATCTCTACAAAAACTTGCAACGAAAATTGGTTTGAAGGAGATCGAACCAGTAGTTTTTGAGATATTGCACATTTTTATCAACCGCAAATATAACTTTGTCTTTCATACAAACACTATGAAAAACAAAGTTATTTTTGCTGACGCAATATACTGTGATGTTTTCGTTAAGTGAAAGTAAGTGGACCCTGAATTCAGTTAAGGGTGGCACGGAACCCTCAGTGCGCGGGTCCGACACGCACTTAACCGGTTTTTATTGTGTCTCGTTTACACATACTTGACGAGTTAACCAAACTTTCAATGCTTGGAAGGTGTCAACTATATACATTAATTGTCATCAAGGACACCTATGAACTATTTTTACCGCGAGATATAGTTCATAATGTTTCTCTGCAGGAAGGAACTAGTCTGACGGCCAATTGTGCTACTTTAGCGGTAATTACGACAGACCGAGATGAGGTAATTATCACTGTAAATAAAAATACAACACATCTAAGTATGGGTGCAACGAAATGTGGCCTATTTGTATTGAAATATTAAATGAGATGAACAGAACGGGTCACAATTTCATATCCTATAACGATGAACTATGTCGGAGAAAATTACTTTGTTATGTATCTTTATTATACTTACTGTTATCGGTTTTTTTTTCAATCTTCATAAGCATTATTATTAGGAGAAACTAGTACTTTTAAAAGGCTTTTAACATTGCTAAGAAATGTGAGACCTTATGAGTTAAATCTAGTATGAGCCTAAACAAAACCCAACATCAATATAGGTCTAAAGTTCTACACCCATATTTACAATGTAGGTACTTACAGTTTCCCAAGTCTTATAGTATTAATACTAAGTTGAGACGGTGCCCAGTTTTCCGAACTGCCGCAGCTAAGGCAGCGGAGTCCGCAAAACCCGGTACACAGTTATTACCCGATATTACACTTACGAACAACCCCCATTAAAACTGCAAGGAACTTATCCCTTACATATGCATACAGTTGCAGTTTCAACCGGGTCATTTATAACCTAAAGTCTGGCTCGCGATGTACGAATTTAAGGAATGGAAAACAAGCAAGTTGTTCGCGAGTTGTAAAATGGAGTAACTGTTGTTATGTTGTATTGGGATTTGTTTAGTGTTCATGTTGTTGCTTCGGACTTAACACATAGATGCGCTTCTAGTTGTACATTCTGGTTTATTGCTACTAGTAAATCGTATTCAATTTGATTTAAGCATGTTAAAGATGAATATGCAGAGCTGATGTATGATTGTATTTTTTGTTTTATAGTATTTTGTGTGTGTTTCTGAGAGAGCTGTTTTTTACAAGTGCAATTTATAGCTAATGTATAGTCACATAATCTAAAAGTATAATAATGTTCTATGCCTAAAACGGAATTATTTTAGGCATAGAAAAACTCCCATTTGATAAAGCCTGTTTCACAATTACCATGTAAGTGTTCGGTAACAGCCATCTACCAAATACTCCATACGATTATTTTTTATTAAAATTATTCTTTGGACACTGCTTACTTTCGGATTATGAAACAGGCCCTTAGTGCATTCTAAGAACGTTCTGAATTCAGTACATAAATACCCAATTTTATTCGCTAGAAAAGGTTTAATCTTTATTCCAAGTTCGGAATAGCGTTCGTCATCGCTCACAGCCGTGTGTCGCCAACAAATTCAGACCTGTACAGCCTTAGGTACACTTTGGCTAGAGGCCAGCCGTCTTTTTGGCTGAAGACGTCATTCCGACTTGCCACACGACCATCAGTTCTGTGAGCCGTTCTTAATCGAGTGCGCCCGCCTTTATTTTTAGGGTTATCGCTCTTTCCAACTCGAGTTTGGATCTGTCTGAATACTTGTGATAATGTTGTTGGACTAGATACGAGATAAGAAAAGCTGCGGCTTATTAACGACTTAGACTGATAAGTTGATTGTACACATAAATAACGGCAATTTGATTAATCATTCAAATGTTACTTTAGGCTATAGCTAAAGACAATATAACTAAATTTATCCTCTAAATGATTATACTTACCTGATCTAATCTCCCACCAAGTCAACAAATATTTAGGTACACATTTAGGAGGAAAAATACTTCCACTGTTTCCTATTTTCTATTGTTATAATACAATAGACAAAACGTAAAAGTCCGCACTGAAAATGAATATTGTACCTATGTTCGTTATCGATTACCCATACCTTTCTTGAAACATTGGGAGAAAAATGTTATTTGAAAAGTGTACTGAATGAAGTCAATTCAACTTATAAAATTGAATGTGTATGAACAATTTAGAATGTCTGAGGTAGGCCAACTATAGCAACAGAAACAGTCTTTCGAGTTGATAGCACTAATTCTAATCATCAAAACGAGTATGACCCAAAAATCTAACGGGAATCGAATCAAAACCAATCCAGCACGTGGTACTTGAGCAATTGAGCCGCTGGGGTCCGCCGGCAAGGAACGGAACCCGCAATTGAGCTAACGAGGAAACAATCTTGTACGCGCACCGCTTGCCGACGGAACTCTAGCCAATCTCGGCCTGCGTACGGCTTAGTTCTCACTGGCACATGTGTGATTTTAAGTAAATTAACAAAAAACAGTCGCCATACCGAGCGAAACAAATGACAATCAATATACTGAGTGTAACAAATGCGAATCACACTAGTGTGAAAAAGAAAGACGCATTTTTAGGCGCGAACAAAACAATCTTTTACACTCACCGCTTGCTGACGAAACTCTAGCCAATCTTGGGCTGAGTAGGGCTTAGTACTCATAAACACATGTATGAGAAGCTTTAGAAAAGTTTCATATAAAACAAATGACGAACTGTGACGTTCGTATTTCGTATTCGTACTTATCACATTCTTTGAAACATAACCAAAACCATGGCAAAATATGACAGTTCACTTGTCGCTCTACCTTCTTAGCTTGTATAGTGTCCTGCTTTAGAACTGTACATTTTTGAACAAGCTAAGCGGAATTCATGACAGCAGCAGCAGAAACAACATAAAAGCTAGTGGTTCAACGTTATCTTACTGCTTAAATTTTTGCCAATTTTTCTGAATTAAAATTATATGGACTTCATTCTTCTTATTAAATTATTCTTAATAAAATTATTAGCGTAAAATTATATGGACTGATGTTACTATGTTTCGTCACCAAATTTCAAACACACTTTTTAACACAATCTTACGCAATAAAAAACGCATAAAATTTTATGTTCCAATAATTTATTATGTTTTTTTTTTAATAAACCATGCTTACATCGCATCGATATACAGAATTTACATAGTTGAAAAAAATGTTTAAAAAATCGTGTTAGATTTATTTTTATGCGTGTGTGCTGATCTTTATATGATTGTTTGAGAGGAAGAGACAATTTGATCGGCGCTCGGCTGGAAGTAGACGACGAGTGCAAGAGACGAAGTGACTGTTGTGACTCGCGATGCAGAGGAAGTCAACGATTTAGCACTATCCTATCTATTAGTGCGCCTTCACATTAGAGCGACAGCAGCGCGGCAGCAGCGGATGCCCATACTGCACTGCTTTGGACTTTTATTATTGCTTTTATATATTATAAATAGCAGACATGATTTTTGGTACAACTTCGAGTCATCCTAAAAAAAGAGCCCAAAGAAGTAGCCATAGCTAATAACTAGTAAGTCATTTTTTTCGTCCTTAAAATATTTAAAGTACTTAACCAAAGTTCACACAAAACTTAAAATCAACATATTATGGTGAATGCAAGGGTGAAGGTTACTCAAATTACTTTTATATGGGGCTTCGAAACTAATAATTTTAAAAACGTTCAAAATCATATTATCTGTCATTATAATTTGCTTATTTTAAACCAGCAAAACAAACTTATAAAAAAGACTTTTCAAAGATAAGATAATCATTACACTGCTGGCATGTTATTCTTAACCCGCTGTTTCTAACAAATAGTGTACAGTAACAAATTAACGATTTGTTATTTTATTACAAACAACACTTTGTTATCTGCAGGACGTATGTTCTTTCAAGCCGTTAAAATATATTTTAATTCCCAATGGTCAGACTTAAGGACGGATATGAATAATGGTGGGCAGATAAAGCTGTTTTTCCTTCAATAAACAATAACTCGTGTTTCTATTGATAAGAAACGGAGCGGGCCAGATGTGGACTCATACTGTGGCATAAGTTAGAATCGTACGGCGTTAATTTGGAATGAAACAAGCATTAAATTGCACTTGTAAAAAGCAACTTTATCAGAAGGAATCAAACCCTGTGTCTAAAGCTATCCGGGCGCATGCCTATACCACTCGGCCACCGACACATTGGCAAGCCTGTTGAATTTTGCAAGTGCTTTCTTTAACGCGCAGGCTACGCGTTACCTCATCAATGTGGCGAGATAGCTCTCACAAGTTATAATAAGTTTGTATAGTCACAAAACACTATAAAATAAACTAGCTTTTGCCCGCGACTTCGTCCGCGTGGAATAGTGACTTCTTTCTCCCGTTTTTTACACATTTACCACTATATCTTTGCTCCTATTGGTCGTAGCGTGATGTTATATAGCCTATAGCCTTCCTCGATAACTGGACTATCCAACACAAAAATAATTATTCAATTCGAACCAGTAGTTTCGGAGATTAGCGCGTTCAAACAAACAAACTCTTGAGCTTTATAATATTATAAGTATAGATTAGAGATAAGCTAGTTTTAGGATTTGTTAATGATACACAAAGACAACTCAGTGGACCCAAAGTATTGTAATGTTATAAGCTCATGAGAGAAGGGCAAGGGCAGGCAAAAATTTTGCTCCCCAGAGACTTGAAAAGAAGCTTCAAGCATGACTGGTTTACAAGCTTATTTATGTTTAAACTTTATGCGATACATCAATATGTATATGCTAAATTATTGAATTTAGCTATGAAAATTATCTGTGACACCCCCACTTCCACATTTTATTTACAACAACGATATATTCAATTGTACTACTCGGTTATCATAAGAATGGACCTTTCAAACATGTCACATTCCTTCCACTTCCCCGCTCACCCACCCGCGTTCGTCCGTTGCGTGTAAGTACACTTCATTTTTAGGGTTCCGTAGCCGAACGGCAAAAAACGGAACCCTTATAGTTTCGTCAAGCCTGTCTGTCTGTCTGTCTGTCTGTCCGTCCGTATGTCACAGTCACTTTATTCTGAAACTATTAGCATCACACCGCTGAAACTTGGTAGGTAGGTGTATCCTTTTTACCGCTTTCCGATTCAGGTACAAAAAATTTGAAAAAATGATATTATAGGGGGGGATATTTATGAAACTAAAACCAAAAAAATTTTTTTTACTCAAACCTTTACGTGTGGGGTGTGTCTATGGATAGGTCTTTAAAAATGACATTGAGGTTTCTACAACCATTTTTTCTAAAAGTCTCATGTTTGAGATATAGACGCTTCCAAAGTGGTAAAATGGGCGTCGGGCCCCATCTAACTTTTGAACTAAGGAAGTGAATTTTTTTTAAAAATATGTAATTTAGATCTCAACATAAACTTTCAACGAAAATTGGTTTAAGCGAAATCGAACTAGCAGTTTTTGAGATATAGTTCATTTTTATCAATCGCAAATATAACTTTGTCTTTCATACAAGCACTATGAAAAACAAAGTTATATTTGCGGTCAACAAAATATTGTGGTATTTTGGCTAAGTGGAAGTAAGAATCCCTAATTCAGTTAAAGTTGGCACGGAACCCTCAGTGCGAGTCCGAGTCCGACTCGCACTTGGCCGGTTTTGCACACTTTTCTCACCGTCAAGATACATTGACAGGTCCATTTTTGAGATAACTAGGTTGTAACACCTCTACTGCCAAGTCGTTTGTGAAGTCCACACACTTTTAGAATGAACTTCAGCTCCTAATCTTCTATATAAAAATAAGTCGGGTTTTCCTTACTGGCGCTATAACTCCAGAACGCACGAACTGATTTACACGGTTTTCCATTCGTTGGAAAGGTTTCGGGCTCCGTGAGGTTTATAGCAAAGAAAATTCCCATAAAACGGGGCCGGGGCGGAACGGGGCTTGGGGCGAAACGAAGTTCGCTGGGACCGTTAGTTCTATATAAAAGGCTTAGTTAGTAATAGGTAATCTTGTAATTAGTCATCTCTATCATCTTGCTGTTATTTAAAACGACAGCTCATTTATCGCTTCATTCTACAACATGTGATCGCAATTAAACAGTAACCAGATACATTTTATCGCTTTTCTGTTCAGGACAAACGGACAGACGTGTGATAAGAACGCGAGACTAGCCATCGTGTTTCGCAATGTTACCAGAATAAAAAAAGACAATTTCAACTTTATTACAAGAAATACAAGGTCCATAATTAGTGGTTAATTCAAAAATGTGTGTGGTACAGATCCTTCACACATGATAATGGGCGGTGACGACTATTTCAGTGTAAGTTTGTCCTTATCATTGGTGTCGATTTCCCACTTTCCGATGTTGAAATAAATGTATTAGTCATATTTAATTGAAACGTGGTCATTCAAGTTCAGCGACACACTTAGATTTTTTTCATTTCATTAGTTTTTTCTGGAGGTAATAAATCTACAGTCAATACAAGATGTACAGATGTATGGAAAGGGAGATAGTAAGGGCTTTAGCACTAGAAAAGCGGTAAGAACGAAGTTTTGGATTGAATAGAATTATTATTTATCTAACGTATAACAAATTCCAATAGTAAAAAGCAACAAAAGAACCTTAAACGCTATCTAGGCGCATGCACGCATAATATTTGACAAATACATATTTAACAATCGGTTTATGAAGAAAGCCAATGTGTAATATTATTTTTGTTTTTGTAGTATTTTGTCACACACAGTCTGACACAGTTGCTTCAAGTGCAATTTATTGTATAGTGACAGACAGTGACACTATAAAAATAAAAATAATATTATAATTTATCTACTCGCTGAAAATAAGTATCTGCAATTTACCATACATTAGGTACTAGTATGTAAGCCTGAAACCTCTATTGCAACAAAGAGTAATTAAAGTTTTTCCATCGTGGCGTGGCGTTCTTGCATGTCGGTGTCCATATTGGCCATATGTCACCGCCGATACCGCGGTAGATAATGCCGCTAATAAGTGCCTGTCTTCCAACACAAAGTTATAGGGATGGAACGAGTCGATAGTAATAAGAATATCGACGGGGCAAGTCGATAATATTCGATTTCAAAATTCATATTTTATCACTGACACTTAATTTTTAGAACACGAATATTTCGATTACAAGGACCAGCAAACTATTGGCGAAAAATTTATAACGAAAATAAACTTTGTAAGTAATTTAAAAAACAAAATATTATGTGCCCTTCCATAACGTCTTGAATATCTATTAAATGACACCAATCTCTTATAACGTTTTCAAATCTTTAACGTTTAACAATAAACATTCATTTCATTTCCTATTGGAGAAATGCAGCGGCTTGTAAATAGCCGTCCACATGCAGGGAACTTAATTATGTAGGGAAGTAGGGAAAAGAAAGAGATTTGTTGAGAACGAGAAAATTAAAGAAGACAACAGTACAAGATAGCAAGGAATAATTCCTTATACTACAACTGGAAACTGAATGGCCCACTTACCTCTAAAATCAGTTTCCAGAGTCGTCGTCTCCTCGCCTCAGCAACAATTGCTAGGCGGAACCACTGATGGTCTCGGCGAATGTCCCAAGTATCAAGTTTATCACTATGTACTATGTTTGAGACACAAATTCACTCTCCGCAAAGATATTAGAATAAGAAAGAAAATAATAGCAGCAATTGCAAAATTAATGTTTTCTATACTGACAAGACATGTCATTAGTAGAGCTTGTCTATGCCGGCCGCCTAAGGAGGTGGCATTCTGCTGGGCTTGCTGGATCAGACGAAACCTTCATCAATCGTCGAGGAGTAGGATCCAAGCAATTTCCAGTTAATTTTATAAGGAATTATTTTAAATAGATAGATAAATGTGCTATAATAGCAAGATATTAAAAGGAAGGAAATTAAATAAAGATGTAAGGTGAAGTTGGGGTGTTAGGACACATCACGCCCAACCATACTCCCCGCCTTGGAAGTTCGCAGAACTTACAAAAGGTTGCAGATAAAATGTATAAACTGATTAGTAAAACAGAGAAAAAATGTATCTTTGAATTTCCAATTTTCATTAAACTGTAGATAATTTCAAAGTTATGTTTATTTTAAAAGTAGCTATGACTTTAAAACTTTAATAAAGCGTTAATTAATAATATATTATGGTTTAAGTAACGACGTTTATAACATTATCAGACTCGGGATGCGTTTGATAATCACAAGTAATGGCCATATAAATAAAATACAGTTGTTCTGTCCAATAAGTACGACAGTTCCGACCTCTATTGGACGACCAAACGCGGTCAATTTCTGCATGACTTGCAGCGTATGCAGGAGTTCCAGTAGCCATTTCTGCCAGAACGACTGGACCATGCTATAAAATAATTATTTATGTTCAATTGGATTAATAGGCACGTCAGACAAGACCGCGGCAGGTAGGTACTGCAACGGATCGACTTCAGAAAATGCACAGCACGTACCATACAACGTTCGACAACTGTTAAACCCTCAATGGATTTTAGCTTCGCGTCACCTTTACAATGTGTGAGACGAAGAACAAGCACTATAATGCTTAAAATATTCCCCGAAGAAGAGATACGAGGAGTAAATTTACGTAAGAAGGACGACTCAATACTTGAGGTCACTTTCAAAATATGTGCCTCAAGTTCTGAGAGTTCCAAGCTACAATTCAAAAGAACAATTAACAGAAAATCAAATAGAAGTAGAAACAAATCGGCCTGTAAATTTGGGCCAGTATGTAAGACGTCATTTAGTAACAACCCTGTATGAGTGGTAGCACTGGCGTCTAGCTCGATTCGCGGCATTGGCTTGTCTAAATGAGCGCCAGCGCGATGAGGAATGTAGTATTCGTCATCAGTCGTATCAGACTGGGTTATTTGAGATAGACACCCTGTATCAATATTCTCGCCAATCACGGTATTAGATTTCTCCTGAAATACAGATGATTTCTTGAATTTAGGCTCTAGATCCATGGAACGCTGTTGTGCAGAAAAGCGAGAATAAGTTAGCTCGCAGAGGTCATCCGAGAAGGGTACGGAATACCTGTCTTCATCTTTTCGAGACACAGTTGACGCGAATAAGTTTTCGCATTCAGTCACTTTTGGACTCAAGTATTGCAGTTTCGGTATTTCATCTAGTTGCCAACATTTGGGAGAGAAATCATTTACAGCCAGTGCCGAAAACGACGAACTAGACATATTCGGAACTTTATTGTTAGGGTAACCACCTATTAGAACAAACCCAAACGCAGTCGATACAGCGGGAGGTGCATTACTACCCGATTCGACCTTGTTACCAAAATAAATATAGGGGAAAAGTTGTGCACCTAGTACAACATCTATATTTCCAGGAATATTCCAATTTAAATCGGCCAACGGCAATCCATCTAAATAGCCTACGTCACCCTTGGTTATATAATGCGTAGGTAACTGATCTGTAATACATTCAACGACCAGTGCATGTATAGAGTATTTATTGTGAGAATAAACACGGGACTCAATGTCCAAATTCACGTAGCCTAATATCGACCTAGACGCGGAACCAATTCCCTTGACAAAAGAATTACTCAAAGGAATGATCATTAAGTTAAGAGCCTTGCAACAATCAACAGTTATTAAATTATTTTGCGAGCCGTTATCAATAAGGCATCGTATTATTTTCCTATTACCATCTTGGCACTTTGCATAAACTTGCGCAGTTGATAATAAGATGGAGGAAATAGGTTTTACTTCGGCACTCAATGTATACGAAGCATCAACCGAGTTAGTGACATCGTTGTGTGACATATCAATGTACGGACTCTTATCAGCCGTACAAGCTTTAGAAATGTAAGCATTCGTATTTATATCAGACTGTCCGGGCGTAATGCACGTCGACGGCTGTTCGGTCTGCGGGGTCTCTGACGCCTCACTGGTCGGTACATGTGACATATTGTTTGTGTAATTATTAGATCCAATAAGTTTACGATCTTCATCAAAATGTAAAAAAGTGTGGTGTTTTCTCTGGCACACGTTGCAGAGATGCGTCGACTTGCAAGACGTAACCGTGTGTGACGAACTCAAGCAATTGACACAACCGTGTTTAGATTTAATGAAATCAAAACGTCCGTGTGGAGATGACAAATTTTTGAACTGAGAGCAAGACGTAATGGCATGGTCAGACTTATTGCAGAAATCACACGATTTCGTCGTTAATGCGATAGATGCATTACTCGCGATGAAAGATTTGGATGTCTGAGGACGAGACAACTGTGGTGCAGCGGAATGCTTACTTGCAATCACGCTCGCGCCACTGCTCGATGTCCGCGTGAAGCTACTGTCCGAACAACGGTGTAAGATTTTAACACGATCCTGTACGAACGACACTAAATCTTGATAGGACGGGATTTCTTTGCCACGAACAGTTAATTCAAAAGCTTGACTTGTTTGGAAATCAATTTTCCGAAATGCGCAATGAAATAATATAAAATCGGACAAATCCTCAATGCCCAACTGCTTCAATGCAGCAACAGATGAAGAAAACATACATATGAACGCATCGAGACTGTTAGCTGAGTTTGAACTAGCTTTGGATTCTAAAATATTATTCAAATAATGCGTGCCCAATGCCCGCTTATCTTGGAATCGCTTCACCAAGCTATCCCAGATGACATTATATGTGTCGCCGGTGGGTACAATACCTGCCGTGACCTTAAGAGCGTCATGTGTTAGTTTGCCTACTAGATACTGTACGCGCTGCGAGTCAGTCAGATCATTGTTGTGATGAATGTTCGATTTGAAACTTTCATAAAACTTAGGCCAATTCTCTGTCTTCCCGTCAAAACTAGGCAATTCAATCGGAGGTAAATGGATTTTAGTAGACGCGTTACGATTCAGTGATTCATTTTGAGATGACCTATCTGTACGCGAAGCCTGAATAATATTATTTCGGGTGCGTTTTACTATGAGATACAGATCATCAAAGGCGTCCAAAGGTTGGTAATCAGGTTTAAATGACGAATCTTGAGATAACTGGTGATCATTCAACTCATCTATAATAGTTTCGAACTGAGTGCGCATCTGATCAATCAGTTCGGATCTTGCCATGAAAAATTCATTATTTCTAGAATCAAAACTAGAGATATTCGCGGAAAGAATGAACAATTCATTCATACGCGAAAATATGCGTTCCTTTTTTGCCGACAGAAGAATAAACTTAGAGTCAATTGTATCCTCTGCGTCTTTGAGTGAATCAATCTCACTAGTTTTAGACATTTTAAAATAATATTTACGTTAAAATGTTGAAAATACGAAAAAATATTATTTTCGTGAGAAAATATTAATTTCAGTAAAAAATATTGACAACTGCCAAAATGGCGCAATGACGTTTATTCGTTATTACGTTGTTCTGCGAAACTCCAATATTTGTATTTGAAATAGAAATTTGGGAATCAATTAAATTAAAATTAGGATATGATGCTGATGGCATCCGAATATCGAAGGACCAATGGAGAAATGCAGCGGCTTGTAAATAGCCGTCCACATGCAGGGAACTTAATTATGTAGGGAAGTAGGGAAAAGAAAGAGATTTGTTGAGAACGAGAAAATTAAAGAAGACAACAGTACAAGATAGCAAGGAATAATTCCTTATACTACAACTGGAAACTGAATGGCCCACTTACCTCTAAAATCAGTTTCCAGAGTCGTCGTCTCCTCGCCTCAGCAACAATTGCTAGGCGGAACCACTGATGGTCTCGGCGAATGTCCCAAGTATCAAGTTTATCACTATGTACTATGTTTGAGACACAAATTCACTCTCCGCAAAGATATTAGAATAAGAAAGAAAATAATAGCAGCAATTGCAAAATTAATGTTTTCTATACTGACAAGACATGTCATTAGTAGAGCTTGTCTATGCCGGCCGCCTAAGGAGGTGGCATTCTGCTGGGCTTGCTGGATCAGACGAAACCTTCATCAATCGTCGAGGAGTAGGATCCAAGCAATTTCCAGTTAATTTTATAAGGAATTATTTTAAATAGATAGATAAATGTGCTATAATAGCAAGATATTAAAAGGAAGGAAATTAAATAAAGATGTAAGGTGAAGTTGGGGTGTTAGGACACATCACGCCCAACCACCTATCAAAGTGCAAACTGATTCCAATGTGATTTTAATGTCACATAAGAATTTGGGCCTAATGCCTATCCGAATTTAATTCTTCATTCAACTAATATTACCTACCTATTCAACAAAGCCCAACAAATAAAAGATATTTATTGCTATTCACCCATCTAAAACAGTCCGAAGCAATTGTTATAGTCTTACTACCATATCGATATCGACAGTCCGGTGCCGCCCTGACCACCGCGATCTTATCTGCCGCTTTTATTCTCGTGATATCCACCGATAAGCTGGAATGTCCTTTTTCATAGAAGCGGTAATGGCCCAGGAGGCACGCCATCCAAACTTCATAACTTATGCATGCTGATTGCTTGCCTTCACCCTTTACTGGACTCCACTGTGGTTTTTTCGTTATCTATCTTCGAAATATCGATATCGGGTTTGAGATTATTGAAAGGACTGCTAGCGTCTCTAATGTCCAATTGGAAAAAGCACTCGATTGCTTTCATGAGATAACTAAAATTACAATATTTTCCTTCGGATATTGTGAGAGCAATCTCGCAACATTGATGATTTCACGCAGCCTACGCGTTTAAAATCACTTGCAAAATTCAACAGGCTTGTTAATGTGACGGTGGCCGTGTGGTATAGACATACGCCCGGATAGCGTAAGACACGAGGTTCAATTCCTCGTCTGTCACAGAGTCACAGTTGCTTTTTACAAGTGCATTGTATATTATTAAGTTTGTATGGTGACAAAACACTATAAAAACAAAAATAAACTACAATTAAATTTTGAATTTAGCCGTTTCGTTTCGACCTTGGCTATGCTTTTCTGTCTTGTGAATAAAGGGTTTCCACATATCACTGTTCCGAAAAGTAGATCAGTGTACCTACCTACTTACATGACAATTCATGCGACCTTTCAGTTGCATTTTGCTTGTCATCGTAAAACAAAACTATAATATTAACAAGCTAATTGCATCGGACATTTATGCAAGGATAGCACGACAAAAAGACACACGGACAGTACATACACAAATGCACGAAGCTTCGTGCTACGTCGTCGGTATAACTGTAACATTGACATATGCACGAGGTACGAAAATCGTCGATATCACGCGACCAAGGTGACCCATTATGTGCCTATCTCTACATCTGCAGCCTTCGACGCCATTTTGATTTCGTAAGCTTTTCGTTTACAGCACCGATCCAAATTGGTATGTAAAGCAACGATTCAAAGATTTCAGAAGTAGTAGTAAATTCGGATAACCTTAAATTGTACTACAATATTGGCCATTGCACTTGACACTCAAAGATGCGTTATTAAAATTACGTTTTCGACTAAGCTACTATTTAAGCTCTACCAATCAGAAGCATTGCGGGACTTATGTAGTTAATTTTTTTAATGATATGGGGAGTACTCAAAATTGATACTATACGAACGAAGTTTTAATGTAATTACCGAGGAAAAAGTAACGATGAATTAGCAAAGCTTTGCAGAACATGATGCCAATTCCTAATTAAAAATGTTCTATATTTTTGGAACGGAACATAATAACAAATGTACTGCGTATCAGGACAGTCATTAGAAAAAACATAACTTTTTTTATGTGCAATAGTTATCGAAAGTCGGCTATAATGGCGGGTTATCAAGAAACGCGATAGGCGCACCGGATAAACGTCCTAATTAATCTACTTAGTTATTTTTACGCTCTCGCCAAATTAATTATAACTTTATGACGTGGCTTGCGTCAGTAACTAATTGGACTTTACAAGATATGTGTTTAAACTGTTCAGATACACCGAAGGACTTTTATTTTTATTTGAATGTAAGTAGCAGTTAAATAAGAATCTCAGGCATTAATAAGTTTGTTTTAGGTCATTGACAATACTTCAACTTCTTCAAGAAAATCTTCTAAAAATTAAGTTTTAAAGATAAATACAGATGTACAGTAAAATTACTCGAAATTATGTTTATTTCTTCATCCAAATCTATTCCAAATCATGCACTTGCATATTGACAGTATTGACAATGTTATTTAAAAAAACATTTAAAAAAGAAATTGTCATAGTCCACGCATTATGAGACTACCACGAAATCATATTATATTTACCACCTTCCAGAAAGTCCATAACAATAGAAGTCGACATGTTACTTGTGTATCAGTCTTAATAGAAGCGATAAGTTTTTGGTCTTATTCATTAAAATAAGAGTTTTCTCACATTCACCACTACTTAATGACATCTTCATGTCAAAGAACTCATTAAAACCGATTGTTAAATAACAAGTGATAGCATCGGACCATATGGCCCAAGTCTACTCGGTATGGGGTGGAAGTGCAAGGGAATGCGTGGGAATGTGCTACCCTTTTTGCAATTACCTCTATCTACTCTTTGTCAGTAATTTCCCTGTAACTTATGGTCAGTTGCCATATGCCACAGACGCGGTTGACTTGTTATGGGAAGGAGTTGAGTTCGAAGAATTAAATGCGTGACAGTTGGTTTGAATTGTCAGTTGAAGTTATATTGTACGGAAAAGATGAAAGAAAAGATATTGAAAAAAGTTACTCTTCTTTGCTTCTTGGGTATGTAAAATAAATGATGATTCAAACAATTATCATTTAAGAACCATCATAATTATGAGAACCTACAGACTTAGCTGCAAGATAACTCTTAATATTTAGTACAAAATCATATGAGCAACTACATCACTTTAGCAGGCTTGAAAACTGAAGGAAAATATATGGAAATCTGTAATTTACTGCCTTTCTACGAGTATCGCAGTACTAACGATTTGTCACCGAATTTTTGGTACGGCTTCACGGATTAACGAATCGTAAGCTTAGTTACAAACACTGAAACGAAACGTAATTCTCTTTAGGTTATCAAATGACTTAAAGATAGTTCAATGGTATGATCTACCATAAGTTCTACTCGTTATGGCGAGACCGGTCAAAATGTTACGGAGAGTAAAAGTCAATAAAAGAGCAGTTCACCCTAAGCCAGTAAACCTGGAAGGTACATTGCAAACCATGAGAAAATGTACAGTCGGAAAGAAACATTTCCGTAAAAACTAGACGCCAGGTCACGCCAAATTAGGCAAGGGTGGTTGCATGTTAGTGTTGTGTTAAAGGGTGCAATAGATATCGATAAAAGCTGATACATTTTTCATGGCGAACTAGAATATGTTTTATGTTTATAAGCATTTCTAAGCTTTAATTGCTTCCAAAATAAAATAATAAGGCATTTCCTTATTATTTTTGAGATTGATCGAATAGGAAGTGGTTTAAACTCAGTCCCAACTTTTGCCGTATTTAACATTGTGTTCTCCGCAAAAACACTCGGAATATTTTTATATCCAAGAAAACATTAGGCTTTTTTTCTCTTTTATTCTGTAGCAAGTTTTTTTTTTAATGTAAGTAATAAATAAACATAATATACAAATAATATGCGCCAGACAACACACCAATTGTCTGGTTCCGAAGTAACAAAATTACTTCCTTGTACGAAGTACCAGACAACGATAAAGACGGATAAAGACGGATCTCATAAATACTTAAATACATATAACATCACTGACTTAGGTACAAATGTTCTTGCTCATCACACAAACTTTTGTCCCTTGCAGGATTCGATCTCGCGACCGCTGGTTCAGTAGTCAGGAGCGCTAACCACTGCACAGAACGCGCCTTCATAATAATGTTACACTATCATCGATAACACATGGTGCGTTCACCTCCCTACGGTGCGATATGGATGGAAATCAACAGGTCGTGTCGGAGCACATGCCAGGCTGTAGTGTTATGTAGGACGATTTACATCTTACGACACCCCGTGACTGCGGACGAGAAATTGATTTGGCAGTTACCACTCCATGGGCGCTATTGGAATATCGATATCAGGATGTTTAGGAAACTGGGTTTTGCTCGAGCTACACTAAGATTTGAGTTGCTACGATTTCTTAAAGGTAGAGTGGGTCCATTAGTATAAGTATTGAAGATTAATGTACAATACGAGGAAGGTTAGTAAGGAAGAAAACTCAACTGCTATGAAAGCTAGCTGCGGAATGCCATTTACATTTAAAAAAAATGAAAGTTGCAATAAGAACCAAATAAATAGTTCAGTTCACAAAAAAAAAGTATTGAAAAGATAAGATTCAGTTAGAGACCTTAAGTAAGAGACAAAATAGACCCAAATACAAACAATCAAATACATCACCTTATAGTTTGCAATAAAGGGTAACAAACAAATTAATATATTCATAAACCTCTATAAATCGTCAAGTGTAACCCTCCCTTGTGGGGTGCGCCCGATCACAATTTGACATGGCATTGTTTATTCATGAGGCGGTCATAACCGAAATTATTTCCGGTAATACCGCATTACGATACATGCTATTGGACATTCCCAGACACAGGTTTGGGGGGTCTTATTAGAATTTTTAAAGGTTATTTTCTTTTGTGGGTTGTTCATGGGAACTTTTCTTTTTTTTATCGGAAAATTTTCAACTTCCGTGGACATTAGACATCTTAATATGCTTATAAAATTAAGATGCCAGAAGAACTTCATATCTGTATGATTTTAAGAAAAATTTTACCCCTTACTTACGTATCTCAATCAACTTCAACACAGATCATTTTTATATTGATAAGTTGACTTCCGACGAAAAAACAATGACAACAGCCGAGCCGTAACCTCAATAGGTTTTCTAATGAACAATGAAAAGAATTTCTAATGTCACTGAACTAGCCGATGACAATCTATTTGTACACGGAAAATTATCATAATTCAAGTGTGCCCACGTAAATCATCACGGGTGGTGACCGCCGATAATGCTGGTTTTCACTACAGTTATCCCTGTGTCGAAAGTATATCGACCTGACGGACGGAACATAAAGAACCGGAAACACCGGAACAATTTCGAGATGGTTCAGCGAGTCACATACCATGTGACCGGTAAGTAACGCGGAGTGGGCGCACCAAGGGAAAACCACCAAGATCCGTACGTTTTTCTGAGTCGACAAGGTCCAGATTCGTGTGCGCGTTTCCAAGGCAGATTGTTTGCATCTCGCAATCTCGCAGTGTCGCAATCGTACCAAAATGACCACAAATTACGGCAGACATAATGACCGGGTGCGATCGCCGAAGCCGGGCCAATTACTAGGGTAGCTCTAACGCGGAGAGCACGTGTGAAAAAAGTAATTTATCAACTGTTTGAGAACAGTTGGTGGATAAACAATATCAATTAGAGGTGCTCTCATATGATGATGATGCTTATACTAGGTATTTAGATGCTTCAAAATTAAAATTTACACTGGTTTTTAATTCCGAACTTCAAGGTACACAGAGAACTTGCCAGATGATCAGTCAGACGGTTCTTTATGTCCACATTACGTCAATATTTTTGCTGATTTCGTGAAAAAATTTTAATTTCTTACCTATTTTAGGTTTAGAATAACTTAATTGATTCTCATGAAGAACGATCTTCAGTTACATACTGAGAAAACATGATAAAAATAATACATTTACTAAATAATGAGATCGCCTTAAAATTCCTATAAGCAAGGTAGCTTAAAGGGCTTTCAAGGTGCTTAAGCTCCAGATAGAAGGAATTCACTTAGACATTTTTTTTGTTAGAAAATCCATTAGGTATTAGCAACCGATGAGCACCGCAATTGTGACCTAATTTTTTCCTTAAATCGTCACTGCTGTGGCTTTCTGTGGCCTGTGGTATTCTACCAATCTCTAAGCTCATATAACCCAATTAGAAAAGTGAGTTTTCCAAGCGTGAGGCAGGCGAGCCGTGACGAGAAGTGGTCACGCCGCGC
The DNA here is from genome assembly GCA_963584085.1 of Pyrausta aurata. Classification (NCBI taxonomy): domain Eukaryota; kingdom Metazoa; phylum Arthropoda; class Insecta; order Lepidoptera; family Crambidae; genus Pyrausta; species Pyrausta aurata. The sequence goes on along the minus strand of OY757271.1, from coordinate 8,483,034 downwards.
CATCGGAAGCCGCATTGATACCATCTCATTGTGCGCAAATTGCACCGGATGTTGCTAGAGATGCGAGATCGATGGCTCTCCATAGCACTAAGGTAGCTGTGTAGAGTCCAAATTTTTTTAGAGGTACGATAAAATGTCATATCAAAGAAATATAAAAAAAGCTCACAAAGTTAAGTTTCAAAACCTTAAATAAAATAAGTTTATAAAGTACCTGTGTTCAAAATTCTATTTAAAGTCTATCGACATGATTCCTCCACATTGAACTGACAAACCCATGTGGTCCGCATATTTACAAAACGTATCATTCACAACTCATGGCAAACAATTCAGACCAGAGTATGTTCCTGAAAATACTCTAACAGTTGCTAACGTAGCCAAGCAAATAGTAGTCTTATTGGAATATCGTCAGCACAACTAGGTTTAAAAACTCCGACCATCAGTCTAAAACCGTATCGCGCAAAATAGAGTTGTTGCGGACAGACGGAAAAGTTTCGTGCCGTCAAACCGTGGACACACTCACCGTGGCGCATGTCTCACAGAATTATTTCTGTCATTTTTAGCTTCATTGTCCTCGCTGAACGGAGTCACGGTCCAAAAGGAATTAATGCCGGCTACATAGCCTTTGTTATGTACAATGGACATTATGTATCTGCGCTGTAAGATAATCATCGGTGGGCGGCTCCCACCAGACCGAGAGCAAACGATACTCACATCTCTATCTTAAGTCGATGAAAACGAACATTCGATAACAAAATTACCCATAAACACAGTAATATTAGTCAGTTATCTAGAGCTCCGATCGCACTTTACTTGTCCTAAGGCAATTTTGTTACGCGGTCTACTTTTTGTTTTATGACTAGTCATTAGGAGAAATTATCCGACCACCTGCCTGAAACTCATGTTTATCGATGTCTAACAATAAAGTTTAATAGTGTTCGATTTATTGATAGCATCTACAAGTCTGCACATACTATAGTATCTCTAGGATAATACACAGTGTATTAAATATTTTTATGAAGGCTAGAAAGTGTATTATTTCAATGGAAAGTTGCTAGTAGTATTTGTTGTTGTTTAATAAAAATGTAAGACATCCGGATGCATAGCACGAGCGTCGCGTAGTGCACGCTTTCGGCGCCGGCGCAGGCAGGTGTGCTCACGCTCCCCTCTCTGTTGCAGAGCGGGCGATGCGGCTCGCGTAGCGCGGTGGGGCCCAGCCCGCCGCCCGCCCGGCCAATAGCGGCCCGCCTCGCCTATGATGTCATCGGAGGAGGAGGCCGACTCACTCGCGCCCTACTCGGATAAGCTCCTAAAGAAACAGAAACGCGCGAGACAGCGCGTGGACGCCGGTGAGCCGCGCAATTCTTATTCGACTCTCGCGACGAACGGACCCGCGCCCGCGCGCGCCGCACACATGAGCGGTGGACTTTACGGCGCCATCTTCGAGGGCCGTCAACACTTCGGGCTTTTCGGACCGGGCTACGCTCCGGCCGAAATGCTCAACGAACTACTCGGGCGCGCGCCCGCCGACGCTGGCGACGACGCCTCCGGCGGGGACATCGCGCACCGAGTGCTTCGAGACATCCTACAGAGCCGCAAAAAGGAACTGCTGCGGCTCTCCCCGGACAATAACAACGTGCTCGCGAACAACAACAACGACGAACCCAAGACCGAGCCGAAGGACGAGCGGCCTTCCTCCCGCGACTCCCGGCCCGACCTCGACGACGCGTTGCTGGGCCTCGACAGCGCCGGCGACTCGCGGACGTCACCTCCGCCCGCGCCGCCGCCGTCTGAGTCGCTGATGGCTCCCAAGTCGGAGCCCGAGGACCGCGACAGTGACGCTCAACGTTCCTCCCCGCGACCTCTTGATGTGAAACGTGCCCGTGTTGAGAACATTGTGTCGACTATGCGTTCTAGTCCCGCGCCCCAACAGCCCCAAGTGAACGGTTGCAAGAAACGGAAACTGTATCATCCGCAGCAGCACGACGGCGCGGCGGAACGGTACGGCACCAGCCACGGCAGCAGCGCACACACGGTCTCGGACGACTCCGAAGACGACGGTGAGCGACACCCTCCTATACAACAAAAGTTAGTAGAAAAGAATGCTTTAAAATCACAACTAAGAACTATGCAAGAGCAATTAGCTGAGATGCAAGAAAAGTATATGCAATTGTGTAATAGAATGGGGCAAGAATCTGAGACAATCGATAACGACGGTGCCTCTAGTGACGTAGAACAGACCGAGGAAACGGTGCCTAAATCTGAGCCGGCTTCGCCCGCGAAAGAGGTGCCGCCTCCGATTCCGAGCAGCGCCGCGCCGAACATGCTGTCGCAGGTGATGAGCAAGATGATGTCTGCGAAGATGCACGCGCACGCCGCGGCGCACCCGCACCTCCCGCCCGGGTTCAACGGCGCGTTGCCTTTGCTGCCGCACTTGCCGCCTACCGACCACCTCCACCCGCCGCACCCACACCAGCACCTCAACAACGCCGCCGCTATGTACCTCAACGTTAGCCAAAAATTATTCCTAGAACAAGAAGCCCGCATGAAAGAGGCGGCCGAGCAACAGCAGCAGCAACAGAACAACCAGCAACAGAGGCCGCAGTCCAACCAGCACTCGCCCCAACAGCGACCGCTGGGACCGACGCCGAAACCGCCTTTACCGTCAGAACTCGCCGAAAGATTAGACGCGATACGGAGTAACGCCGGATCGGTGGGACCGGTGACCGGCGCCGACCTCGAAGGCTTAGCCGAAGTGCTCAAGAGCGAGATCACCGCATCACTGGCCAGCCTGATCGACTCGATAGTGACGCGCTTTGTGCACCAGCGCCGGATGATCGGCAAGCAGACGGAGGCAGCGGCGGCGGCGGCGGAGCAGCTCAACAAGGACCTGCTGCGGGCGACGCGGATGCTCGACAGAAAGTCGCCCACGCCCAAGGCGCCGGAGAGGCCGTCGGGGCAGATCTCAGGTAATACACCCGTCCACCACTCGGGCGCCCCCAACGGCGTCCCGTTCATGACCCACAACCCGATGCTAATGAGCCAGATGAACGGCCCCCGCGCGCCAGGCGGTGCTGCGTTCCAGCTGCACGCCGAGGCGGGCGGGCCCGGGCACGGCACTCAAGTCCGCCCTCCGACAGGCATGTTCCAGGCGCCGCCGAAGCCTCTGGGCCCGCTCTACGGTCCGATGAACGGCCACTTCGAGCGCGAGTCGAACCCTGAGCAGAACGAGGCGCTCAGTCTGGTGGTGACGCCGAAGAAGAAGCGGCACAAGGTGACGGACACCCGGATCACGCCGCGGACCGTCAGCCGGATTCTGGGGGAGGGCGTCGGGCAGTCACCGGAGAATAAGTTTCCGGAGTCGCCGTCGCCGCGTCCGTATCCGGGAGGGATGGCGCTGCCGACGTCGGTGGCGATACCGAATCCGTCGCTGCACGAGAGCCAGGTGTTCTCGCCGTACTCGCCGTTCTTC